>CM020502.1:32786443-33123943 GCA_009823395.1 Thamnaconus septentrionalis | reverse complement strand
CGGTGCACTTGACCACGTGCTGATGCAGCTTCCCATCCAGGTGGATGACGGAATTGCAGACGCGGCAGTTGATGACGGGCACGCCGCCGGCGTCGGGGCTGGCGATGGCCGTGTAGGGAGGGGGAAGTTCCGCTGTGGGAGGGGGAGGAGGAGGAGGAGGAGGAGGAGAAAACACATGTGAAGGGATTTTTTAAAAAAAACTGGACCAAGTATAGTAGGCCAGTGCCCCTTGTGACATCACAAATGGCACCGATACCTGACTCTGGTGCTGGCTCGGCAGGAGGTAGTAAACAGAGGGGTAAATATCCTCAGACCCCTGCAGCCTGGGAGGAAAAAAAACTATTTATGTGTCATGCGGGACCTTCAATCTGCTCCGTGGGTTTTTTTTTTTAATGAGGTTATGTTGGCTTCTGCCATGCCTGCACAGGTGCCTGGCATTTTATTGATTTATTTTTATTAAATTCTTTATTCGAGCACAAAAAGAAGGAAAACGGAAGCAAAAAGATACAATAATAAAAATATGTAAGCCTAAAACTCAAAGAAAAAAACAACAACAACAACAACAAAAAAACAAATGTCCACAACTTAAATATGCTTGAAAGGAGTAGGAAGAAGTACTGGACTTATCCAAACCTACCCCTATTCCCAACACCCTTCAGCTGCGTCTCATTGCCGTGCTGAAGAAAAAAATATTTAATAAAACAAAAACAAACAAAAACTAGAAAAATAAATAAATAAATAAAAATAAAATGAAAAATGAAAATGAAAGTGCACCAAAACCAAAGTTTATGGTTACTGCCACACTATTCCAAACATTAACACAATTAGGTGAAGTGATGGCCACCACCACTGGTGGTCTGATCTATGCCTGAAGCAGGTCAGAAGGGCCGAAAGCTGGCAAAATAATTTGGATATTTGCATGAGGTTCCGAGTGTTCGGCCGCTGTTTTCTGGTCTTCTGAGTTTCTCATGCATATCGAAAGCAGAAGTTGCGTGAAGGAGAAGCCATGGGCGCAGGTGGCGACATGCTCATGGGAAACCGGACCTTTGGACTTCTTCTTCTCCATCTCGTTTCCCGACGTATCAAAAGGCCGACTGTGAAGTCCCGATGAACTCTGTCCCACTAGATCCCTCATTAACCTTGCGTAATTCGTCTGCATTCCACCTGGTTTTTTTTCTGCCTCTGAAGCAGCTAATCCGCAGGTTTACACCGTTTTCCAGTGGCTTTCCTACTACTGGAGCTTTGCGCTTTGCATTGCTTTGATACTACGGCAGCATTAGGGGGAAAACCTCCTGAGACCAGTCGCCTCGTCTGTCAGGCTGTTAAAAATCGTACTAATTGGCTTCCGAAAATAAATGTTTGATCAACTCGTGAAATAAAAAAAAAACACCTGAGGCGTGCGTGTGAGAAAGACGTTACTTCATTGATAACTATCTCTGCTCCTCATGCTCAGAGAAGTCAATTTGGATCAGCGGCTGTAAATGAACAACCATTAAATAAATGCCTCTTATTTTAGAGACATCTGACTCGCTGCATTCATAAAATCAGACATGAAAGATGATGGTCCAACTCCCTCTTGTCTCACACTGAGTGTTATGACGATGTAAGCCAACTTGGGGAAAGAAATCTTGGTTTTCACTCAAATAAAATATGAAGTAATAAATCAATATTCTTGATTTCAACAGTCTACGTTTGTCAGGGTGCTTTCCTGTTGTTCCTGCAGCTCAAAAAAAAAAAAAAAAAGAGGGAGGAAAAATCTCATGGAGGGATCAGGCACCCAGTCAATCCTTCTCAGGGCTTCCTAGCTGAGCCTAATTAGTAACAATTACATTTCTTCATGGCTGTGACTTTCTCGAGCAGCTGGAAACTGCAACAGTATCTAAACAGGAGTTCTTGTCTGGAAGACGGACTCCACACCTGTTCCATGACTAAGACCTTTTTTTTTTTCCTTCTTTTTTTTTTAAATGATGGTCAAAATTCTCAAAACAAAAATCTAAAGAGAAGACAAGAACGTAAACGAATATAGAAACTCAATAGAAACAAGTCCAAAGAGCAATAAAATGTGTTATAAAGGCAATTACACACTCAGAAAATGCTGTTCTAATCTTTTCCTGGTCCGATCACACAAGTGGATCAGAGAACATTCCTCACTGCTGTCAATCACTGCAACGGAGAGGAAATGAGCCCAACAGAGGGAACTCTGCACTTTGTCTCACAGCATCACTGTAATTTTTGATACCACAAGTCAGGCCAGTCCACCGTTAAATATTTGTCCATTGACTCCATCAGTCAGAAGACAAAACATCTCTAATTCCGCTCAGGGATTTAACTCAGAAGAACAACAAAAAAAAAAAAAGGTCAATACATCAGCTTCTGATTTGGTTGCGTCTGGTAAAATGTAATGTAATAGAGGGGGCCACTGATTGATCACTGTCGCCATTTGAGCACGGCCACGGGCTTCCGTCACCCTCCATTTAATCTGCAATTTGAGCCCGAGACCATCGAGTGTGTGACAACAAAAACCGAGCTGCAGTGACAAAACAGCCAAGGTCATGGGTGCGCCGCCGCCGCCGCCCCAGGGGGAGGAGAACATCCTCAGCCTGTCGGTGGTGACCAAGAGACTGTAGGAAGGCCCGTTGGGAGGGTAAATCACAGGCCTGCTGGTGTATCAAGCTGATTCCAAGCACTCCAGCTCACCAAGTGTCTCACTGAAGACTCAGTGTGAAACCACAATCAGTCGTAAAGCCACTCGGCGCGGGAGGAGAAGCTCAGCTCAGGCCTGAGTCAGAGAGGAACAGGCGCTCCCTTTACAAGTTATTAGGCTCCAGAGTTAAAGCCTTTCGGGCTAATCCGCTGGTGGTGGTGGTGGGGGTGGGGGGTGTGAGGGGGGGAATATGAATTCTTAGAGATTAGAAAAAAAAAATGCTCATATGTGTTTCCCGGCTGGATTACGGCATTCTTCTTCCTGAAACAACGATCAGGGCAAGGATTTCTCAACCCCATCAATGGATCCATTCAGCACAGACCACAGCGGCCGGGGCAATTGAAAGTAGAGCAGAGCGTCTCCGCGCTGACGTCAGATCCGTTTCACCGTCTCCTAAGGAACAAACGAGCACTCATGGCACGGCGAGGCTCCCGATGCTGAGACACTTGGAGAGATGCACGTGTGGTCATGTGTCCGGCACCAGGGAGCAGCGTAACCTACATTCTGTCTGCTGTTGACTGAGAGGACGGAGGAGGCTCCCTGCTTCTAGGATGCAGTGCATCGGAGGACTGACACAAGCTGCATCTGGAAAATAATAATAATAATACCATCATTATTATTATTATTATTATTATTATTATTATTACACACAAAACGGTTGTGTGGATGCACACAACCGTTGTGTGTGCATCCTCAGTAGGACACCTCGGCCCATTGTTTTGACGCTGCAGAAAGCTGCCTCCTCTCCGCCTGCAGCGGCTCATTCCTCCCCCATCAATCAGCAGCAGCAGCAGCAGCAGCAGCAGCAGCAGCATCAGAGCCGCGCCTCCCTCCACATCTCCATCAGCCCTCCTCACACGGTGACGCATCACGACTCCTTTCTGTTTGTATATTTGGCTGATGTGACCATTCATCTTCATTGGGAGTGGGGGAGGGGGAGGACGCCCCCCCCAGCCCGCTGCGGTCATGGCAGGGCCCTGCCAGTCTAACCCACTGCTCCAGTTCCCACAGTGCGCACGGAGGAGGCTCCACCTTTCTTCCCCCGACCACTCTCTGCTTCACTTGTAGGCCCCTTGCCTTGCCTTGCTGTGCCTTGGCTCGGCTCGGCTCGGCTCGGCTCGGCTTCCTTGGCTCGCAGCTGCAGCCTCTCGGTTACGCACGACACCCGATCACGCCAGCAGCAGCAGCAGCAGCAGCAGCAGCAGCAGCGGCGGGGGAAGAGGGAGTGAAATGATTCAGCATGCACGCACGGAGGCTCCGGCGGGTTGTTTACCTCGGGGACTCGGCTCCTGCAGGTACGGGGGGGCGGTGGGCGTCACGTTCCCGGAGTTGGGGCTCGACAGCAGCTGGGATCGCTCGTCCATGCCGTCCGAGGCCATGGCGTCGTTCGGCGCGGAGGGACGGGGACGGGAGAGATGACGGCCGGAGGGCGGCGCGGAGGCTCCTGGTTGCGGCACCGACTGCTTGTGTTTGGCGCTGAGCTGCTCCAGGTGCAGCGGCAGCAGCAGCAGCAGCAGCAGCAGCCCCGGTGACGGCAGCCTGGTGGAGGAGGAAAAGGAGGAGGAGGAGGGGCAGGAGGAGGAGGAGGAGGAGCTCCACACACCGACCGCCCCTCAGTGACACACAAACCGGGGCTCCTCAGCCGCCGGCCGACTGACGCTGCTTCGGTGAACTGGATACTGCGATGGAATTTTTTTTTTTTTTTTTTACAGCGACCAAGATCTGAAACAAAATGTCAATGATATTTTGGTTTTATATCGCAGAAATGTAAGACTGTGTCACATTTGGAAACATTTGTAAGATTATCCTGCAAAGATGGTTGCACACAGCTACACTGTAATAAAAACGATTTGTGTGCTGCGTCAGTGAAGGCAAAGATCCCCCGCATTTCCCTACATTTGCCGCTAGATGTCAGTGTTACATCATTTTAACGGCGTCTCAACCTAACCTACCCTGGACTACAAACCAAAAAAAAAAAAAAATGAATTAACTCAGACTCTCCAACTATGTTTATGTTCCTCAAAAGATTTGGCATCCTTGAAAATTGCATCTGGCTGCAATCACCTGGCCTGCTTCTTCAGCGGAAACATCTGTGTGGACGGTGTGGTGGAAAATCCAGCCAGTCTAGACAATAAGATTTCTAAGAGGCCAGAGATGTCATCGGCAAAAGTATTTATTAGAATTGGATGCGAGAAATCTCAAATTCTTCCAACACGCTCAGAAGCTGAGAGGACAGAAGCTCTCAAAAGGTCCAACTGTAAAGTTTTGTTGGTGGATGAGGTATAAAACCTACAAATTCTCAAACAAGCGTGCGGGACTGTACCGGCTGCATGTGCTGACAGTTGCATTGCATAATAGTGGTTCCTTGCATCATATTCCGATTTCCCCTAAAACTACTACACCCCTGTGCAGTTGTGCCAAAGCATGCCTGACATTCTCGGTAGGTTGTGTCACTGGTTTTCAAAAGACACGCGAAACAAACAGACAGATGGTGTGAGTAAATTGGCCTTTTTTCAGAGTTGGGGTGCATTTAAACCATTATGGCAGTGTATTCTGTGTGGGTGGTGGATACAATGCTTGAAGAAAAGAAAAGCATATTTAAAAACCTATCCACATATTTTGAGAGAGATACAAATTATGAATATTCTTTTAAATTATTCGTTAAAAAAATGTGTATTTATTTTCAGTTGGGTTCGCTGACAAGATCCACTGGAAGACAGCAGCAGCACCACGCAGGACACTCACATGGTTGTGTCAATCAATGAAATAGAACAGTAAAGAGGGAGAGTGTGACGTGTGACACCTACTGGCCGTTAGGTATGAATGTTGTCATTGAGGCAGAGAAGTATGTGGCCATTGTGATCGTAAAAAGAACCTCAGTGGTGAAAGTTCAGCGTAAAATGAATAGAAAAAAAATCTTTTTTTAAAAAAAAAAAGAAGAAGAAGAAGAAGAAAAGAAAAAAGGAAAAAAGCCAAACATAAATGTATGCAAATCCCATCAATATCTTTTAAATTGAAAACTAGTTTGGACATTAACTATAGGTCATTAAGTCTGTGCGTGTGTGTGTGGTGTGTGTGTGTTGAGGAAGAGTTTCATCTTAAAACTGGGTGAAATTCAGTGGTGACTGCTTCCAATTTAAGACTCTATAAAATGCCTCGTAAATTCCAGGAGAATCACAACGTGTCGGTTCTAACTCGGCGGGGGAGAGGGTGCAGATGGATTCGGCTGATACAAAAAAAAAAAAAAAGGTCCACACTGGTGAGAAGTTATCGTCGGGGGATAGATCTCAAGGCTCGCTGGGCACTCTCCGAGCTGGCCGGAGAGACTTTTCCTTGATTAAGTCCACCAGGCAGCCTGAGTGATGGAAAGTCCTTGGGACGCGGCTGCGCTGCTCAGCAGCCAGTAAATAGTGTTTCAGCTGGAAGAGGCTGCAGCGAGCAGCGACTCACTTTTTCCGACTTGTTGCACACCAGCAGAGGAGCCCGAGGAGCAGCAGCAGCAGCAGCAGCAGGAGCAGCAGCAGCTACAGCAGCGCTCCGACACCGCGTAGTCGTCCGTCGCCGGAGGTTTTCTCTGAACGGTAAGACAAAGGAGACACTTAGGCCGAGTGTGACCTGCAGCTGGAGGTCAAGCTGACCTTTGCGAGATGCGAGGGAAGGGATGCGAGTGTCGCGCGATTTCTGTTCTTTGTCGCGCGGCGAGCCATCCAGCCGAGGCAGCGGACTTCCGTTCAGCCTCCTCCTGCATGTCCTCACCGCCTCATTTCGGCAACAACTGCTCGGATGAGAAGCGGTTCTTATTTCTGCAACGGAAATCCGCGGGCGCAGTTAAAGCAGAATCGGTTTTCTTTTATTCGAAGGTTGAGATAAATTTGGTGAAAGTTTTGGAGAACTAGGAATTGCTCAGATCCACAACTAAATGCTGCTACCGGCGGGGGGGGGGGAGTGTTCGCAATAAATCTAAACCCACAAATAAGTCACAAGGAAATAGATTAATTAGCAAAAAATCGTTTTCCTCTAATGTGGCAGTTTTGTTGGGTAAATCGTGTTGTATGTTACAGGCTGGAACAAAATCCTATTTTTACATGAGGGACCATCAAAGCTTCAGTGAACATAAGAACCTTTGACTAAAGCAAACGGCTGTTTAGTTCTTTTCTGTCGTCAGTGGTGAGTGAAGGTAATTTGCTGTGCTGTGGAAATGTCTTCCCCTTTCACATGCACATTTCTGTCAGTCTACAAATGGGCTTTTTCTCCAGGTTCAGATTTAACCTTGCACTGCACTGTTTAGTTAACTGTGATATCAGAGAACGTGTTACGCAATGCTCCGTGTGCGTGTGTGTTTTGTGTTTCAGCCTTTTGCAAGATGGTCCAGAGGACAGACAGCAGGACGCTGCTCCGCACGTCTCTCCTCTTGTTGGGGGTCCTCCACCTCCATGCAGGGGCTGCAGGAGCAGCTGGCCACTTTGCTTCTTTCCTGCATGAACAAGTGTCCGGGGAACCGGACCTGGAGGACTTGGAGTGGGGTTCTGGGTCGTCTCTCCTGCACCTGCTGCACAGCTTCCCGGCCGACAGCCCGTTTGTCAGCGAGACCCCGGGGGAACCGGTCAACTGCACCCAGCGTTTCTGGCTGCCGCCGTCCTCCGACATCTGCTGGGACGACATAGCTGGACCGGAGGAGTTTGCCAAGTCCCGCCTGCAGGTTCTGCAGAATCGGGCCGCCCTTCAGGCCGTGTCCGACTCCAGCGGAGTGGAGGAGGGAGGAGCCTCCTACAAACATCAAGCGAGTGAGGAGGTCCAGGGGATCCACTCGGACCACCGGACTGCGGTGGAGACCATTGAGACCATGGAGAAGGTGTTCGTCTCACTGGCAGAGACGAGGAAGGAGGGGAAGGAGCGGGGGATCCTCACAAGGTGAGAACCAGAAGTCCATCAAGCAGTTGACGGGCCCAGAGTATCGCAGGATAGGATGTGAACACTGTCCAGCAGGTCAAATTGAATGACTGGAGTTCAGTTTTTAGATCTCTTCCTAAGCCTGAGCCTCCCTAAGTCGTAACTACACTATCACGTGTTCACAGACTAAGATTGGCTTAAAACTTTCATCTTATTTCTGTCCATGTATGAATCAAACATTTTACCAAGAGCTCAGAGAGGGGAAAAAAACCATCAACGGCTTCCTCCTCGCGCCCAGCATCACATTTGTTTTATGTAATGCACTGATGAGAGAGCGGCTGTGGACTGAGTCCAGGCTCTCGTTCAGCTCCGTTGCTTGTTTGGCCAGAGAGTGAGGGGAGGGTTGGCCAGCGCTGACAAAGTGGAAACAGCATCCAGACGAGCAGCTGAGTCATTTCTGCAGTCATCTGGCGGAGAGGCGGGCGGCTCCGGCACAAACAAGAACAGCTTTCGCTGCTTGTTTTCTTTGGGATGGCAAAAATGTTCCTTGGATGGACCAGACAGACCTTCTGGTGGTGGTGGTGGTGGGGGGGGGGGGTGATTACCTCATCTGTACATTCAACTTGTGGTTTGTCATGTTTTCCAGCCTGAAAGAGAACCTCGGCGACACCCAGGACGCCATACATGGCAGGGAGAGCGCAGCGAACATCCTGGAGAGACATTTTTCCCTTTTAGAAAGTACTTTTGTCAACATGCAATGGCGGCTGGCCAAATTAGCCCAGCAGTGACAGCAACCAGCCCCGGCCATTTTCCTCTTCTCCCCTTATTTAACCTGTATTTATATACAAGCGGATTGTCTGTTACTTTGTATTGCAGCGACAAAATAAACTTGATTTGTGCTTTAGTCATAACAAAAACTACCCAGAAAAAAAAAAAAACACATGGAATTGGCACAGATGAAACGGCTTTGTGCGATAAAGGGGAGGTAATGAAGATGTAGCTCTTGCTTTACAGTTCCCATATGTTCCACATGGAGATTTCACGGCCAGACATAAACCCTCTAGTAAAACAGCACGACATGCTGCAACAGGAGGGTGCGCAACTCCTCCTGAGTCACATTTCTTGTTTTACATGCACAGAAATTGTGGGTAAAAAATGCAATTGGTACCAAAAAGACATGGCAAATATCTTTTATTTTTTTTATATCAAATCTAAATGATTAATTCCTAAGTCGGACTGATAACAAATTTCATTTTCATTTTGATAAAAAAGGCAATTCTGTCATTTTGTATTCAAAATAGGGGAAAACGAGTTCTCTTTAATTAGATTGGTTAAAAATAACTTTCAAGTATTAGTTATTATAACTACGCATAGCTCAAACAAGACAACATCATTTCAGCAAAAAAAAAAAAGTTTGAAAACAATATTTTAAACATCTACAACAAAGGGTTTTTTTGTTTTGTTTTTTTTAACAATAAAAAGGACATATGTTGTGCAGCTGTGTGGAATGGATTTCTGCAGTGTTTTATGGGCGGTAAGTCCACTGTGTCATACAGCCTTAAAACATGTTAGGAAAATACATATTTTCAGGAAAGTATGCAGAGGGAAAAAAAAACAAGGTGTAACTAAAGACAATTAAAGCTTCAAAGCATGTCTAGAATTATGAGCCAAAAGCAAAATACTTCCAAGTGCTACATTTCAAAGGCATTTATTAGCACCAACAGTATTGAAACCCAGGTAAATGTCATGTGTGCAGAGATTATTATTCTGCATCAACCCTGGGGTGTGCCAGCTTCATAATTGACCATTCGGTGCTTTGTTTAGGCTAGTTACAGTGTACTCTCGCATCAAGTATTCAAACATTTTCCAATGTCCTACGGTGTACAGTACAGTTTGGGTTTCCATCATAATTCACATCTGCTCTACGTAGCTATAAATTATTGTACATAAACCTCTTTTGAAATCCACAAGTTGACACAGCCTGTCATACTCACCTGCCAGTCATTTTGCTCTGAGTCTGTGACCTGTACATGAGATAGAACCTGCCAAGATATGGAATGCAGCTAGTGTCCCCTTTTCTTTAAAAATCCGCTTCCTCATCTGGCATTTGCTCCATAGACTTGAAGTAATCACGAGCCAAGATCTTCTTTGGCAGGATGTCTGTCATTGGAAAAGCCAATATAACAATATTTATCCCAAGCTGAGAGGGACCTAGCTGTCATTCAAGAAAATCTCAGGAGGAAATGTGTATGTATAATTAGTCTCTCGGTTAAAATGCACCAGCACGGAGGTCCTGCAGTCTGTAACGTTAAGGCAATACCATGTATTTCTACTCATTACATGCACAAAAATAAAATTAAAGGCCTAATTTAACTCACCACATATTAAACAAACACTTCTGATTTTTTGAAGCACAAATTTCTTTAATCAATAAGTTCAGTCCTTGTATCACCCAAGTATTTGTAATCATTACTGCAAAGGGAGACATCTTCATGTTGATTACTTGATAATCATCTAGAATAATAGCTCTAGATACGTGTTCTTATTGCAACAAATAGAATACACATCATTATTAAGAAGGGAAATAACTAAACTAAGTAACCTGTAGTTATCTAAACACAAGTATTGGTTTTCTGACATTTTTTGCCAGGACAAACGACAGCACACAACAAGTTTATGTTGCATAACTACAAAATATACACAACCATGTGTTTTTGTTTGTGTGCATTATTAGCCTGGAATAATATGTAAATATATATATATATATTTTTTTTTAAAAAATGTAATAGACCAGCAGAAGCTGAGCGGCTGAAGATGAGTTTCACCTGTGAGGAACTGGAAGGTCTCCGTCCCCTCCGCCGTGTGAGCCAGGTCGCTGTACGTAAGAGAGTTGGTTTCCTTCCCGGAGCCGCTGGTGAATGAGGACAGCGCCAGGTGCTGGACAAACAGCTCCTTCAAAGACACAAGTCGGTCATTTATCGCAGCTGTGGCGCTTGAGAGGAAACTTAAAGCAGAGACGTTTTTAACGCTGGCTAACAGCGAGCTAATCCTCGTTAGCAAAGCAGCCAACTGCCCGGTGAACGAACCGGGTGGTTTTAGCGTTCAAAGAGTATCTTACTGTCGCCTTGGTGGTAAGAAAAAGGGCGTCTTGGTTGATGCTGGACACGTCGGGTGAGCTCTTCATTATCAACCTCACTCTGGAGATCGGCAGTGAGATCGACTTTTTACTGGCCGACGTTTGGTCGTCTTTGTCAGAACTGTTTTGAGACATCTTCATAGGGGACGCGGCGGCGGTACGAGACAAGCGGAACTCGTACTTGTTTTGAACTGTGACGTAGTGTCATCTTCCTCCCTTCCTCGGTGTACATGCGGCTTAGCAGTTTAAGCGAACCTTTACCGCCACCTGCTGGCGGGAGGCTACTGGAACGTAAAATGTCAACATGCTTTTAAAAAAAACAAACCTTTGTCGTCACATTTATGTTTTTACTGAAAATACATATTTTGACATTGTATTCCATAACTTAAGCTTATTTTACAAGCGCCAACATGACATTTCTTAAATGTCACAGCAGTTATTCATCCTGTCCAATGGCGGCGCCCTTCTCATATTTCCCCGACACCGACAGAGTCGAAAAAGACACTCTGGCGTCTGCAATGGCGGCGATGTGCCTGTCACAATAAATAACACAGGATGCGATCCGATGGCGTGCTTAATACTGTGGAGTGTCCACTGATGGTCAGCCAGAGGATTCGCCACTTATAAGAAACATAAATCCGGTATTTGTTCTTCCGCATCAGCGGTGATACGCGGTTCGCACACGGAGCCTTTGCCAGCGACCAAAGCTTCATTGTTCAGCGTTTGACTCAGCCACCGACGATGCCGCTGGGTTTGAAACCGTGCTGTGCCGTGTGCAAGACGAACTCCTCGTCCATGTGGAAGAAGGGGAACCAGGGGGAGATCCTCTGCAACAACTGCACGGGGAAGAGCAGCAGCGGCGGACCAGCCGGGCCCTCCATCATCTCCAGCATCCAGCCCAGCAATGGCGGTGGAAAGCAGGTCAATGCATGGATATTATTATATATTATTTATCATTATATAGTCCTCTGTCATTTAGAATCTTACCACTAAGATGTTGTGTTTTGATGGAAAGAAAACCTTGCTTTCCATCGAGAGCTCAAATAAGCTAAGCAAGTACACGAAAAGGTAAACTTACTAAAGAATTTGAATGAGTGGGTGCTCACAATATGTGGTTGGGGTGGTTTAGTATTCTGTACTACTATGATTGATGATGATCTTCATGACAGTCTGTTTGTTGTGTCTTGCCCTCAGTCTAAACAGGAGATCCACAGGCGGTCTGCACGGCTGAGGAGCACCAAATACAAAGCTCCTGCATCTGAGAAGAAGGTGTCGACCAAAGGCAAAGGAAGAAGACACATATTCAAACTCAAAAACGTGAGGGGGAAATTGATATTGCTCAGTGTAACTCTTGTCACTGTTCTGCACGATGGATTTATGTGTATTTGACACCAGCATCTTTGTGTGTGTGATCTCTTTCCTCAGCCGATCAAAGCACCGGAATCTGTTGCAACTATCATCACATCAGAATCAGTCTTTTATAAGGTAGGTAATTGGTTCCAATCAAGCTCTTCCTCCATCACATTCCCGTTTCTGATGGGTTTTTGCTATTTTATTCTCTTAAACTGAGTTTTCTTGTTGTTGTTTTCAAGTATTGCACAATAACTGGGTTTGACAGGTGTGTTTTCTCTCCGTTTATCCCTCCAGGGTGTTTACTACCAGACAGGAGACGTCATCAAGGTAACGGATGAGGAAGATGGGAAGCCGTACTACGCTCAGATTCGGGGCTTCATGCAAGACCAGTACTGTGAAAAAAGCGCTGCCCTGACCTGGCTGATCCCCACCCAGTCCAGTCCAAAAGACCAGTTTGATCCTGGGACATTCATTGTTGGTAAGTAATGCAGACTCCTACATTAAACATGTCTATTTTAACAAAGCACAGTGAAGCAGTCTGAGGATTGTCTGTTTTGTCAGGCCCAGAGGAGGAGCTGCCCAGAAGAATGGAGTACCTCGAGTTTGTGTGCCACGCCCCGTCGGAATACTTCAAGTCGCGGAGTTCTCCGTTCCCGACCATTCCAATCCGGCCGGAAAAGGGCTACGTCTGGAGCCACATAGGAGGCGCACAGGCCCATACAGTCAAAGAGTCTGTCAGTGGCAGCATTTAGTGACCTAACTGCACGGAGGACTGGAGTCTCCATGCAGGCAGAGGCCATGATTGACAGTATTGAACCTCAGAACTGCAAAGAGGACTTGAGCCTTTAAACGGACCCATGTACATGTGTGTAATATGATGACAATAAAGATGTTTTTTTTTAAGATTTTGAATCATAATTGAAATACTTTTTAGACAAACAGACAAAAAATCTTTGTGTGGGTGTTGCTGTTTTGCATGGCATTACGTAGAAAATCAGCGCAATGCCTAATTAACGGAAGTGTGATCTCTTGCAAACGTTTTGTTTTTAACTTAATTTCAAATAAAAGATAAATATAGTTTTATACTAAATAAATGAGGTAATCTCTTAAAGTTTTACATGATTAATGAAATCATTAGTTTAGAAAATTATCCTAAGAATGTAGAGAGCTGTCCTTTATTCTTCATGTATATATTTATTCCCGCGTGTAATGGGCCGGTTGTGATCACATGTACCAGCACGCAATAATCCCAAATAATCTAGTTCTGAAATATTACGTCTAAAATCCGTAATGAATGAATCAACCGGAATTAATCGATTAATTGACACGAAATCACTGACTGACAAAGTCGTGTCCGATTTGCCATGGATTAGAACACTGTCACTCGTTTATTGTGACGGAAGAAAAATCAGGTTCCACCGAGATTTGAACTCGGATCGCTGGATTCAGAGTCCAGAGTGCTAACCATTACACCATGGAACCGACGCTGCTTGCTACACGAAGAAGTCCAGGGCCACAAGAAAACCTTGACCGTCTCCGGCCTGTAACTGCACTACTTGCTATTGGACAAGTTCAACTTTTAATAACGTAAGATTTTTGTGGTAAATTAAAGTTAACATTATAACCGGAATATCGAACAAAGCGTCACTTGAGAGCACGAGAGCCGCGCCAAACGGAAGAGGAAGTACGTGTGAGTGAGTGAGTGAGTGAATCGTCTCACTCCGCGTCTTTGGTAAACTGCGGTCGAACTTTTCACTCTGGCGGAGAAAATCCCCTGGAGTGCATCATTTAGCTCCTGTGCAGATAGTAACATCTGGAATATTTATTATCTATATTTTTTTTTTAATCTGGGAATTTTTCGCTTTCTTGATCACATGACCAGGCTGGAACATGGGCAAATTACACTCTAAACTTGGTGAGAAACGTCATTCTAAACTACAATAAAAACAATGTGCATTTATTCCTTTGGCGACTTATTTACTTTCTGGTCATTCTGGACAGCGTCGAAACGCAGACAAAACCCTGAAGGTAAGAACGGCAATTTATCTTAGATCGCATATTTGTTATTATGTTAGGAAATCCTAACTTTTTTTTTTTTTAATTCCCTGCAGGTGGAAGTTTGGCTTCCAGTTTGCTTAACTGTCAAAGAGAACTGGAACATAAACACATCTACAGAACTAAACTGACCAAGGTAAAAAACTAAATAAGCTTATATATTAAACACAGCCTTCTCAGTCAGCATATGCTTTGGTATATTTAATGTACACTTGAAACAATATTAAACTAAGGCCATGAAGGCACCACATCGAGTTGATTATCTTTACGAATGTTTTGGAGCTTTAAACTGCTTTTGACCTTCAAACTGCCTTCAAACTGTCATAGGTGAGACACACTACATTGATATGTGACATAAGTGATGAACATTTCATATGTTGACAGCATTTTTTTCATCCACTTTAATCACAATGTCCCCTATCTCAAAAAGTATATAAATAAATATGTTTTGTTTTGTTGTATGTTTTTAAGAGCCATATGTTTCCTCCAAATTAATTCCAATGCTCCGTCTGCCTTTGGTGCAAATCCTCTTTGCACACATAATTTGCAGACACTTAAAAGGTGCATGGAGGGAGCTGTGTGTTTATTCTTCCGCCCTTCCTCCTCCTCCGTCTCTATAAAGAGATTTTCAAGGCTGTGAAGTGCACCCATTTCAAACAGCGGGGTCTTTATACCCGACTGGCCGGACTCTCCACATCTGGCACTGCTTTGCCTCTCCAGCCAGACGGACTGCTGGGAGGAGGTCGGTGACGAAGGGAGGTGGGGGGTGTCTACATTACATGTAGACTGTTGGCATTTATTTTGCTGCTTGGATGCCATCTCACTCATGGAAAATAGTATTTTAGAGCAAAAAGACTCTGGCAGGATTCCATGCTGACAGATTATTTTGTGTTGGAAAAAAAACACGTTTTGTTTTGTTTTATGGTCTACGTCATCTGAAAGTTGATCTCAGGGCTGCTCAGTGGAATGTGTTAAACATTCTCGCTTCCGTCAGCCGCCACAGTCATGCGTTTTCATGTGACTTTGTCAACAATTTAATGTGTGAGGTTGGTTATAAAGTCGGGGATGTTGGGATTCCAGAGTCCTGGAATACTGGAAAGTTCTAGGAAAAGTTGTGGCAATTGGAAAGTGTCGACCGCCAAGTAATTAAAAAAAAACTGGGCTGGAGTTTATGTGTTTGGCAAAAAAAAAAACTGTCGCACTTCCTGCAGTTTGGTTTTCCAACCTGCTGTTGTTCCACGTCACCACTGGAACAGAGTGCGAGCAGCCAATTAGCCTCGCGGTAGGAGAGCTCCTGCATTGTTGGACACGTCCAAACATTTGAAATTTCCTTCACCTTTCACACATATTTCTGCACACGTCCTTCACAGCCCAGCAGTCACTTTGTGGCTCTTCTGCATCGCACAGTCCAACGTGCCGCATGCAAAGCTGGTGGCATTTTTTTTCCCAAACTCGCACATTCTTGTTAAGTTCTTATCCAGACGACGACTCCCACCCTCATGGGACGTGAAAATGGTCTAATTGCTTCCGCTCCGGTCCCCCCCCACCCCACCCTCCCCCCTCGCTTGGTGCGTCCATTGCTCATTTTCATGTCTGCTCATGTTTTTGTTTGTTTGTTTGTTTTCAGAACTTGTTTGTAGAGCTGAGAGCAAACAAGGCCGGACGCCACCGTGACCCAAACGGTAACTGACACTAAAACACACTGACACTGTTCACCTCCCTGTTAGCGTTAAGTGCTCGAAGGCCAATCTGCTTTTGCTCTCAGGGGAAAGGAAACAGTTAGAGGGGAAACACATCTGCATTAAGTTAGCGGGCAAAATCTTTAACATGCGAGTGTGCAGCTTCCAATTAAGTTTTAGTTCCCTGTCTGTGCGGCTGCAGATTTATGAAAAGCAGAGATCGAGAGAATGCAGCACTCAGCATCTTCACACTGGTTTTGTTTTTTTCGTCTATCTGTGAGTCAAGCGGGTGAATTGTCAGTATTTTTTTTCCTAGCGGTTCTTCCATCCAGAGGCACAGTCGACAGCCGTGGCAGCATCCGCCTCCAGATCAGCGACGCCACAAAAAGGAGCAACCGTGATGGCGTGAGTGAATACACATCGACTCTATCTGGATCCAAGATGTGTGTCTGTGTAGTTTTCCAAATTCCTCTTTAACCAGTTTGAACTGAGTTGAACACCATTTAAATTCCTAATTAAATGAACAACATGCTTAATTACATTTTGTTGACCCGATAGGGACGATGCAGGTTAACAAAGTGCCACTTTGACCGGTTGGTTACAAGCAAGTTGATGTGACTGATGTTTTCCGCATTCAGAGATTTACGCCGTATTCTAGGTTTTCAGAAAACGGCGCCTCAAATTAGAAGGATTGATTCAGGCAGTAGAATCTTAATGTGTTTATCGGCACGTCCACATCACAGGTCAGAGAGTTCAACATGGTGCTTGAGGAAGGTGGCGAGCGAGAGTGGGTCTTCACGCTGCGCCACACCGACCAGGTTACCGAAGATGTAAGTCTCTCACTGACTCGTCTAGTAAAACTCATCTCCACCCGTCATCTCTAGTCTTCCCGCCGCACTGCGGTGGAGCAGCAGCGCCGTATCATTGTGTTTCCAGTCGACGTTGCATATTTCGCCCTGTGTTTGCACAGTTTTGACAATCATGAGGTGGATCTTTTTCAGAATTTGGGATTTTTAATCCAAGAGGCTGTTACTCATGTGTGTATTTCCCAGGACATGCACAACCTGATGACCTCCTTGCACAAAGTTCTAGAGACATCAGTCGTCAAGTCTGCCCACGATGTTAGGTCCTCGCCCCTGAAGATAAGGCTTGTTTTGACTCCAGCCAAACCAGACGGAACCACAAAACCAGGTAAATATTTTAAAGTGACTAAAATACTTTTGGGGATCCACCTCTTCTCTGTCGGTGATATCACTGTCTTGGTCAAGCTGCAACAGCAGAGACGGAGCAGAGTGTCGACGGGAGGCCAGTCAGGAGACTTTACCGCGAGGACGAGAACGTGGAGCGCAGAAATCACTACCTGAACCTGACGGGGATCGAAAACTACTCCTCCAAGTTTGACAACACAGGTATTGGTACCGATGTGGATGTGAAAGTGGGCGTTCATTACTGGAGAGTGGAACAAAGAAAGGAATTTTCTCTCCCCCTTTTTTCCAGAAACTCAGGAGCCCAGAGGGGACGAGCCATGCGCTCTAGAGCACCACCCTGTGGCCACCAGGGAGAAAAACAAAAGCGCAACAAAGCCTTATAGAAGTCTCACTGCCCATATCTCCCCGGACAGTAAAGTTCCATCAATGGGAAGGGACAGAAGCAGCAGGGTGGAGAAGTTTGGCAGATACCCGGGCAAACCCTCGGCCTCCTCTTCCCGCCACTGCTGCCCTCCTACAGCTGCAGTGCAGCACAACCACCACAAGAGGCTTCGCTGCAGGCTACAGGAGGCTCCCAGGCACCACAAACTGGTACCTGGTGGGGATCTGGGGGTAGACTCTCCCCCATTCAAGAGACATGAGCACCATCATCACCATGAGCACCACCACCACCACCACCACCATCACTACCATCCTGAATGACAGCACTTTAAGCTCAGGTGAGACGAGTGGTTTCTGCTATGGTTTTAACCTGCTCACTTTTTGAAGCTCTTTTGCAGCTCAAGTTCAACAGGACTCTGAACCCGAACTTCTTTGAACCTCAGCAGACTGCCATGCATGCAAACATGAGGTTTGTGCTTGTAATCTTGTAATATGAAAGTCTCACACGTGCAGGTTGAGGGAAAAGGTAAACGAAAGGTAGACAATGACAAGACCTTCTGCACTTGACTGTGTCTGAAATTAAACCCAGCTGTTGTTTACGGCGTTGCACTCCAGTGCAGACACCATTGTCTTTTCTTTCTTTTTTTTCTCTTGTTGACGGTGGAGCGCGTGCTCATTGTCGAGAACAAACAGGTGTGAATAGTTATCGCAATCACAGAGTGGGCCTGAAACGCTGCTTGCCGCTCGCGCCTCCCTGGCTGTGCAAGCTGAGCGTGTCCCCAGCGAAGGGCGTGAGACAGCTGCTGCTATTAATAACCTTCGACCTCTTTACCCACCACCAGACCCTCGCGCTCGTTTCACCACAGCCAGCCTGCCCCGGTGCAACTCGCAGTGAGGAAATCGAGAAAGCGGCCGCAGCGGTGGCAGCAGACCCAACATCAAACCCTGAGGAGCCCGAAGGCGAAAGCAGAAACAACATGAAGTCCCTGCGGTTCCTCGCTGCCGAGGGCTTCGCGCGAAGCTGCGTAGACGCTCGGGGGGACCTCAGCTATGTGTCCTTTGACCTCTACCCGCTCCTCTTCAAGGCCTGCTACCTGCACGAGCAGGCCGACATGCTGCACGACCTGGTGAAGACGTGGCCGCTGCCGGAGCTCGACCTGCACGCACTGCTGGGCAGGACGGACGACTGTGGGCTGGACCTCACCACCCGCACGTGCAGGCTCTGTCTGACGGCCGTCTTCACCGGCCTGAAGGTATTTAGGCTATTTTTAACGGTCCTAAATTAAGCCTGTTTTTATTTTTACCCCCCCGACTCTCAGAAAAAAACAGCATGTTTAGCCCTCTGTTTACAGTTTTCCACCACAACTGATGCTTTAATTTGATCTTCCACGTTTGGAAGGAGGCAAAACACATGCGCCTGCAGGGGTGCTCTGAGAAGTCAGAGCCAACACCACCTGGTCGGGGGTGTTGTCGATGAGAAGGGACAGGTATCGGTGCCCTTGATGACATCAGAAAGGGCTGAATTCCAGAACTGTACACTAGCACGCATTTCCTGAAAAATTCTGGAAAAAGGTCCGAGTTTAATTGACACGAGAAACACTGATGCATTTGTTTATTTACTGGTGACGCTTCCTGATGCGACGTATCAAACCTTTTTTTTTTTCCTCCAAAGGATTGCGTGTTGTCTCCTCCGACAACCTATGCCAAGAGGCTGCGCGTGGTGGACCTGACTGCCCTGAGGGACGTAGAGCACCAGGCCTGCCCCTGCCGCTCCACGCTGGGCCGCTGGGCCAGAACCCACCTGCTGACCAGAATGTGCTACGAGACCGTCGTGGCCATGCAAGACGGCGACGAGTACCGCTCGGCCTTCGAGACCTCCGTCGACGTGCGCCTGAACGCTTTCGTCACGGGCCGCAACTACGAGCCGGTGGCTCAGGTCTTCCACCTCAAGCGCTACTGCCCCCTGAAGCCGCGCTTCGTCGGCCTCAGGGCCGACTCGCTCTCGCTCAAGCAGCTCTTCTACGTCCTGCGCCTGGCCGAGCCCGAGTCCATTTCCAAGCTGGAGGTGGTGCACAACGTTCCCCTGGAGGCCATTCACCTGGAGGTACTGCTGTCCAAGTTGGAGCTGTCCAAGCTGCAGTCCCTGACACTGCCGACCGCAGCGCTGGATGTGAGGCGGTTGGGGTCGGACGAAGAGGATCTGCTGGCCACCATCGGCAACCTGCTGGCCCAAATCAGCGGCCTGACGGAACTCTACATGGGGTTCTCCACCCTGACTGGACACTTACGGCGGCTGCTGAGGTGAGTAAAAGGACAAAGTGACAGAGGAGGAGGAGCACGACTAACTTGTCCTGATTGTGTGTTTGATTTTATGCATGAACTGTCTAAATATGAAGCTTTGGATAATCTTGCAAGGCTGTTGCTTCACTTTAATTGAAGAATAAAGAAGGAAAAATGGGATGATATGGTGCCTTGAAACCAGTGGGGGTTCAAATAAATTTGAAGCCTTTTGTTGATGTTAAAACAATTTTTGACCAAGGCTACTGAGAATAGACCATTGTATCGCGTTATGGGAAGATTAGCCAGGAACCTGCTCGGACGGACTTCAAATGACTGCAAATCAAAATAGAACAGCAACATGCAATGACATCACTCGTCTCGTACCTCTTATATTTGACACGTGTCCACAAATGCACAATATATTCACACAGTGGCTCTAAATCATTTTTTTTTTTTACATAATATTAAGCTTTAGAAAGACAGAAAACATACTGTATATTCCCACATCCTATTTTAGTTAGAAATGCTACATTTTCACACCTTCGACCCGCAAACCAAAGCTAATTTATCATCACCATTTCCCCCCTTGTCCCTCCACCTAGTCCACTCAACACTCCGCTGCAGTGCCTGGACTTGGCCAACTGCTCACTAAACCGTCTGGACATGACGTACTTCTGCAACAGCCTCCACAGCGAGGCCTTGGTTTTCCTGGACATCAGCGGCCACAACCTCTTTGGCTCCTTTTCCACCTGCTTCCGCAAACTGCTGAGCCGGTGCTCGGCCACGCTGGCCAACCTGGCGCTGGAGGACTGCCACATCGAGGATGAGCACATGGACGCCTTTGTCGATGCTCTGGGTTGCTGTCAGGCGCTGGAGGAGGTCAAACTCCTGGGGAACCCTCTGAGCTCGGCTGCCCTGCGGAGGCTGTTTGCGCTGCTGTCTGCAAGCTTCCCAAAACTCAAGTACATAGAAATGCCAGTCCCGCGCGAGTGCTACTCTGAAGACGTCACATATCCTCTGGATGAATCGGTCCTGCTGCATTATGACAAGGACATGTTTCAGGACCTGCGACGGCAGCTGACCGGGATCCTGGAAGCAGCGGGGAGAGGGAGCGTGGAGGTGTGCACCCCACTCATGGGAGCCTTCGACCCGGACATTAATGAAACCAGTAATGAGCTCGGCGTGTCAATACTAAAAAACTTTAACAGCGTTATTGGTACCTTTATAGGAACAATAAAAGACGTGAACAGCAGGAGATCACAGGCTCAGAATGAGAGTCAATGAAGCCTGCAGAGGACGTTAGCAAACCAACTATGAACTCCAGGGACTTTAGCTGCGCTTTGATTGCTGTGTGTTAGCACGATGCTAAGGGAAGCACTGTGAAAAAGCAGTCCTTTGATTTTGTTGTAGTTTTATTACAGGATTTCCGTTGCTGGAATAAATACAACATTTCACTTTAAGCCAATGTCTGTGTGCAAAGCAGACAAGCTGTGCTGATAAATACAGACACTCTTCCAGAAAAATGATAGATGGTTAAAGTCTGTCTGGAAAACTGTCCAACTTCTACGGTAAATATGTCTGGCATCAATAAGTTTGTTTAGATGTTGTACATAGGTAACTTTAACAGGCCAACAGAGTCAGCTGCAAAAAAGGGTGAAGGATTCAGCAAGTTTGTGATGGTGCCCTAATAAACGATATTTTCAAACTGCCTACTATCTATTCCAATAAAAGGTGACTCTTAGACATCGTTCCAAAATGTACACTTTCTTTAATGAGCGGTCTTATATAGACGATTTTAAATATTACATCAGAGGGACAACCATGCACCGACCAGAGACAAACATCATCAGCTTTGACAAGAAACTGACTATTTCTTCATCCACTCCTCCTTTTCTTTTCTCTCGCGGATCACCTCATCCACGTATGGTGTCAGGTAGGGGAGGTCCTAGGGGAAGATTAGGAAAAAAAATAATTCAATTAGAAAATGATATCAGGAAGTAAGATCCTAGTTGTGTTTCACCGGTAAGTACACATCCACTTGAAGATACATTCGCACAGATAAAGAGTTGATATTTTGACACACCTCTTCAAATTTTGTCCACATCTCTTTGGGCAGGAGCTGCTGCTTCATGGAGAGATCCAGAGCTCTCTTGATCCTGAACACCCTGTCGTTGTACTGGTCCTCTGGAAGCCTCCTCAGGGCCTCTCTTACATCTCCGTCCTCCAAAATTGTGTCATCACGGTGCAAACCTGGTGGAAGAATCATGGTGCGTTTAATATACAAAACAAAAGGCAGCAATGACAGAACCCACTTGGCCCTAAAACATGACATAAACCTTGACAATGAGCTTACCAAGTTTGTTGAAGCCACACAAGTTGTAGTACCACTTGCGGAAGCCCAGCATGAGCCGGCCTGTAGCAGCTGACATGGGGAGGAAAGAAACTTGTATCAGTCCAGCAGAAGAATCTTGCGCTGATCTCTTATTTATTACCGTTTTTATTTATTAAGCATTCAAGCGGCCCGAATATTCCCGGTCCGAAAAGTGGCAAAACGTCCTTCAAATTATTTTCTTTTCTGCATAACTGACAGTGATTTTCAACTGCAAGTGTCGAACAAATTGTGGCCCAATCAGTGGCTCATCATCACCATTACACGGGGCGGACAAGGCCGAATGGCTCTTCCGGTTGACCAGTTGAAATAAAAAAAATATATATATATGTGTGTATGTATTATATATTCAACATTATGAGTACGTTTACACAATTTACTGCTGTTTCGACGAACCAAATAACTCGGTGAGTACAAACGTACAACGCAAGTTAACACATTATGTGACTTCCTCGGCTGGAACAGTGGTACAACAATTACAAACGATAAATTACACATCAGTAATCTGCGCACAAAATTATTGTCAAAAGTAAACGGCCACCTCAGACTGACTGGTCGCGACACCCCGAGTATCACTGTGATTTGTGGATATCGACATGCTAACGCTACCTTGCAGTTAGCCTGAGTTAGCACAGGGACACTAGAGGACACACACAAGTCAAATGTAGGTAACACCATTTTACGGCGGCAAAACAGAACAAAACTCGATATTTTATCACTCGCTCGGAACTCAGTGTGCAATATAAGTGCTAAATTTAAATAATTGTGAAAATTTTAAATGAACAAACGTTAGAGAAGAGCGCTGTTCTTTACCTGGTGCCCTCGACGCCATTTTTTTTACCACTGACAACGACCGCGTTGAATCATGGGAGAGGACTAATCGGGTCAGCGGTCCTGTCTGAGGTTGCGCAACTTGGCGAGACATTTTTGCATTGGAATTAAGTTTGAAATTCATTCAAATGAAACTTTAAAGTCCATCGGAGTATTATCGTAGAGAGGCAAAACACTTGTTTACAATTTCTCAAAGTGTCTTTATATGCACAACATATATTATTTTCATTATTGACTTGATGAGAGATTCAATCAGTTGGTCATCTTCAATTTTGTGATTGAATCAATCACAAAATCAAGCAATCAGCGTGCATATATATATATATATATATATATATATATATATATATATATTTATCATTTACGGTATCAGCAGCCTGTCAAATTAGTGTTTAGATTTTGTTGGTCGTCACTTGAGTTCCAAATTCAAAAGCTTTAGAGGAAAGAAAGAAAAAAAATGTCATGTTATTTTGCAGTAACCTCACACGGTGGGCCTCCTTTCAATCATGAATCCATTCTTGGCATGAATTTTAATATCACTCATTCTATGATATCTGTTGTGAATACTGTGAGAAAACCATTGAATGCATATGCACATGTAAACATATTTATTCAACATCATATGTACAAAAAGAAATCTGCATGCATTTGAGCTTTTTTATTCATTTGATGCAATAACCATCACATAACTTTATCCTTTAATTATGCAGGTTCAAATTGTCTTTTGGAACTCAGAGAAGTCTTCCAATGTGGCCATGGCCAAAGTCGTGCAAAAAGCATCATCCTTCAGTGATACTAAGCGGTCCAGAGAAATGTAGTTGGGCAGTGTTGGGTCATACTGTGCCTTTCCAAGGTAGTCAAGGAACATGTGGCGCTCCCTAATGCGCAAGTACTTTGTATTAAGGACCTGCAGAAAAAGAGTATTGGAAAATGAGACTCCCCAAATATCCACAATTACACATAATAAAATATGATCATATTTATCACGTATTGGTTTAAGTAGCACAGTGATCTACCTGAGGGAACTTGGTGATCAGGTGGTGTGGAACCTTCATGGTGTTGTGGAGGTAGTCAAAAATCTGTGTTAGCTTCCTTTTATTTGCAGTCAGCACTTTAGGGACAGCAATAACTATGTGCTGAATCTCATTCTCCTTAAAGCCAAGCTCCAGTTCACAAACCTGTAGAAGATATTTGAAAAAAGACATAATGAAATCTTCAAAGTTGCACAAGCTTTTTATATGCTTTTGTCGTCATTTAGTACCTTTAGGTTTTCCTTAATAGGCTCCAAACTCCCACACAGTAACCTAGGTAGACGAGCCACAATGTTCCGTGTCTAAAGAAACAACAAGCAAAACAGTTAGGACATGAAAAGTACAAAAAAAATAAAAATAAATAAATCATCAATCAGTTTCAGATGCTTACATTAGGGGCACTGAGGCTGAGCTGCTGTTGAAAGAACCCCAGTCTGTTGTCAAGCCTCTTCACACTGAAGTTCAGTAAGTACGGAGCTTTGCTCACCATGGATGCCACCGTTTCAGGGCTGAACTTCTTTGACTTTAGATAGTTCACCCTTTCCAAAAAAGAAATGTTTTCTCACATCACATGCGACTGTGGAGAAAAAAACGTTTTCAAGAAATATCAAAAGTCCCCGTTACCTGGCCTTCAGGTTTTCCAAACTCTCTGTGAGAATGAAGGGGTTCTGCGTGATGATTTTGCCAAAGTGAGACCCATCCACCCCGATGTCTTTGAGAAACAACAATATTGGAGCCACATCTCTGTTGAAGTCAAGTCTTAGTAACATGGAGCCCACGTTGGGTCTTTGCTCAAGCTTCCACAGGTTAACACCTGCAATTGTGCATATTATGTGGGTTAAGTAACATTCTAATAATAATGACAAATGTGTGCACGCTGCAAATCTACAATAGTCTATGACTTCACTCATTCCCATATAATTTTATTTGAAAAAGTTTTATTACCAAGTTGAACCAGTTTGCAGAGGGTCTCGGACTGGTCAACATAGTCCCGTAGTGAGGTAGAGGCTGGAGGCATCGCAGGAGGAACAGAAATACTGACGGCCTCGTTATCTGTTATCTCCTCCAATGCTGAAAATTTATCTGCAATATGATCTGGGAAAAGAAAAAAAAAAGGTATATTAATTATCTTACTGTGAGCATAAAGATGTAATTTGAAAAACAGATTTTGATGTTAAATGAAAGATAGGACACACCAAGAGACATCTGGCTTTGGTTTGATGGATTGGCATCTGCGACTGGCGACAGAGGGCTGTGGTATGCTGCAACATTAGCTCTGGAAAGTTCTTCTCTGTCTTTGACTCCTTCAGACAGAGGTTTGGCAGTTAGGTCGCTGAAACAGAACAGCCCCTGCCTCCACTTTTCCTTTGCCTGTGCTGCTGTGAGACTCCCTCTGAGAATCAAAGACCTGTTCAGGAACTTTGTTGTTGTCGTCCATGTAGAAGAGCAGCAGTGGCCAAATTGAGTGGAGACCCAGGCACACACTGTTGTCCTGGAAAAAAGAAGTCTTCGGCACTGAAGGCACATTTGAGCACAGGATGAAGCCATGGCAGTCCTGCACAAAGCATTTAAAGGGGTTTTAGAAATTCTGCTTTCAGAGAGGAACTCGGTTACAGTGACAGAAGAGCATGTTAGTGGCACACAATCAATGTCAACGTCGATGCACTGGGTGTAAAAAATATCTAGGTTGTTTGAAATGTAACATTTTTAACCGGCGATCTTTAAAAACATACAACTCTACTGCTTCTTGTATTTTCATTTCATTTCATTTCTTGTTTCTGTCATGTGTCCTAGTGACGTCAATCCAAAGCAACGAGATGTTTTAATAAGGACGATACATACTTTTAAAGATATTGCAGAGAAACGTAAGTTTAATATTCCCTCGTCTTTCAGCCTGAACTGCCTGAAGGAACACCGATGAACCTGTGTGTGAACTACGGGAAAACACGTGACTTGCTCCCCAAAATACCTGGCTACATTCACTTTAAATGCTAGCGGGTTTTTAAAAACCAAATCAATCCAAGTCCGGTAAAAGAATTTGCATGGCCATGCGTAATCACTTTTTACTTACAATGTGTTATCCAAATATTTTTTCCCAGTGCTCAAATAGCATCAGTAGCATGTACACACAAGGTGAACGTCGGCCGCACAATTTTGTTGCTATCTCCGGAAGGATTTAGCTGAGGGACTTTGCGGAAGTGTCAAATCAGGGCTGTACCACGTAAACTAACACGGAAGGGAGGTCCTGAATATCAATACATTCGGACTAGTTAAATGTTACGATTTTATCCACAGTCAATACAGAGTAGCTAATAAAAATAAAAGCTTATATCCTCATTTAAGGGTTGTTTGCTTTATTTTTTTGTATTTAAATGTGCATATTTAGCAAACAATCACCCCCATTATCTCACTCGTTTAGTTCGTCTACAAGTTTCTTCTGTTCGGGTTCTTCCTGTATCAGTTTACATTACGATACGATTAATAATTCATGCGTTAACCCAAAATAATTTGTTGGACCAAAAATAGCTACATACATGGCAGACACAGTGAGTCCGCGACCATCTCAGAAAGATGATGTAAACTATAAATTAAACTTTCGAATGATAAACGAGCAACAAGTGGAGGATATCTGCATTGATTTCTTTTACAAACCACACACCATAACACTCCTGACAGTGACTGTGCTCAGCCTCATGTACTTTGCGTTCACCAGGTAAACCTCAGTCTTTTAAATGTTCATTTATTTCGTCGATTATTAAACTTTATTGATTCACTGTGTAGACTCGGCAATGTTCTGTTTTTTTTTTGTTTGTTTTTTTCCTGTGATTTGGTGTGATTAAAAACAGGGATGATGAGAACTCTGACAAAAACCTTCGGATTGGCCTGCTAGTTGTTGTCTCCTTTTTCCTTGTCATCAGTGTCCTGGCTTTTCCTAATGGTGAGGTTTTTGATATTAACTAACTGAGATTTCTAATTACGAATTCCATTATAATGTGACCAAAATTTCAATTGACACTGATAGTTACTCAATAATATTTTTTGCCCCCCCATCAGGACCTTTTACTCGACCCCACCCGGCAATATGGCGAATGGTGTTTGGTAAGAATGCAAGCACAACACATTTCTACTAATTCATAATTAACCTTATATATTTTCTGTGGATTTTTTTTTTTCTCTGTAGGTGCCAGTGTTATGTACTTCTTGTTTCTGGTTTGGCTCATCTTTCTGAACTGGGACCAGGTCAAGACTCTCATGTACTGGCTGGACCCAAACCTGCGATATGCCACAAGGGAAGCTGACATCATGGTGAGGATGGTTTTGATGTAGCAGCACAACTCTTTGTACCTGTCTTGTCTTTATGATGACATAATTTTGAAACCTACTATTTTTTTTATCGTACTTTATTTTCTTTCTTTTTAACTTTACAAGGAATATGCTGTAAACTGCTCGGTGATAACATGGGAGCGGATCCTGAGCCACTTTGACATCTTTGCTTTTGGCCATTTTGCTGGCTGGGCCATGAAGGCGCTGCTCATTCGCAGCTATGGCCTCTGCTGGACTATCAGCATCACCTGGGAACTCACTGAGGTAACGCCCATGTTTTGAATACACCATCAGACTCCATCTAGTGGGCTTAGCAAAACTTTAGTTTCTTCTGACGCGTAAAGGAGTTTGTAATTAAATGACCGTCACGCTTGAAATAACTATGTTGTAGATACATTCATTTCATGAAGTGCAATTTGGGCTTTGCAGCTGTTCTTCATGCACCTGCTGCCAAACTTTGCAGAGTGCTGGTGGGATCAGGTCATTCTGGACATCCTGTTGTGCAATGGAGGAGGGATCTGGTTGGGCATGACTGCCTGTCACTTTTTGGAAATGAGAACCTACTGCTGGGCTAGCATCAAGTCAGTGAAGAATGTGTTCCTTCTCTGGGGTGTATTTTCTTCATTGGAGCCATCCAAGTATTCACAAATATTTTAGGTGATTAGAAATACATCAATTTACTCTTCTCAGGAACATTCACACCACCTCAGGAAAGCTAAAGCGAGCCGTGCTCCAGTTCACCCCAGCAAGTTGGACATTTGTGCGCTGGTTTGATCCACAGTCCTCCTTCCAGAGGCTTGCAGGCATCTATCTCTTCATGATCATTTGGCAGGTACTGCTTTAAACGTTTTTATTGAACGTGTTATACAGGAATACTTGCCCCATGACTTTGTGGACATTCTTCCCACACTGGTGAGTAAATGCGCAACGTTCACAGGAAATCCTCTCAGTTTTGTCTGCATTTCGTCCTTCATCTCCACAGTTGACAGAGTTAAACACGTTCTTCCTCAAGCACATCTTCGTCTTCCAGGCGTCGCACCCACTCAGCTGGTGCCGGATTCTCCTCATTGGAGTCATCACAGCGCCGACTGTACGGTAGGTTCAGTGATAAAAAAGAATGACTTCTTCACTTTCACTCTTACACCTAAGACTTATTCATTGGCCTGCTGATGCACATGTCTGTTTTCCATTATCTTCTTACAGACAATATTATGCATACCTGACAGACACTCAGTGTAAAAGGGTTGGAACACAGTGTTGGGTGTTTGGGTAAGATTTTCTTTACGCATCACCAAGAATGTCTTGCTTGTTTTAAAGGACTATCACAGTATTGCTTTGTTGCAATGACATATCTTGACCATCAGAGGGCGCCAATGCTGATTTTAAACCAACAGAACAGCGCGCTATTTTTAAATCTGTGTTATATTTCCCCTCAGGGCTATCGCTTTCCTAGAGGCGCTGGTGTGTGTGAAATTTGCTCACGACTTGTTTTCCAAAACACAGATCCGTTACGTCCTCCTCTGGTTGCTCTGCCTGGTAAGAAACGTGAAGATGAGACAAACTGGTGTTGAAGACCATTTAAAAGCATGTTTTTAATCTGATATTTCACCTGATTCCCTTCCACTTTAACATATACAGGCACTTATCACACTTCTGTGTTTGTATGCGATGGTGTGGTATGAGCAAAATAAAATGAAGGTGAGGCACTTCCTCCTATTGTCCTTTAAAATGTTTTGCAGCGTTATGCTTTTATATCCACTTACGTTTACTTCAGCTTTTTGTATGTGATTGACAATTGGCAGTTTTGTTGATAATAGTAGTAGTGGTAATTCACCATATGCTGGGGGAAAAGTAGGATACTTAAAAATATCGATGCCTTTTCTTATATGTGTTATTAATACGTTCAAATGTCTTGTGTGGAAGAGCTGTACAGACTTAATAGGTATGCATACTACTTGGATTATGATTATTCACATTTTATTTATTTCACAGCAGCACATCTCATTGAAATACTATTAACTCAGAACTTTTTGCATTTGCAGACCTCTTCAAAAAGGCCTAAATCTGTTGACGGCGGCGCTAATCGCTCGTGTGATTTGAAAGATAAAGTTGCGGGTGAGTCAAGACAGACGCACGCACATGGTGCAGCAGTTTTTGCAAGCGCCTTAGAAGTTTTTGAACATTTTTGTGCTACTCTTCTCCGCAGCTCAGAAAGACTCAACAAGACATTTGCAAGCCACCAAAACAAGTCGAGCCGCAAGGAACAGGTTGGCAAATGGACAGGGAGATAAAAGATGATAACAAGCCAGAGATGCTAAAGGCTCTCCTTTGAGTCTTTCCTGTAAAACAACCAGGGAATTTTAGAACAACTAAGTGCACCAATGACGCGATAAGGTGGCGAGGGTGCAGGGAGCTGGTTGGTTATTTATGACATCTTGCAGGGATATGACTTGTTATGTATTCCATTTAAATATGTGTGATGTATGTTTCATTTTTTTCTAAATATTTGCTTTACTTGTGCATTAATATGGAATGCTCGTCTCAGCATTGCTGTCAACTAAGATTTATTTGTTGATTCTGTGGATTCTCTCCCATACTCTGGCTTTTAACAAAGTCAATGCTGCTTGCATCCACTTACTGTGTGTAAAAAAAGTATTTACTGTTAATTGCATCTTTGTCTTTCTCTTGTTTTATGTGTGATTTTGAAAATGTGGGCCCTTTTCATTATGAGTCTTAGACTTACTAATACTACTGTGAAAGAGCAAAGGACGCTGAGCTTTATGAAAACTACTTTTCAACCTAGGATGTTGGATTATATTTTCCTCAGTACAGAGACTCTCTATTGGTTGTCCTGATTCATTAATGTTTACAAATTAATGTCTCTGATAAATGATTGTCTGTTGTCTTTTTTGTTTGTTACAAATTAATGTCTCTTAAAAATTATTGTCTGGTTTTTTTTTTTTAATCAAATCAACATTGCATATTTCCACAGGAAAATATAACTTGAAATAAAAACCACAGTTCTCTTGTGACGCTTGGTTGACAGATACAATTTTGTTGTACAGTAAAATGCTTTTTATTATGTTTTTAATAACCAGGTTTATCTGAAAAACAATGAACAAGTATTAAGTATTTCAAAAAATATATGAAGAACTCAACTGAGCATATCAACCAACTAAGAACGCAATTTTATTTGTGTTTACTGTGTTGTGCTTGTGTTTATTTGTGTTTACTTGTATTTAGGATGATGCTCAATATTCCTCACTTTGACGCAGGCGGCGGACGGGCGACTTTCTTGCAATATTAATAAAACTCTCATAAACTCGAATTGCCGTTTAATTCCCGTAACATTGTGACTTTATTCACGTCGTAGTCCGCCTTTATTCTCGTAGACTTTAAACGTGCACCCTTTGCGCGGTCATTCAATTCGGTAGATGGCGCTGTGGTGAAGGGGGGTGGGGGGGAGATTAGGGTCCAAGAGCTGCGGGTCTGAAACTGCAGCCTCCGGGATCCGGCGCCGTAACACCGACAGACACTCAGACGTTAGAGCCATGGCGGCCACGGGTGGAGGGAAAATTAGAAGCAGGAGATACCACATCGCCTCTAAACCTTACGCCAAGAGCAAACAGGTAAACTGGGTGGCCGTTTTCGCGTTAGCAGTCCAAATCGAGGACGTTGCGCTCGGTGCGTTGCCACCAACTCTTCTCCCGTGTTATTGTTTTGTTGGAGACATTTTTATGGCCTGCCGTTAAGCGCTCGTGGCCTCCACGCGCCGTTAGCATTGCTTGCTAGTGAGCCTGAGCGAGCTGGCAGAACAAGGTTCTGTGAACTCCGGCGGACTTGTCAGGTCAAATCCGAGTGACGTTTAAGTCGCACACGACAGTCAGTCCGTGCCTGGTGATCCACGGGTAGAATCGCGACGCGCAGAGGCGAGTAACTTTAGCCCTGGTTGTAACTTGTTAGCCGCTGGCTAGTTAGCGGCAAGGAAGTAGTACTAGCTCGTGTAGCCAGCGCCTGCTAAGTGGCTAGCAGCGCATTGTTGTCTTCCCCGCTGAAGTTTGAAGTGTTTCAATGACGCTTGGGTGCTGTGACACGGTTGTCCGTTTTTAAATTACATTCGTGCACATTTGTGCGAAGCCGGGTTTTTATGCGGTTCGTTTTTAGAAGTGTCGTCCTGACGTTTTGCGGGGGGAGTCGTTTGGATGGCAGGCTAAGTAATGTTAGCTAAATCTCAGCCAGTCGGATTGCGCAGGAAGCGCTGGCTAAAGGGAACCCACATGGTTGCCGTTCGTCGTTTTGCTCGCTGTTTTAACATCAGAGATCAACTGCTTCAAACAGCTAATAGGAACAGTTTAGTCAGTTGTCCTACCAAATGAAATTAGACCATCAAGGCATCCAGAGTTGCATTTGGGCGTACAGTCGTCTGTCACAATTCCCATTTATTCATCTTTCGTGGAGTTGAACGGCTTTGTATTGTGTGTTTCTGGCATGCCTGTCTAAAGCTAATGATACTATTATCGTAATAAATGCTCTTGTACATAATTATATTGGTCAAGTTACGTTTTCAACGTTAGATCATCTGTAGTTTTTAACCTGAAATAATTCTCATCACCTCTAGGTTTAATCTAATGTAGTAAGACATTCACTGAAAATATATGATCATGGTCTACATTTAACTTAAAAACACACCATCCTCATGTCATTTGATCTCAGAAGTCTTCTCACAGTCATCACACAGTGCCAATAAATCCATAGAACAATAGTTTATCTGGTGCATAAAACACTTGTCTTTCATTGGCCGAAAGTTGTATGTCATTGCATGGGTTGAAGTTCGGGAGGCCAGGTGCATTTTACAGATAAGCAAGAGGCTCATTTGTTCTTATCAGGTCTGAAAGCTGCTACGCTGCGGTGTATCCTGGCCCCGAAAACTGAAGGGGTAGTTTGCTCAGTCTACACTTAGTCCTAATAAAGGACGTACGCAGAATTTTGTTGGCTTTGCTTTAAAAAAAAAAGAAGGAAAAAAAAGAAGCATCTACATTTATTGTCTTTGACATATCTCCTCCTGATTCGATCTGTCATTCTACAATTCTGAAAAGCTCCAATCTACAACAAACATTGGCGAAACTTACCTCAATTTTAAACATTGATTCATATATTGGATAAAACTCACCGTCAATGTGCCTCTGTGCTGCCGTCTCCACAGGGTTGCTTCACGTAACAAAAATCGGGGCTTGTATTAAGAGATAACCTTTCACCACCATTACCCTAAAAGATTGCCAATATGTGGCGTGGAGTGACTGCTTTATTTCTTTGCCGATGCATCCATACACGAGGCCTGACCCAGTTTCTCTATTGTTGAGCTCACGATTTGCCTTGCACTTGGAAGGATGAACGCTGGCGTAATACTTCTCCATTAACCAAAAAAACCCCCCCGCAGTTTGTGAAAGTGGTTGGCATATTGCAATTATGCTGTTAGGGCATAAAAATCCACGGGCGTAATAACGTCAACAAGGTTGGGCAGACTTGCCATCCAAAATAAAACACCAGAAACACTTGGCTGTTTTAGATTCAACATAAATCATGAAATTATGTTAGCAGTGACAGAAATGTTTTTCATGAACGTCATGAGAAAATGACCGGCCTGCAGCTTCAGAGGATTTTGTTTTTTAATCTTCCGTCACTTTCCCAAACAGTCATTAGTGCAGCTTTTGTTTGGCAATCCCTGAGTTTTCTCAAGCGTCTTTCAGATCTCTGTTAGCAGGCCACAAAATTGAGCTTTGGTGTCCTCCAGGACGAGCCTGAGTGGAGGGACAACTGTTCAGGTCTTCTCCAATTGATCACATTTTCACTCAGATGCTCACCGCTTCTTCTCCCAATCTCCCGCTTGCTTCAAAAGCCGCAGTCGGGCCTCATCAGTCGGGTCACAGACACAGTGAAGAGCATCGTCCCCTCCTGGCTGCAGAAGTACTTCAAGAATGGAGACGTTTCCGAAGAAGGAGGAGCAGTACTGGGCACAGAGCAGAACTGCCTCAGGCCTCAGCCGTCCCCTAATGGCAGCGAGGAAGGACCTCCTCCACTTGACGGACGGGACTCCCCAGAACCAAGTACGAGCAATGCAGGTGAGGCACTCACATCAATCCGCTTTGTGAAGGCCTGGGAATCTTCACGCTTTTTTTTTTTTACATGCGAGTTCTTTGTGCCAACAACCTGCTCTGATCTTTTGCGCAGAGCCCACAACCAGCCGGGCGTCCCTTAACTTTCACGAGTGCGTGCTTTCCCGGCCTCCTCTGAGTCGCTCCCACCTCGCGTTCCCCCCCCTGGATGTCTCCTCCCCCAACCTCGGGATGGCGAGCAGCCTCTTGTCTCAGCCCTCCACCTCCACCGCCCCCGGACCTTTCTCCACAGGATTCTCCTTGGTCAAAGAAATCAAGGACAACCTTTCGCAGCATGAAGACGATAACATCTCCACCACGAGCGGTTTTTCGTCCCGCGCCTCTGACAAAGGTACGGCGGCGTGTTTATTGCTCGCTGTGGCTCAGTGTTGCGACATCGTCGGGGCAGATTAAAGGCGTCATTTCTAAGGATGGATGCTCCAGTCATTTCAAAACCGATCATTCAGGATTCATCAGCCAATGCCAATTACGAGGCCATACAGTTCAAGCGGTCCAACTTTGCCAACTGCACTGACTTTGGCGCTTTAAATCACGGAAACTGACGATTCTTTGACAAATCCTCATTTGATTTGATTTGATTTGAATACTTTATTTCCATCATGTAAATTATAACAAAAAAACAGCTAAAATAAAATAAAAATGAAACAGTTAAAAAAAAAAAACATTAAAAAAATCAAACAAAATAGAAGCTGCATTTAAAATTACGTGAGCGAAAAGGAGTAGGAAGAAGTACAAACTTATTTAATCCTACCCCTTAAAATATATCGTTTCATATTCAAACCAAATCATATCCTGAGCGTACACACACACACCTATTTATATATACACATACATATGCAGTACACGCATACTTATAGATAAGTATGCGTGTAAAACTGGCAACAAGACTGACGGTGTAACAAAAACTTTGGTTTTCACAGAGGAAACAGAGCCTTTCATGGTAAACTGTCTCAGTCAGGGGTGGGCAAACATTTTGACTGGTGGGCCACATTGGGTTGTAAAATTTGACAGAGGGGCTGGAGCAGCAGCAGCAGCACATGGATGGATTGTTTGGTGACCCACCTCATAGGAGAGAAAAATATATCCTGGGATGTGTAGAAAACATCTGCTTCAATGTGTATAATGTCTATCAGTCTTTGAAGCCCCATGCGGTATTTAGCATCATCGAAATGGATGAAATGCAGCTATTTTATTAATTACTTAGGATTAATACAATTTCTTCAAGTTCGGCTGTCCGGATTAGAAAGTTTAACGGGCCGCATATGGCCCCAGGGCCATAGTTTGCCCCATGCCTGGTCTAGGTGATAACGATTAGCAACCAATTGATCAGATCCTCCCAATTTAAAATCAACAATTCTTGACCTTCTCCTCCTCCAGATGTCCCCACCTCCAAAACAGCCTCCCTTCCACAACTTTGGTCCCCAGAGACGGACAGAACCCACAGTGGCCCTCAGCCCTCCCAGTCAAGTCTGAAAAAACCTGCTTTCAATCTCTCAGTGTTTGGAACCTCTTCCAACGTAAGTTTGTCCTGGCAAATCTAAAGTGGAGGAACTGCAGTGACTTGTAGTTGTACAGAGCCATGAATCAACCTTCATTTTTCTTCTTTCTCTCCCGGGCTCCCCTCCAGTCAACATTCAACAACACAGTGCTCAACTCTAGCCAGCTGGGAGATTCACCCTTCTACCCTGGAAAGACCATGTACGGTGGGGCTGCCGCAGTCCGGAGCGTCCGCAGTCGCCCTGGAACGCCGTACCAGGTGAGCAAAGGAGGACAAGTTGAGAGGCTCAGCCAGAATAATGAGTTTTTGCTCCGTTGGCTTGTCACCCTGCATGTGCATTTGTGATTATGTATTAATTTGGGACGCTGCCATGATGTGTTGGTAGTGAGTAAAATTTAAGTGTGACAAATTTGACGGAGCGTGTAAATATCTCGTCGTTGTTGTTGATGTTCAGGCCCCGGTGAGAAGACAGATCAAGGCCAAGCCTGCAGGAGTGCAGCCGTGTGGAGTGACCAGCGCCACGGCCAGGCGCATCCTGCAGTCTCTGGAGCGAATGTCCAGCCCCCTGGCTGTAAGTGCACACACACACACACACACACCACTCTCCCTTCTTTTCGAAAGTGAAAGCACTTGGTTCTGTTTGATCCAAAAGAGACGTTTGATCATTTTTATTTCCTCCCACTTTGACAGGATGCTCGGAGGATTCCAGCTGCTGGCTCGTCCCCTCTGTCAGCTGTAAGAGCTTTTGATGCATATATGCGTGCAAGTGGAAAGACAACACACCTCAATTGTGCTTGTTTGTCTATTTGTTTTGAACCGACCCAAATCTGCTTTTTTTTTTTCCTTTGCAGTCGATGAACGACTCCAATCTCGATGTTTCACATCCACAAGCCAAAAAGAAACGGGTCGGTACCGCTTCAGTTCTGTGTCGTTTGTTTGCCCCTGCGTGACTCTACACTTTCGCTTGCGTTTGTAACTTGACACAATGCTTTATTGATGAGGAGCGACGTCGTTATGCAAAGCCGGCAGCACTTGTGCTGCTTTATCTTGCTGTGCGCTGCTCTGTGCTACACGCAGGGTTAACGCGATTCTCCTCGGCTGAGACGCAGCTGTCAACCACTCTGTGTGGGTCTTTGTGTGCGCGTGTGTGCGCGCGTTTCAGCAAAAGTGTGTTCCAGCACGCCAAAACACATTTGGCTCATGAAAAATAGGTGTTTGTTAAAATGTAATCCCCCTGTCCGGCCCCGGGTCGCACACAGCCTGGCTACAAAATCACCTTTTTTGCAGCTGCTCCACAAAGCCAAACTGTAATTTATGAACGGCTGCAAGTTTAAACAATGACTCGCACTGTTTAGTCGGGCCTGGGGTTAGCTTTTTGCGGTGAGCGTTGTGACGTCATCAGATGTGGTCGGATGACACCTTCCACTATTTGCATATGTGCAGAGTTTGCAAGAAAGAGCTGTTGTCCGGGAAATGAAACCGCGAGATAAAATTCAAATGTGCTCTAAAAAGGCACCTGGGAATCGGAGCCGCTTTTAATTTCCGACGTGGATCGGATTCATCCTTTCTCTTGCTTTTCCCAATGCAGATGGACTCCTCAGTGCCACCAGTGCAGAGGCTGATGGTTCCCACCGCAACACCGGTGTCAGGAAACCGCTCGGTCTCCTTCAGACCCACGCTGACACCTGGAGGAATTAGCCGGCCAGTGGAAAAGACTCCGATAGAGACGGTCAGAATCGCAGCCACCCCCAACTCCACCCCCACACCTTTTTTTATTATTATTTTTTTTAACATATACATCAATGTAATAATTCTCCTGCTGTAAATGTACACAAACAGAAGCATGTTCATGGTAATAAAATGATTATTTTCCTCTGTTTCCTGCTTTCAGCCCACAAGACAATCACAACAACTACCTGAAACAATCTCGGCTCCGTCTCAAAGGTAAAGACAGGAGTTTCTACACTTGGAGGAACTTGGAGTTAGAAGTTCCTGCAGTCTTGTCAGTAAAGGCCAACAGTGAACAAGACTAAAGATTAAATGTGTCTTTTGTTTGTGGAATGCTGCTGCAGGCGCAATTATTTCTTTTTATATGTCTACATCCATATTGTGAGAGCTTTGTTGTTCACCCTGCAACTCACACTGGACTCCTGCTATTTTTCTCTATCTCTCTCTATCTCTGGACATTTTTTGAGCTTCCTTCTCACCCCAACTGGTCATAGGCAGATGAGCGCCCTCTGCAGTCTGCTCTAGGGTTCTTCCCACAGGGGAGTTTTTCCTGGCCACTTGCTTGCTCTGGGCGCCCAGTTAGTTTTTCTCACGGTCTGTCTGTCACGTAGTGTCTCACACTTGGGAATTGTGGTTTGTGTCTCCATCTCTACCAGCACAAGTCAAGCCAGCGGCCCGGCCTACCCTCTCTCCAGCACGCCTGCGGCCAGCAGCGTGACCTCTGGAGGCGGCAAGATGAGAAGAGAGAAGACGACCACACGGGTTTCATCCAAACGGCTGGAGGAAGATGAGGTGAGGGTTTTGGTTTTTGTTTTGTTTATTATTTTGGGTGGTGATCGCAGCTCACTGATTTCTCAGAACTGCTAATCTGAATGTGCGTTCGCGGCTGACGTCTGCGTTCTGCCTGTAGGTGGCCGAGGTTCCAGACCTCCCCCGTATTTCACTTCCCAGCAGCACTTTGCCCTTGCCCACGTTCGACTTCACCTCCCCTCTTCCGCCTCTCGGCACGGCTTCGTCCAAGGTCACACCCATCACCCCCGCGAAGGACACGCTCGCCAAGAAGGTGCGTCTCAGCGTCGACTCTGTAACGCTGCGAGAAACAAGCGGCTGGCGGCAACGCGGAATCTAACTTTAATGTTTGTCCTGTCTTTTGTTTTCTTCCAAGGAGCCGCTGAAAGCCTCAACGCCTCCCTCTATACCGTTCACATTCTCATCGCCTATTGTCAAAGCTACTGCTTCTAGTCCTGCTTCATTCTCCCCATCAGTAAGCAAACAGTTCTTTCAAAAATAAAATGGCAAGAAGACTCAAAAGTGACAAGTGAGTCATTGATTTTTGCTGTTTTTACAGGCTGGATTTACTTTTAGTGCTCCTGTAGCAAAGTTGGTTCCTTCCATGTCCAATGGGAAGCTGGCCACTCCCATCGCGGCAGCATGTAAGTGTTTGCATGATATTTAAAAAAAAAAAAAAAGTATCTTTGTACTAGGGCTGTGCGATGAATCGATTTTAAATCAAAATCGCATTTATTAGTCAGGATGATGTTAAAACAAGGAAAATCTTAAAATCGATTTTCCTCACATGCTTCTGGGCCATGCGGCGTTATTTTATAAAATGTGAAATTTTTGCTCTTTATTCATTCATCGTTGTTCAGGATGATATAAAAACCTTTTATTTTTAAAGGGATGTTTGGTGAAAGACAGTTCAGGTTGTCACTTTATCCACAGAGAGATTCATTTGTGTTTGGTTCTCAAGTTTTCACTTTATTCCCAAATGAGGGAAGTTCATCTTTGTTTAAGAAGAACCTGTTCATTTTCAAATGAAATTTGGTGAAAGTGAGGTTCTCGCTTCATTAATGCCAAGGGATTCATCTTTGTTGGTCGAGAAGACTGGAAATGTTGTCACTTCACTAAAGCCAATGAGGATTTACAGTATCTTTCAGTGGCACTTCATTCCCAATAGGGAAATTTCTTGCCATTTTTCTTTAAAAATGGAGATAAAATTAATTCCATTGTCTTTTGTAGTTTTACCAAAAAAAAATCGAAAATCAAGTTTTCAGAGAAAAATCTGGAGTTTATTTTTGTCCAAAATCGCCCAGCCCTATTTTGTACTAACAGCCAATAATGACATTATACTACGGGACTACAGAGAGAACATGTTGTGATTGTCTAAGATTCAGTAAAAACCTGGATCTCAAGGTTCAGCTGAAACGATGACGCTGATTGTTGTCTTGGTGTCGACAGTGAAGCCCACGGCGAGCAAAAGCACAGAAGAGTTCGACGGGCCGTTCAAACCAGCCAAAACACTGAAGCAAGGCAGCGTGCTGGACCTGCTCAAAGCACCTGGTGAGACACAGCCGCACCAAAAACGTTGCCATTGCGATGTCAACGATGTTGAAATGAAATGAAGTAACTCCGGCCACCCTGCTGTTTCCTCCAGGCTTTGCCTCTCCAGTCGCTCAGACCTCCGCCAGCTCTGATGACACTCCACACAAGACGACGGCTCCTTCCTTTTCATTTCTCCTCCTCCAGCACCGCCACGACCGCTGCCTCCTCCTCCGCCTCCACCTCCTCCACCTCCACAGCTTCTTCGACCGGCTTCTCTGGCCTATTCAAAGCTCCCGCAGGATGGAATTGTGACGTGTGCTTGGTGCACAACAAGCCGTCTGACAAGAAGTGTGTCTGCTGCATGGCCAACAAGCCCGCTTCACCTCCGGCAAAACCTCTGGACAGTAAGCCTGCAGCTGCAGCCTCACCTGGGCTGGAGCAGCAGCAGCAGCAGCAGCAGCAGCAGCATCAGCAGCAGCAGCAGTAGTGCATCCTCCACCTCCACCACTACCACCACCACCACCATGGGCTTTGGCACCATGTTTGCTAAACCTGCGGGGACCTGGGACTGCGACACGTGTCTGGTCTCCAACAAGCCTGAGGCGGTGAAGTGCGTGGCGTGCGACACGGCCAAGCCGGGCACCGGCCTCAAGCCCTCGCTGACTATTCCTCCCTCCCTCTCGGCCCCGGCGGCCTCCGTGGGATTTGGAGACAAGTTCAAAAAGCCAGAGGGTTCGTGGGACTGTGACACGTGCTTGGTGCAGAACAAGGCCGGGGACAGCAAGTGTGTGGCCTGCATGACTGCCAAGCCTGGTAAGAAAGCCTTTTAAATACTTGTTGTGTTTATTAATTATATCATTTTAATTATACCTACTGTTATAAGCCCATTATTAACTGTTAATATTACATTTTTTTTCCATTATTGTTAAATTTTCATTGTTTGTGACCTTTGCCAGGCGCCTCCGCCGGGACCCCTTCCTCAGCCAGCAGCGCTCCGCTGCTTGGGTTCGGAGATGCCTTCAAGAGGCCCTCGGGTTCCTGGGATTGTGACGTGTGTCTCGTGCAGAACAAGGCGGCCGATGTGGCGTGCGTCGCTTGTCAGACAGCCAAACCTGGAGCCAAGGTGGAGCCAAAAGGTAAAAATCAAGTTTTTTTACCTGTCAAATTCTTGAAGAATATTGAGTTCTTGGAGAGAAATCACTGGTGATGTCCGATATTAACTTTTTTTTTTTAACCGATATCCGATATTGTCCAACTCCTAATTTCCGATACCGATATCAACCGATACCGATATATGTAGACATGGAATTAACACATTATGGCTAATTTATATTGTGATGTCCCGCTGAATGTCGTCCGTTATGAGCGAGCTATTTTGTTAGCAGCCACTCTGCTGAAAACATGCATCGCTGTTATGCTTCGATGCAGTTTGATGACATCATCAAGCGTAGAAGAGACAAGGAAAATTCTGTATTGTTATTTGCCATTTAGTAATACCAGGATATTCGGGGAATTCTTTCTTTGGCGTGACTATTAAATTCGGGAGAATTTTTAATTTAAAAAAAATAAAGTTATATTTTGATCAGATTTTTTCCCCCAACACCGATATTTTCCGATATTAATTTTTAATGCCTTTATCGGCCGATAATATCGGGAGGTTGATAATAATATCGTATTTCCTGAGAAATCACATTTGTTCCGTCTTTGTCTTTCTTTCTGTGTTCACGCTGGGCAGCTGCTGGAACTTCCTCTGCATTCGGCTCCAGTAGCTCCACCTCTGGAGGATTTAAGTTTGGCACATCCGGGACCACCACGGCTTCGGGTTCAGTATCTGGAGGATTCAAGTTCGGCACGTCGGAGACCACCTCTGGTTCAGATTCAGTGTCCGGCGGGTTCAAGTTCGGCACGTCGGAGATCACCCCGGATTCATGTTCACGAGTACTTGTGAATGAATACCTCTTATCAGAAAGCACTTCGAAAGACACTGCTCCCTCTGCAGGGTTCAAGTTCGGCGGCTCGTCGGGGGGCTTTAAATTCGGGACTGATGCTAGCGATGAGAAGAAGTCAGAGCAGCCTGCCGCCACGTCTGGCTTCAAGTTCGGAGCTGGCAGCAGCGTGGCGTTGGGAGCGACATCCTCCAGCGCGGACAACACCGTCTCCATAGGCGGCTTCACCTTCAGACAGTCGAAGCCTGAAGACAAACTGTCATCAGCCGCCGCCAGCTCCTCCCCCTCAGCCGTCAGTTTAGCACCTCCAGCTTCATCTCAGGAGAAGAGCGACGGCAACCCGACCACCACCGCCACCACCATCACCTCCTCCTCCTCCTCCGTGTCTGTGTTCAAGAGATTAGGTGAGCCGAGTCTAACAACCTCCACGCCACAAGGTGGCGCCACGTTTGGATCCTCACTCGCCGCCGCGCCCACGTTTGCCTTTGGAAAGCCAGAAGAAAAGAAAGACGCGCCGACCCTGTTTGGGTCTGTGGCCAAAGATGGAGCTGCTGCTGCTGCTGCTGCTGCTGCACCTCCGTCCTCTTTAGGAGGCTTCGTCTTCGACAAGCCCAGCGCTCCGGTGGCGCCGCCCTCATCTGTGTTTGGTAAGACAACAGAGAAGAGCGACACCCCTGCTGCTGCTGCTGCTCCTGCTGCGGAGGCCCCCAAGCCCTCATTCACCTTTGGACAAAGTGCGACAGGTGAGACAATGTCTTCACAACAAATCAATCAATCAATCAATCATCAATCGATTACTGATTTGTCATTGTCACATTTCTTTCACTCTTTACCCTCTGCCTCCTCTCATGTCCTGGGTTGTTTTCCCCGTAAGGTTTTCTACCATCTCTGGGCCGACAAGTCCATCCTCAAGTTCCTTTGCCAATGCAAATCATTCAGGGAATCTGCCCTTTGTGATGTCACAAAAGGCAGCAGTCTCTCTCCCCGACAAGCTCCCCCAGTGGACAATGGGACGACCTCATGGCCGTCTTGCTTTTTCCTCCATCTAAACTCGGAAGCGGAGTTGTTCAAAATGTCAATATATTGATTAAATATCAATATTGAATACTAAAAATGGTTCAATGTGACTTGACCATAGTATCAATACTCGAAGCCCACCCCCCCACCCCCAACTGACAAAACTTCAGTGGTTGCTAGTATTGAAAATCATTATTTTTCAAAATATGGTATCAAAGTGTGAAGTCCAGTGTGGTACTGGACTGAGCACTACTGGAAAGGAGACAAAATGAGGCATCCGCCTCACAGTAATTCCTGAAAATTGACAAAGCTGCTGATGGAAAGCTTTCCTCTCACTCGTCGGAGCTCCAACTGTGACGAAGATTTGTGTTCTGGTGATTCCTCCACCTTGACGACCTCGTTTTCTCTCTCGTCTCCTCAGATTCCCCCGCCGCTCCCAAACCCACCTTTTCCTTCGGGGTCAGCAACCCAGCCACCGCCTCCAGTGCGCCGTCTTCCACCGGCCCCGCCCCCAGCCTCTTCGGCGCCGCCGCCGCCGCCTCCAGCGACGCCCCTCCGGCCAAAGCGCCGTTCATCTTCGGCCAGAGTCAGGCCTCGCAGCCGGCCGCCGCCCCGGCGCCGGCCCAGGCTCAGCCCTTCATCTTCGGCGGCGCCCCCAGCGCCGCTCCTCCCAGCGCCGCCCCTTCCTTCAGCTTTGGAGCAGCTGCGCCCTCTGCTGCCTCGACAACAGGTGTGCATTTGCCCGAGATGATTACTTTAAGGTCACGTGAGGTCAACTTTGCATCATTGTTTTGTTCCCTAACCCAGCTGGCAGTGTAGAAGCCTCGTTTGAATCACGATGTAAAGCCACAGCGGGCAAACCTTTGACCGGTGGCCACAATGGGTTCTAAACATTGACAAAGGTGCTGGAGCAGCAGCAGATGGATGGGGTGTCTTCGTGAGCCACCTCATAGAAAAAATGGATCATGGGATATGTAGAAAACATGCATTAATGTCCATTGAAAATGAACAAAAGCAAGTATAAATCTGTCCTCGAAGCCCAACGGCGTTCAACTCTCGACTGGAATTATTGTGAAATACAGCCAGCTGATGACCGACTATTAATATCATTTCTTCAAGTTCGGCCGGGTGGATTCAGAAGCTTAACATATGGCCCCTGGGCCATAGTTTGCCCAACCCTGATCTAAAGACTTTTTTGTTGATAATGTGGAACTGTTCTTGCGTCTGCTGCCACACCAATGGCCACAAGTTGACACCAGCGCGTCTGTTTTTCCTTCTTTCCTTTTTTTCCCCCCCAGCTGCGTCGACGGCCTCCTCGCCGTTCACCTTCAGCGCGGCGCCCTCCGGAGGATTCGGGGCGAGTCAGACGCCCTCGTTCAGCTCGTCTTTCAGCTCCCCCTTCACGGCGGCGCCCTCCCCGGCGCCGGCGTTTGGGGCCGGCACCAACGCCGCCCCCGTCTTCGGGCAGCAGACCTACACGCCGCCGGTGTTTGACGGCGCCTCCAACGCAGCGCCAGGTGCGTGCCTGTGACCTCACCCAAACCCCTCCCCCATCCACACACACACACACCCGTCACCGTCCTTCAGCCGTTCGAACCTTCGTCCGCACTCTGTGTCCACCAGGGGGCTTCCAGTTTGGCGGAGCCAGCGCGTTCGGATCCACAAACAGCAACTCCGGCGTCTTCACCTTTGGAGCCGGAGCAGCGGCGCCCCCCGCTGCCCCGGCAAACCCCTCCATTGCCCCGCCGCAGGTTGTCCCCGGGTCCGGGTTCAACTTTACACAGCCCCCTGCATTCAACATGGGGTGAGTTGCACTTTAAAATCAGCCGACACGCTCGCTTTTCTCCAGTTTAATCTCGGACTTCATCCGAAAACTGCCGGAGAGTTTGAGGCTTTGATTGACAGGAAGTGATATTTGCTCCTCCAGGTCGTCGCAGACGTTCGCTGGCGCCACCGCCGGCCAGCAGGTGATGGCCGGGCGCAGGATCAAGGCGGCCGTGCGACGCCGCAAGTAAAGCACCTGAGGGAGTAGAGCTTAAAGCGGAGCACCCGTCTGCTCCATGCCCACTAAATAAAGTCCTTAGAAGGTTGACACCAGACTAATACTCAAGTAATTTGTCATTTGATCCATAAGAAGGAGATGAGGGGGAGGGGCAGTGGCCTCGGCGGCGGAGCCAAAGGGCACTTGGTCCATAGGAGTGGAGGTCGGCCTCTAGTGTTCCCACACGACTGAACAAAAAAAATAATTAAAAAAAAGACACGGAACTCCAAGAAAACGGACAGGAAAGCAAAGACGAGGACGAGGATGAGGCGGTGAACACGGAACCTAGCGAGACGCTCACATGCCGGCAGATGCCTCCCTAGAGTTTAGGCACGACTCTTTCTTTTTCTTTTTTCTTTTTTTCTTTTTGTAATAAAACCACAAAAGGCAAAAAGCTGCAAATCTTTAAAGAGTTGCGAGTGTACAAACACACACACGTTAAAAAGAGGAACAGATCTATTGAATTGGTATGATGTGCTGGTTTCGCCCTCGACGCTCTGCGACAGGAAGTGGGGCCGAGCGCCGCCAGTGCGGCGGGCGCCGTGCTGTATGTACAGGGACGAGCGTGTGTAATCTTTGTGTTGAATGCAGAGTGCTCGCGTGTGCTGGTTTTTTTCTTTTCTTGTTTTTTTCTTCTTTGTTTTTTGTTCCGCCTCCCCTCCCCTCCCCCCCGCCCTCCAGCCCCTCCCATGTACAGACTCGAGGTGTGTTTTGGGTTCTTTGTACGTGCCAGGGTTGTGTGTCTGTGTGTGCGTGTGCGTGCGAGTGAGCAAGCAAAATGAATGTTCAAAACAAAAACAAAAGGGGAGGAAGGAAGGAGGGCGGGAGCGAGTGAGGGTGGGGGTGGGCGGGGTTAGGCTGGGCTGGGCTGGGCTGGGCTGGGGTGGGGTAAGGCTGGGGGCGGGGAGAAGGTCTACATGCACTGTGGAGGACGGACCGGGCTGAAGGCTTTGAACGCCTCGTTCCGCTCCTCTAGGACTTAATGTAAATGCATCGTTTCCAGACTTTGTTCTCTGTTGGACTCTTTGGTTCCCTCCACTGCTCTTCTGTTCGTCTCTCTCTTTCTCTTCCTCTTCCTCTTCCTCTTCGGCTCTGCAGCCCTCGTTACTCTCCTATCACCTCTTTCTGTCTCTCTTAATTGGCCTTTGAATATTATTATAAAAACCTGTAAATAGTCGTTCTTTTTTTTTTTTTTTTTTTTTTAAATCTGTGAAGTTGACATTTTTCTTTTTTGTGTTACAAACTCTGCATTCAGCTTTTCTTTTCTTTTTCTTTTTGTCTTTAGAATTTATTATGTAAGTTCTTATATTCAAAGTTGCCCAAATCCATTTAAAAGGAGCTTAAATGCAAATTGGAGAGCCTTTAATGACTAAAGGCATATTGGCTTTTCTGATCCACTTTTGTTTGGACCAAACCAGTATTGTACAAAGTATTAAGTATATATTTTTCTATTGCGTGTTTAAATGGACGAGGGTGACTTTGGATGATAAGGAAGTCAGTTTAATTTTAAAGCCATGATTATTACTGGATGAGTGATAAAATTAAAAACCATGGGTAATTACCATCAATAAAACCATAAAAACAACCCGTCTCATGTTGCTGTTGGCTTTTTCTTCAGTTGATCCCCCTCGTTATACATTATGGTATGTTATGTAGTTGCTCAGCCTTGCAGGACTCTGCTGGGTTCCCTCAATAATTAACTCACTCTGACGTTGCTCTCTAGTTGATCTCAACTGTTGCAGCAGGAAACATTGTTTCCAGGTTAGAGGTTAAAATCGAGAGAGATTATTGTTTAAATAGATAAATCTAAGGCAATATATATGTATATGTATGTGTGTGTATATATGTGAATGTATGTGTATAGATACACAGACATATATATGTATGTGCTGGATATGTATACTGTATGTGTTTGTGTGTGTGTATATATATATATAACATATATATTCTGTTAATAATTTTGCTTTTATGTACATGTATATGTACTGTATGTACGTATATGTATAATTATTTCGACTAAGCAAATTTGACAATCTCAAGGCTATCTATTCCTTAACCTAAAATAATACAGAAAGAGAATTTAGTGAAGCAAAATTATTAAAACACAGAAAAGAAAAATATATAAGATACAAGCAATGATAATGCTGTTGATGATAGTGATGTTTTAAATTTTTGATTCTGTAAGGTCTCTTTCGGTGTCTTGAAAGGCGCCTACAAATAAAATTGTATTATTATTATTATTATTATTATTATTATTATTATTATTATTATTATTATCATCGTTGTACTTGGTTGATTTTCGGAGCTCGTCGGCTCCAGGACTGAGCTGCTCCGGGCCGAGTGACCCTGGCGGTGTCGGTGTCGGATGCGGAGTCGCTCTCGCGTCCCGTCAGCTTGTCCCCGGGTGTCACCTCCTTAACCGGGTCACTTTTATTGTAGCAACGGGCCCCTTAGCGACGCAGCGACTGCACTCAACAGGCTGCGGGGCGTGAAGGAATGCTGCCGCCACGTCAGAGAGGAATAACAATCACACTCACACACCGAGCCGTGGTCAAACTTCACCTTCATGACCGCAGCTGGACCCGCATCGCATCGCTCCGCGGTTCCGACCTGATATGGGATGTAGCAGCTCCACGAGCACGGCGGTGAGGCCGCTCAGAACCGAGGAGGCGAACCGAGGCGAGGTGCGTTGGTTTATAAGTGCCGGGTCAGCCCGGACTGGGAGCAGGACCACCAGGTGGAGTTAAAGCGCCTGGTGTCATAACGCTGAAATCTGGCCTACTCCCTTACTCAGTCTAATAATAATAATAATAATAATAATAATAATAATAATAATAATAATAACTATTTACATTTTTGTGAGCCTTTTGTCACTTTAACTTTAAAAACACAACCTGAAAAAAATAATGTTTATAGGAAAAAATCACATCAAACATCAATTGTAGCAATCTAATGATATATTTGTCATTTTTCAGTTTGTCAAAAGAACATTGATGACTGCAATATACAACTATTCATAAGTTTAATATAAGCTCAAGTAAATTTAAATAAAATGAAAACTGTCTTAAACACTTTTAAACTGGTTTTGTAGGAAAAAACAACTGGAAAAACAAAAGTAAAAATGAAAATTTCAGATATTAGCGTTGAAATTCTGTCACGATTTTTTTTTTTTTTTAATTCTTGCTTTGGGTCATCATTGCCCTCAAGATAAGTGTCAACAAACAGGTGTCTCCATGGCAGCGTCATGTCCTGGAAACAGACACACACGTCCAGATGTAGAAATACAAACAGGTGCTTTGTTCTCTGCTTGTGTCATCGTCTCGCCACTCTGCCCACAGGACGAGAGCGGCGCTAAACCGGACGGTCGCGGGGACTCGGCCGTGTCCAAAGGCACCACGGACAGCGGGGTGGTGATGGAGGGCGTTCAGGTGCCCTCTTTACCTGGCCAGGTGCCCAGACATCTACCTGTCACAGACAGTGAGTCGCACCAAGTGCACCCGTAACAACCTGTAATCGTTTGAATGACACAAACGATCACAGGAAACGTTAATAATAAAAAAAAACATTAATATTCCGTCGGTCTGTGTGTTTTCCAGATGTTGTGCGTCCAAAGTCTAGCGAGATCCTGGAGGAGCTGCTGAACCAGGGAATCATCCCAGTGGGACAGAAGAGCAGCGCTGCAGGGGAGGCCTACAGCATCGTGGTGCGTACTCCCCACAGTTGTACACAAATATCTGTACTTTCATCTCCTTACATTGGAAAAACATTCCAGTTACTTTTGTGTTTAAAAGCGCTTAAAGAGACACGTTGCATTAAATGTAATTCACTTCTTATTTATTATAGTTGTTGGTGCTCGAGGTGGAGCTATTTGAACTCTGCTGTAAATACTGCATCATCTTTTAGAGGGAAATTATTGAAAGAGTAAACATCCAATAAAGTCTTGCTGGTCGTCACTACTGAAGTTTGGTTGTTCTGCAGTTTAAAACAACAACAACAACAACAACAACAACAACAACTGTAGCACAGAGAGAACCAAAGCGGTTAAAAAGATCCAGATGCTCATGCAAGACCTCTGACCTCTGACCTCTGGTCAGCTCAGTCAACATTATTCCGTCAAATCTTTTTCGTTTTTGCAAAATTATCAACACGTGTACTGTGTCATTAAAAATAAATAAATAAATAAAATTACTTTTTACTGAAGTACATTTCAGAACCTGCACTTTCTTACTTTTACTTGTGTAAAGAGGTTTAATCAGCATATTACGTTTGTACACAAGTATTCGTACTTCTACTCAAGTATGGAATGTGAATACTTTTGACACCACTGCTGTGAAACATGAACATGAACTTGTATTTTCACTGGTGTTTGCTTACCTTGCTGTTTTATTTATATGTATATATTTTTTATTTTTCATTTTCTTTTGTGTATTTGGTTTTGTATCCTTTTTAATTCTCTTTCCTTTCTTGCATGTTCGAAATAAATCAATAAAATCAATAAAATCAATAAAATCAAAAGCAACTGTCGCCTTGGATCTGCTTTGTCTCCAGCTGGACGACGGGGACGGCGCCGGCAGGCGGAAACCTCCACCGCGACTGGAGTCCCTGAAGGCGGCCAGGACTCACCGTGTGCCCAGCAAGGAGGAGTGCGAGGAGAAGCTGAGGCTCGCCGAGAGGAGGCGCAGGGTGCGGCCCGAAGCTTCACTCCCTTCCTCTTTTTGTTTTTCAATCTCGCTTTATTTATCGACTTGCTGATTTTAAACATATTTTCATCCCAGTTGAAGGAAGACCAGCTGGTGACCCGACTGAGGGTCAGATCCGCCCGCGTTCGGGTTCCCACCCGGGCCTTTGGGTCAGAGGTGGACGAGGACACACCTGTCGCCGTCACACCTGTGCAGCGGATACAGCTTTTCAGTCAGCTGACACGCGGGGAGGCCGAGGGTGAGGAAGAGGAGGAGGACGAAGAGCAGGGAGCTGGCGAGGGCGGCGAGGACGGAGGGAGAGGAAAGAGAAGTGAGGATAGCGAGGAGGAGGAGGAGGAGGAGGAGGAGGAGGAGCAGGAGGAGGAGGAGGAGACGCAGGTGGAGGAGCTGGAGAATGATTCCAGCTTCCAGCGTGTGGACGACCAGGAGGAAATATTTTAAATGATGGCACAAACAAGCCACAGATGAGCGCTGTGAGAAGAGAGGAGGCTACAGGGAGGCAGCAGGAGCCAAATGAAAAGGAAGACGAAGGAAATGTTGATTCATGAGGTCGAGCTCTAGCACCGCAGCACGTTTAGGTTCAAATCCATTTTTTTTTTTAAAATCGAGTATTTGATATATTAGCACATTTTTGCCAACATGTACAAAGTCGCTCTTGACTTTTACACCCTGGCGTCTTAGTTTGAAATGGAGTGTTTGCAATCTACATTGTGGGACAGAGGAGGGCGCTGTTTCCGTCACGGCAGGGTTTTTGCAACATGTGGGAGGAGAGGCGTCATGTTGAAGCTGCTCCGTGAAAACAAAAGGTTCGATATATTTCTCTGTTTTCTGATGTTTTGGAAATCTCCCCAAATACAATTTTTTTTTTTTTGTTTTGATGGTTTTTTTCTTTTCAAACCTCGTGGTTTTAGAACCGTTGTCATGACCTCAGTGTGACTGAACTGTGAGTGTTCAGCTGTTCTGGTGACCTTTGACCTTGACTTTTTCTCTGGCTGACAGGTGCTGGCGCAGCACAACGCTCATGTTTTTTAGATCTCTGTCTCAGCACAGTTTGTTTTCAACAGTCTGAAAAATGTGTTCACCTTAAAAAAAGGCTCATATTTACAATTAAAAAAAAAATGTATCAAATATATATAATGTGGTGGTTTTGAATCTGGCGAGTTATCATAGGCACATTGCTGATGTATAGAGGAGCACTTTAAAAAAAAAAAATTCCTGAGAATGATATCTTGATGCAGGCTTTTATTGCAGTGCAGCTCTTGATCCGGCCAGTCGGGGGCGATGCACAGAAACGCGGAAACAATACTTGCATGCAACCTGAGCCGATGCCCCTTTGTGAAAGCTGCGAAACGCGACACCGGTCGCCCCCTCTTTTCTTTTCTTTTCTTTTTTTCCAGGACTCCATTCAGACTTGAAGCGCGCGTGTCCGCATGAATAAAACAGCAAAGTGCACAGAGATGCCACGCAGAGATAATCTATCAGGTTGCATCTCTTTGTGATCAGGAAGCCACCGCCTCAGCATCCATGAAGGAAACTCACACTGATCACACTTTTCTTTGAGAAGAAAGACAATCAAACAAATTGACAAACTCTGTGTTTTTTTATTACAAGCCTTTAAAAAAAAAGAACCATTGACCAGCCAAAGGTGTTTAGAAGGCAAGTTTCATTAAAGCGGCGGAATTCATAGAGTCAGTTGCACTTCTGTATTATTCATGGACTCCAGATATGAAGACATGATGTTCCCGTGTCGTGTAGCCGTGTTAACACGGTCCACGGGCTAAATTGGGGGTCGTCATGAATGTTTGAGCAGAGCCTGTGGAGGTGAATGACTCCACCCAGCAGTCCAGTGGGACCTCCGCACAGCTGATGACAGCGCCGGCCCGATCCAGGTGGCCTGGTGGAGAATTGCCGGTGTTTTCACCTCATCCCATGCATCTCAGGCGTCAAACTCTGGCCCGTGGGCCCAATTCGGCCTGCGGTGTCATTATATTTGGTCCGTGAGGCAACACAATAACTCCTAGAGCTGGCCTGCTGGTATATATGTACCGCTAATACTGCAAATACCTTAATGCTTTGCTAGTATTTGGGCGCGTCAATCAGGACAGGACGTTCATTGAAGAATATTATTAAGACTTGTTGGTTTATTTGTTGTTATTCTTCTTTTAAATGTGTTATTAGCCCGTGGGCAAAGGTTGAAATTTAAGTCAGAAGGCTGAAAATAAAAAATAGGCATACAATTTTTATTTACATTTTATTTATTTTGGTGATTTTTATTTATTTTAAATTCAATTTTGCATGAGTGATGAAATGAAGTTATTTATTGTGTAGTATGAAGCTTTGCTTGTTCCATATCCAGGTTGAAGCATGTGGGTCCATATGAGAAGGTTCACTGTTTTATCTGGAGGAAGATATTTTTCAATAAATATCAACGTTGGCCTGCAACTTTGTCCAGGTTTTAAATTTTGGCCCCACTGTGTGTTTGAGTTTGACACAAAGCCAGAGAGAGTTGTGAGATTTAGGCCTTTTTTTTTTTTTCTTTTTTTTTTGAAAGGATTCAAGCACTTTTCCAGGCGTCTGTCTCCATATGCACAGGCGCTCACACACACACACACACACACACACACACACAGGCTGCTGATGTTCTTAGCAGATCCTTTAAAGCTGCTGCACCTGTTGGCTTCTGCACTGCTACTGTGATGCCTGTCTGTCACTGAGTCGGGTGCCAGTGATTCAGCTTCCGCTCCCCTTGCAGGATGAACCCCAGGGTACAACATTTGTGTATTTTAGACACTTTTGAACACAAACAACAAGTGTGTTTTTTCTTTTCTTTTTTTAAACAGATAATTCTGTTCAAATGCAGAGAGTAAAAGTAAAAAAAAAGTCCTCAGATAAAGAAACACTCGTGAAGACCCGGACCAACCCAGACCCAGGGGTCATCAAGACTAGAGAGCATGGAGCCTGAGACAAGACCAAGGAGGTCGAGGCTGACTGTGAAGAGCAGTCAAAGAAAAGTCACAACAACACAGAACAAGCGGCCACTTTCTCTTTCAGTCCAAGTGTGCGTCTACACAGACAGCAACATTTCTTCTCAGCAAGACATATTTCAATCATTTTCTGTCACACGTTGACGCTTTGCCAGCTCTTTTGACACCAATTTCAAATAAAATATCTTAGCTTCATAAAAATTTAAAACAAATGAACCAAGCATCATTCAATTGTGAATGATGACATGCCAAGCGTGAATAGAATGTGTCAAAACCTTTAGAATCTAAAGGTTAAAGATACACTCATCAATCCCACTCATGGTGGTCGTGAAAGACCTGGAAGTTCTGCATGGCTCTCGGGCTGAGCAAAGCTTTCATTCCTTTTATTATCTGTCGCTGCAGTGCTGGCTGAGTCTCTACTGGTCTTTATAGAGACACGAGAGAAAACCAAGAGCCTTAGAAAGTGGTCTGGAGACCAAGACCAATCTTGGAGGACTGCAACACTGTCTGTCTGTCTGTCTGTCTGCGTCTGCTGGCTTCTGCAGCAGCAGCAGCAGCAGCTGCAGCTGCAGCGGCAGCGGCGCTCCACGCGGCTCTTCCCCCAGCTGTTGGAGCGCGCTGGCCGGTGGGCGGTGCGGAGGTGGGCCGCTGGGTGGAGCCTGCAGCGGCGCTTTTAGGAATGGGTGCTGGTCGGAGCCCGTGACTGACTGACTGACTGAGTGAGTGAGTGCGTGAGTGACTGAGTGAGTGCGCGAGCGAGTTTGGACGGAGCAGAGCGAGCGAGCAGGAGGAGAGCTGCGCCACCGCCTGATGCTCTCTGCGGGACAATCCGCTCCAGTCTGCCCCCCTCGTGCCCTGCCCGCCCCCCCCCCACCACCACCACCTCCACCTCGGTCTCTCGGTCGCTCGGTCGGTCGGAAGCTTCAACTACCTCCGCGTGCGCGCGCGCGCTCGCCGCTCTCCACTCTGCAACTTGTCGCGTGTCTCGCGTCGCGTTTCCCTCATTTGCACCCGAGAAGAGCCACGCAGCCGAACTGAGCCCTCGCCACCTTCATCCAAAGAACCGATAAGGAGACTTTTGCACTACTCTTCATAGATTAATTATATATATATATATAAATATTTATATATATATTATTATTATTTTTGTCGTCATTTTTTATCGTTACCACTTTGAAGGTTATTTTTTGTTGCAACGATGCACACCACGCAAAAGGACACGACCTACACCAAGATCTTCGTCGGGGGTCTCCCCTACCACACCACCGACTCCAGTCTCAGGAAATACTTCGAGGTGTTTGGGGAGATCGAGGAGGCGGTGGTCATCACGGACAGACAGACCGGCAAGTCCAGGGGCTACGGCTTCGTGAGTATCGGCTCCTCGGAGTCTGCGCGCCTTTTACGCACATTTCGCTCGCGCCTGTTCTCTGTTTGTTTGTTTATTTCGCCCGCGGCTCTGGTTGACACCGCTGCTGATGCTTATTTATCATCACGATGGAGTGGTGTTTTTTTTTTTTTTTTAGATTTAGGCTTAGACTTAGACTTGGGCTTAGACTTAGACCAACTTTATTGATCCCCTTGGGATGACTTCCAAAACTTCCAGCAGCAATGAAGTGAAGCAGCACACAGATAGAAGAGATTATTTACTCCTCTTTGGAAACTTTATAATAATAATAATAATAATAATAATAATAATAATAATAATAATGATGATGATGATAAATGCAGTGCACGTTTTGTTTTCGTGACCCCGGCGACGACTTTCGCCAACAGCTCTGATGGGCCCAGTTCCTCTGAGACAACTTTAGCTGCCAGAAACGTAAAAACGTAACCAAACCAAAGCAGAGCAGGCGAGTGACTGAGTCAGTTGCAGGCTGGAGAGCGGCTCAAGTTGTCCACTGATGTTCGTGGCCTCTCCGGTCTTTCCTTGCCGATAACAGGCGGCACTTCCTAAAAAGGGCTCAGGCGCCGTTTGACCTCTGCGAGGTCCCATTTAGTTTGAATTCTGACTCACGAAAGTTGCACAATCCTCCCTGACTGCCCTGTTCACACACACACAGTAGTCGGCTCTCTGATGGATGAAGTTCAGTTTTTTTTAAAGGTCAAATGTGTAAGATTTTGCGTTGGAGCTCCGTGAAAACAACTGTAAATTGTGAACTTCCCTCTCGTGTGTCTCTCTGTCGTACAACCCTGAGCTGCTCCACCTTCTCAGCAGCTGCGGCGGTGCAATATGGTCGCCTGCGCGTCTGCCATCGCTTTATGTGAATATAAATGCTTATTTTGTAGTAATCATTGAAAAACGTGCATTTATGTTTTTGTGTGATTAGATGCAAAACGCATCACACATTGGGCCTGTAGACGGTTGCAGATCTTGCATTCACCCTCGCCACCATGTTTACACTCTGTGTGTGTGTGTGTGTGTGTGTGTGTGTGTGTTCCGCCGACTCCTCCCGACGCCAGGTGACGATGGCCGACCGCTCGGCTGCAGACCGGGCCTGCAAGGACCCCAACCCCATCATCGATGGCAGGAAAGCCAACGTCAACCTGGCCTACCTGGGGGCCAAGCCCCGGGTCATGCAGCCAGGTAGGCACCGGCCCGTCGGCTGCTGCAAATACCGAGCAAATCTTTCTGCTTTATTCGCTCTGTAGTTTTTTTTAGTAATCGATCATTTTCCTTTCTTTCTATTTGCTGATAAACAGGGTTTACCTTCGGCGTCCCCCAGATCCACCCTGCGTTCATCCAGAGGCCTTATGGGTAAGTACTGCACTGCTGGATCTACATGGTTGGATATTTGAATGTGCATCTTATTCAGAGGCACGACGGTCACAGTTGTATATTGTGTGACGCTTAATGTGACAATGTGGACACTGTGTTGTGTGTTGTCCTGCCTGGCTGTCCACCAGACGGCCGCTCAAACTGCCTTTTCTAGGTTCGCCTGTTTTGCGGAGAGTGTGTGCACCCACGTGTGTGCGTGCGTGTGTGTGTGTGTGTGTGTGTGTGCGTGCGTGCGTGCACGCGCGCTTTGTGCTGAGTGGACAGCGATGGAAACTTCCAGCCTGACTCAATGTTATCTGTCTCTCTCTCTGGTCCGACAGGCTCGCTCTCGGTTAAGCTAACTGTGCTGGTTTGCGGAGTAGCGTCCCCCCCCTCCTCCTCCTCCTCCTCTTCCTCCTCTTCCCCCTCCTCCTCTACTCACCCCCTCCTGCGAGTGTAGTCACAGATCAGACAAAAGGGGGTCGCCTACCCGTAGACGCACGCGCGCGCACAGCGAGCTCTCGAAAGAACGGTGATTACAGACGCATGTACGTGGGTTTTCCTTTCGTTGTGAATAGAAAAGCTAGAGCTTTGTGTGCGGCTGTGAAGTGGTGCTGTTAGCTAAACCGTGTGCTGTCCTTCCTCCTCTAATGACCGAAAAAAAAAGAAAAGAAAACACGTTAAAAAGAAAAAAAGAAAAAAAAAGAAGTTGGATTGATTGAGTTTTTTTGGGGTGTTTTTTCCCCTTTTTGTTGTTGTTGTTGTTGTTGTTGTTGAAGAGTGTTCACTTTTGCAAATGATGAGCACATTCTTTTTTTGGTTTTTGGTTTCTGGTTTGTTGTCTGTATTGTTTTCCTCTTGATTGCCTAAAGGTTGTGCTTGACCTGTTCTGCCTAACAGGATGTGATGATGCTGTTTCCATCTGGTGGTTGTTTGGCTGTCTTGTCCGAGTGACTGGCAACTTTCTTCTGTTTGTGTGTGATTTTGTGTTTGTCCCCTTGCTGCCCCCCACCACCACCACCACCACCTACCAGGCTGTCCTCTAAGAATGACAGTCCTGTCAGTCTTGCCCGTGTCTGTCATCAGTTTTGTACATTAACCCAAAGCTGCTCCTCTCTTTCCTCCTCCTCCTCCTCCTCCTCATCCTCTTGCTCCTCGTCCTCCTTATTCTCCTCCTGCAGATCACACCATGGATACCTTATTGTGAGAAATGAATGCTGACAAGATAAAAAAAAAAAAAAACTTTATAGATGTATACTACATTGAAAATGTGTGCGAAATATTAAACATTGTGAGTGCAAAGAAATACCAAAGCGTGGGCTTGTGCGGTCGGCCGGCCTCTGCAGGGCGACATAGCGGAGGCGACATCAGTGGCGCTAACTGCCTATGTCGATCAGGCCCTATTGTGTTGCGGTGTGACCAGTTGGCAGCGCTGCATTCTTTGCCACATGTTTGCACTTTACCGCTAAAAAAAAGAAAAATATCCGGCAGACGAAGGAAATTATTCTGGGTTAGGAAAGAAAACGTTGAGCGACACACAGCCCACATTGAGATGAGTGCGCTACACAAAGCGTGTGACAGTATAGAGCATTAATTGGACACTTAGTGAGTCTTTGTGTTGTAGCATCGCTAAAGACTTTAGCCTGTCAGTGAGATGGAAGTGTGTGTGTGGACCTCCTCACGGTGACGAGTTGCGCTCATGTGTCTCCGTCCAGCCGCGTCTGTACAACCAGCGCGTGCCCCTTTTGTGTTTGAGTGTCTTTGTCCGTTCATCTCGCCCAAATCTCCTCCAGTGTGACACAAACAAATGCGTGTGCGCGTTTGTGTGTATCTGCATTTGTGTGTGTGTGTGTGTGTGTGTGTGTGAGAGCGCGCCCCTCTCTCCCATTTAATTCTCTCCCAGCGAGCTTTCGTCACATGGGCTCGTGGTGTTAAGGAAAACAAGCGCACCCATTGTGCCCCACAAAGCCCTGAATGCTGACACTGCAGTCGCATGCGGCTCAGTGTATGTCTGTGTGTGTGTGTGTGTGTGTGTGTTGAATGGGCTGGGGTGCCTGGTGGTGTTGGAAGGGGGGGTGAGGGGGTGGGGTGGGGGGGTGCAGGACCGTCACTGTCTGTCATCTGAGAGCAGAACGGCAGCAGCGACGTTTTCAAGCCGGTTCAGTTTTACAGTCGCTGCTTGGTGTGAAATTATTATTTCTTATTCATATTGAAAAGTGAGTTGAGCCAAGCGACTTTTAAAGGTTCAATTTTTTTTTACCCGTTCTCAATCCTCCAGCAGATCCTATTTAGCCCTCTGTTTGCAGCCCAGGGCTGCAACTCTGCACTTCGGGCTAAAACCGATGTTTCTTCTGATTCTCCCACCTGTTGGGAGAAACATGCCAGCACCTGGCTCAGGGGGAGGAATCTCTGCCCTTTGTGACATCACAGCTGGGCGGATATCCACACCGATATGTTGGCGCACACGCTTTCCTTCTGAAAGGTGAAGTCAGCAAAATAAGTTGAGGACGAACTTTCTGGGAGTGAAGACGCATCGATGTCGTTTGTTCACTGAATTGGATCTTAAAGAGAACTTTAAAGAAGTCAATTTGTTGATTAAAACAACGACAACAACAACACAAACAAACAAAGTGCTAAAAATCAAACATCAGCTCCATGTGGCTGGAGTTCTTCTCAAGAGGAAGGAAGGCAGGAGTATCCAGAGGAGATAGAGGCTCACATGCATACCTTAGAACCTCTCTCGTGTGTGTGTGTGTGTGTGTGTGTGTGTGTGTGTGTGTGTGTGTGTGTGTGTGTGTGTGTGTGCGTGCACACACACTCCAACTCTGTCCCACTGCGGACGGAACGCACACTGTCACAATGTCAGGGAACCTTTATTTAGCCCTGAACTTTAATGACTGCTGGGTTGCATGAGCGCAACATTCCAGCCAAGACACACACACACACACACACACACACACGCACACACACGCACGAACACACACACACACACAGGCGCTACAGGTGTCACCCTCGTTGCGGCGGTGTTCTATTTTGTGCAGGGAAATGACAAAAACTGTTTGTTGGATCTTATCGGTTGCAGGTCAGACAGATTTCAGCTCACTGTGACAAAACCTCTGGCCTGGTATGTGTCGTGTGTGTGTGTGTGTGTGTGTGTGTGTGTGTGTGTGTGTGTGTGTGTGTGTGTGTGTGTGTGTGTGTGTGACGTGTCGGTACTGGGTGTGTGGGCCCAGCCCGACAGTGGAAGCTGGCAATTGGAGACAGCAAAGTGACAGCCCGAAATGTGCAGGGAGTTGGTTTTCAGGAGCAGCTCACACACACACACACACACACACACGCACACACATACACACACACACACGGAAGGACGCCGCTGCCCCTGTGTGTTTGTCAAATGTTACGCCGTCAAAAAATAGTTCCTGCCTGAGCCGCAGTCACCGACGGTCTGCCGGCCTGGGAGAGGATCAGAGCAAATCGGCCAAATCGTCGATGAATTCCACGGATGCCATTCTCACTTTTTTAATCTTTCCAACGCGGTGCATCAGCGGCAGCGGCAGGAGGAGGAGGAGGAGTCTGGAGGTTTTCAATCTGTAGGGGCAACAGACCTGTGCTCTGTGTCAAACAGAGGTCACGTGACGATAGGTCACATCGGAGATATTGAGTCTGAAACCTCGCACAGCCATCTTCCAAAACTCCCACTTGAAGCATTTTCAGTCCACACTCTGTTTTTTTGTATTTATTTATTTTTTTTATTATAGTTCTGATGAAAGTGAGATGCAGCTGCAGAAGTTCATCCAATCACTTTTCTCATTTTTTCCAACCTCCCTCAATGGGCTCTCACCCAGATGGATGTGCGATGGGAGAAAAACTTCATCTGCCACATCAGCGCCAGGACTTTGATGGGGTTTTTTTTCACCCACCTCGTTCACCCAGTGGCTCTGGTTCTCGCTGGACTTTTCCCGCTGTTTGTCTCCTTCCTGTCAACGTCCTCGGCCAGCTGAGCTTCATTAGCGTCGTTACAAGGGAGGTTTTTCAGAGTCACATGATGATAAAAGTTTCTGCCGAGTCTCCAATTAGTGCGAACACACAGTCTCTGTTTCAGCACAGAGCGTTTGTTTGCGTGTTCATTCCTCCAAAAATTGGTCTAAATTGTGTGTGTGTGTGTGTGTGTGTGTGTGTGTTTATTTGGGAAGTGTATTATATATTTCTAAGGGGGAATCTGACGTTAAAACGCTGACCTTTGACCCTTCCCACTGATTGTCCCCCTCTCACTTTTCTTTTAATCATTTCCTGTCTTCCCCCTTCAGCGTCTCTCCTGTTGTGCGACTGTGTTGTGTCTGTGGGCGATCGAGTCTGTGATCCTACTCCCTCTCTCTCTCTCTCTCTCTCTCTCTCTCTCTCTCTCTCTCTCTCTCTCTCTCTCTCTCTCTCTCCTCTCTCTCTCTCTCTCTCTCTCTCTCTCTCTCTCTCCTCTCTCTCTCTCCTCTCTCTCTCTCTCTCTCTCTCTCTCTCTCTCTCTATCCTCTCTCTCTCTCTCTCTCTCTCTCTCTCTCTCTCTCTCTCTCTCTCTCTCTCTCTCTCTCTCTCTCTCTCTCTCTCTCCTCTCTCTCTCTCTCTCTCTCTCTCTCTCTCTCTCTCTCTCTCTCTCTCTCTCTCTCTCTCTCTCTCTCTCTCTCCTCTCTCTCTCTCCCTCTCTCTCTCTCTCTCTCTCTCTCCCCCTCTCTCTCTCTCTCTCTCTCTCTCTCTCTCTCTAAATCCACTTCCTCCTCCCTGTCACCTGTAACGCCTCTGGTTTGTTCTTCTTCCTGTTTGTCCCCCTGGTGCGCCGCTCCTCGGGGGTTTTGAAACGTGACGTTTGATTGGACGATGGTGTGCCGCTGACAATGGGGGTTGCCACGATAGATTCCCGCCTCGCCCAAACTCTTTTTTTTTGTTTTATTCCTTCTTTTCCCCAATTCAGCCGTTTCAGCGAAGGCCCCTGGAACAAAAACCTATTGAATCTATTGACTCTCTGTAGCGTGAGTGACTGGGCGTGGCTTAGATTGACTTCACGCCCACTTTAATCACTTTAATCAGGCAGGAGATGTCAACCTTCCCCAACTTCTTGATTCCGCCTTTTTTTTTTTTAACTGAAACCGAGCAGTAGAAATTTCAAACAAACCCCCCGCCCCCCCTTCCCCATGCTGAGTTTTCCAGGCCTTTTCGAGTGGAGTCGGTGGGGGTCGGTGGGTGTCGGGGGGGCTGCAGGGCTGAGGCTATGTCATGGAGGGCAGAATGTGCTCATTGTTCATAATTGTTTATTTAATCAAAACATCCCTCTTGGTGCAGAGCCTAGTCCCGGCCCACAACCCCCCGCCCCTCCCCAGCACCCCGCCCACCCCTACCCCCCACCCCCCGCTGCTCTTTGTCCCGGCCACAGAGGGGGAAACGGCCGGCAGCGTCGCTTTTTGAAAACTGTCCAGCTGTCAAAGTGGCGGTGACATTTTCACAATGGTGCCCGGGGCTCATCTCCTCTGTCGGCCCCCCCCTCCCCCCAGGCCCTGACACTGTAAGCCTCCCCACCCATTCAGCCTGGGAGGGGGGGGGGGGCTCGGGAGGCCAAATCTACGTGTTGCATGCAAATGGAAGAGCTGCAGGTTGCAGCGTCTCCTCCTCCCAGCACTCGTGTTCTTTTCCAGAGAGTGACATCATCCCCCGCTGATCCCCCCCCCCCCTCCACATGAACAGTCCAGAGGTGTTGTTTTTTTGTTTTTTTTTATCGAAACTGTACGATTTCTATTCTGGCAACCCCGTATTGTTCTGCTTACGGGTAGCAGGCACTTTTTTTTTGGGCAGTGCCGAGTGGTTCTGGTCGTCAGGCTGCATTCACACCAGATCTGCACCGAGACCCCCTGCTGGTTCTGTCACGCTGCTGCCAGCCTCCCAAACAAAAACTTCCAACCAAGTCAGAGTGAAACACACGATTGGACACGTTGGCTTCCTTTTGTCGGGTTTGGTTCTCGACGCTGGATTGAGTGTGAATGCAGTCCTGGGTTCTGGTGGTTCTGGTGGTTCTGGTGGTTCTGGTGGTTCTGGTGGTTCTGGTGGTGGTGCTCTGGTCTCCGGGTCGCGGCAGATGCAACTAACCCCGCCCTCTGTGTACTTCTCCTGCAGAATCCCGGCCCACTATGTTTACCCTCAAGCCTTCGTGCAGCCCAGCGTGGTCATCCCTCACGTGCAGCCCGCGGCCACGGCGCCGGCCGCCGCCTCCTCGCCCTACATCGACTACACCGGCGCCGCCTACGCTCAGTATTCTGCGGCCGCTGCCAGCGCCGCCGCCGCCGCCGCCGCCTATGAGCAGTACCCCTCGCCGCCGCCCGCGCCCGCCGCCGCCGGCTACGTAGCCACCGCCGGCTCTGACTACGCGGTGCAGCAGCCGCTGGCCACCGCCCGCGCCCGGCTCGGCCGCCGCCGCGCCGCCGCCGCCGCCGCCGCCGGCCAGTACCAGCCGCAGCAGCTGCAGACGGATCGCATGCAATAGCAGCCGGTGCAACCGCTTGGACATCACGCCGCGCGAGACGGAGGGGCCGTCCCAGGCCGAAGCTGATTGGTTAAAGGAAAGGAGCCGCGAGGAGGGGGGGTGGCCTTCAGGGTGGGCGCGGCAGCCACTCGTGGTAGAGTTGCTTTAAAAAGGTGGTGGTGGTGGTGGTGGTGGTGGTAGTGATGATGGTGAGGTGGGAACTTCTTACAGTAACTTTCCAACTTGCTGTGCTTCAACCAAAAAGTTAGAAAAAAAAACTGAAAAAAAGCCGCAGAACAAGTAATGAAAGTGATTTACCATTCATTTTATTATTGTTGTTATCATTATTATTATTATTATTATTATTACTATTAATATTATTATCATTACTATTATCATTGTAGTAGAGTTCTTATTTCTAGAGAAGAAATGCAGGAACTAATCCCTGTGGTTGGTGTAGCTGTTGAACTAAGACTTTCAGTCCTATTGCTGTCTTCATTTAGGAAACTGTTGAATTTTTTTTTCTTGTTTGTTCATTTTTTTTTATTTCTTTTTTTTTTTTTTTTTTTTTTTTTCCAATTTGTGGGTTCTCCGCAAGAGTTCTTCTCGGTTCTCTGATGCCCTAATAATAACATTTATATTTATTGTTGTTACTGTTAACACATGTGGGGGCTCTTCTGATTGTTTTGTCGTCAAGTGCATTTTTTTTTTTTTTTTTTTTGCGAGTCGATATTTTCTGATAATCAGGGAAATGGAACCGTTTCCAAAGCTTCTATGTTGTGACCTCTGCCAGGAAGTGGAAGAGCCGTAACTCGTCGCGTCTCTCTCTCTCTCTCACACACACACACACACACACACCAACACATTTTGAACTACTACCTTTTTACCTTCCTGATGCTGAATGTCTCTGCCCCTCCTCCCTCCCTCCCTCCCTCCCTCCCCTGCTCGCACATCCTCTTTTTTTTCTTTTTTTTTAATCCTCCTGTCTGGACCTCTTGACCTCTTGACCTATGCAAAGCAAACAAATCACCAGGAGACACAAAAAAAAGGAGAGAGAAAGAACTGAAAGTGTCATCAACTCTGACTTGGACTGAAGAGGGACTCGGAAAACAAAACAGATGCACTGACAAAAGAGAGAGAGAGAGAGAGAAAGAGAGGGGGCCGGCGGGTGGGGGGGGTTTGTGAGGGGTGGCGGTGGAAAAAAAAAATGGCTTCAGACAATGAGGAAACACTAAATCGCTGGCTTTTACCCCCCCGCAGACCCCCAGCGGGCAGAGTTGCACACTTAGCAGTCGAAAGACAAAAGCAGCACAGTTGTTTCTCTCTGGCTCTGGGATGGGGAGGCGGGGCTGCAGGGGGGAGGGGGGCGGGGTGGGGCGGGGCTGGGCTGGGGGGGCTGCAGCACCAGCGCGCCACGCGGACGGAGGACGGACGGACGGACGGACGGACGGACGACTCTGGAAAGAAGGCATCACTTGTTGTTGCTCGTCTGTTGAGCTGTCACATTCTGAACCCACAGCCCCGCCCTCCTCCTCCTCCTCCTCCTCCTCTTCCTCTTCCTCGCCCCCCCCCCGATCACCAGCCCTCTGCGACCCCCCCTTACTGCCCCCCCCACCCCCTGCAGCAGCCAGGAACAAAAGCCCCCCCCCCCAAAAGCGGAGCCCCTACGACCAGGTCAGACCTGCAGCTGTCAGCACTTCCACCTCTGGTACTGTTCTAGACTGGTGTCAGGTACACACACACACACACACACACACACACACACACACACACACACACGCACGCCAAAACCAGCCAGTCGACAACTGGCCCGCCTCATGTCTGTCAGGAACACCTGCTGCTGGGGTGGAGGAGATGATGATGATGATGATGATGATGATGATGATGATGAGGATGATGAGGTTGGGGGACTTTGACTCCCTGATGTTGTTGTCGGTCTGTGTGCCTTAAAAGTTGAACTGCTATTTAAGTGAGATGGAGGAGAGAGAGAAAGAGAGAAAAAAAAAAAAAAAAAGAGAGAAACCTATTTAAGATATTTATTTTTGAGAGTTGACCACGTTGACGCTCAGTGAGTAGAGACTTAGTGGCGGTACTGTATTAATATTATGTACTCATCTCAAGGCATATAAATATATAAGTTATTGACTAGTTTTAGTAATATTATTATTATTTCTATTATTATTATTATTATTATTATTAATAACATACTCAACCAAAAAATGTTGATGTAGGAGTTATTTCAGATACGGTAATGTGCACTGTACTTTTAGCCTATCTTTATTTTTCTTTCGTTTTTTTTTTTTTTTTTTTTCCGATTCTTTACAACACAACGTCGCAAGTTAGCTTCACGCCTCGGTGCCTGCGGAGGGACGGACGTGAAAAGGCGCCGGCGTGCGGACTGCAACGCCGCCTCTTCTGCGTGACGAGAGAGAGAAGAAGAAGAAATAATACTTTTCACGACACGAAACAAGCGAGAATGCTGCTTTCTCCACTAGAATGTAAAGTCGTCGTCGAGGTTTCATTAGCTGTGCTTCTTCTTTTTTTCTTTTTTCTTTTTTTCCGCTTGATATCACACGGGCTATTTTACACTGTTGGGAATTTTTATACTTGAACAATTTCTTACAAGGGAAACATGAAAAATAAAGGACAAAAAAAACTTTATAAGGAGGCTTATCATTGTCACTGGATGAAGGCATGTAAAAGTGTTGCTATTTAAATGCAAAGCATCTCGTTGACATTAAAAAAAAAAAAAAAGAAGCAACTTTTACTTCAGAACTTTATCACCTTTTACTCAAAGTTGAAATAAAATGTTCTATATTTAGACGGCGTGCTTTGTCTTTATTTGAGAGGAGACGGTTGTTTGTTTGCGTTCTCCCCCCCCATCGCCACCTGCCAGGCGCTGACCTCCACACCAAAGAGACGCTCTCACATTACAGTTGCGCCCAGACTCTGGGTGAATAGCAGTCAGAGCTGAGTGACATGTTGGGAAGCGGGCGCTATCAATGATTCATCCTGCCTCTGATCAATAAGTCATGTCTGGAGGAGCGTGAGGACTTTTCCTGGATCTTCTTCTGTTGAGGAGGGAACGTGAGACTGATCCTCCACTGCAGGGAAGAGTTCAGCAGCTAACCATGCTTCCCACTTTTTTCACACAAATCAAGTTCGATGATGTCCGGAAGAAACTTTCGTGACGCCTGAGGCTTATTTTTTTTTTTTATCTCACAACATGTTTCCAGCTGTGGTGATGATGAATGGAAACAACCTTCGCAGCCAACTTCTCATTAGCCTGAATGATTTATGCAATCGGGGCGACACGGTGGCACAGTGCTGCCGCCTCACAGCAAGAAGGTTGTGGGTTCGATTCCGGGCCTGGGGCCTTTCTGTGTGGAGTCTGCGTGGCTTCTCTCCGGGTTCTCCGGCTTCCTCCCACACTCCAAAAACACGCACGTGAGGTCTATTGAATATTCTAAATTGTCCGTAGGTGTGCATGTGAGTGTGAATGGTTGTCTGTCTCTATGTGGCCCTGCGATGAACTGGCGACTTGTCCAGGGTGTCACCCTGCCTTCGCCCTAAGACAGCTGGGAGGGGCTCCAGCAGACCCCCAGGACCCTGAGCTCGGGAATAAGCGGGTCTGGAAGATGAATGATGATGATTTATGCAATCACACAAAATAATTCAGAAAAGTAATGGAATCATTACTTCATAAAGTAATTACAATATAATCACCAGTTTTCCACAGTAATCCCGTTACGTGACTCTAAAAACTACTCGTTACTAAAAAAAAAAAAAAAAAAGTAGTTTAATTACAGTAGTGGATTACTTAGGAACAGATTACTCTGGCACTGTTGCCAGTGCACAAAGCTAAAGCTTTGTGAGTTAGCTCACTCTGTCTGAAGTAAAAGAAGTCATGAACTTCTCCTGTCTCTGGGGTACAATGACAACTGTGCATGCAGAGGGTCCTTTAAATTATTTTCTACTTCCAAATCCAGCCATGATGCATTCACTGTCATCAGCAGTGCTTCTGCAAACTTGTCTGAAACATTTGTTGCCATGAAGGAACCGGCAAAGCATTTTCATTTCTTTCTTCTCCTCCCTCGGATGGATTACTTTTTAAAGAGAGGTTCCAATCTTCAGAGTGTAAATCAGTCTGAATTGGCCGCAGCAGACAAAGGCAACAGCGTCCAACAGCTGATTTATTTTTAGCAGGGCGCACTGAGGGATTTAATTACCCGTCCGCCCCGGAAAGAGAAGCAGTGGCGACGGGGACGGCGGCGCTGAGTCACGGCCCTGGTGCCCTGGTCCCATGGCCCTCTGGTTCTCTCTCGGTTGCACCGCGTTGCTTAATTAGGGCATCCCGGAAGAGAGCGCGAGCCCCGGCAGGAGCCGCCTGAGGAGGGGCGGGACGGGAGCGCGCAGCAGCAGCAGCGGCGGCGGCGGCGGCAGTAGCAGCAGCGCGAGCAGCTCCGGTTCCTCGGCAGCCCTCGGCACTCGCATCCAAAACACCGGGACTGGTTGTTTTGTTTTTTACCGCCGAGCTCAGCACAGAGGTGAGTGGGGTTTTTACCTCTTATTGCGTGTTATTAGTTTATTAGTGCTGTTAATTGACAGGAATTTGGGCGTTGATGGTCCCAAAGGAGGGGATGTCCGAGTCCCACCGACAGGAGAAAAATCCTCCTGCGGCTACAAAGGGAGCCGCCTCCAAACTGCAAAGTCACCGTTTTTACTAACTCGTTATTTTTCCACTGTGGTCGTTACTCTTTATTTTTTTGTCCTCTGGAAACTGCCAGAAGAATGACGTCACCGTTTGTGATGCGCCCTCCGCGTTGTTGTTACCTGCGTGATGATGTCACCTTCCACAGCCAATCGACCTCATTGATTACAGGTGTGCCGTGACGGGAGCTAGCTTCTTTCAAATGGTTTGTATTGTAAGGGAGCTCTGATTGGATGAAGTTTACGTTTTCTGTCCTGTTTTTGTTTTGTTTACATACCTGAAAACTGAATCCACCTGATGGAGCTGCACCATTTGAGCTGCCGGTCCAGTTTTAAAAGCAGTTAGCCTTCTCTCGACGTTTTAGCCTAACGGATAGGAGCATCATCGTAAAAAGATTTTCTCATCTTGACTTAAAAGCAGCGCGGTGCCTCCATTAGATTGTCCCCAGGACTCCATTGTTTTTGCGGCGGACGCTCAACATCTTGACTTTGGAACTTGATGCTGTCTCAGAGGAGCCTTCTCTTACATTCGGCCTCCCTGACCTACATTATACAGTCCAGGTTACAGTGGCAGGCCGGCAGCAGACGGTGGGCCTGGTAGCCCAATATAGCCCTGAAGATCAGATACCAGGCCAGCGGGTGCAGGAGACCAGCTGCAGTTCAGGGTGAAGTCACTGCTATCTTTCCACTGCAGGAACACGTGTGGCTTCCTCAGCTGTCAGTAGATGGTTTTTTTTTTGACGTTCTGTGTTTTTTTTTTTAATGTGGCTCCCCTGGCACCTGTTTAAAGGAACACAGGCAGGAATGCGTTGATCTGACTGACATCCAGTGACGTTGCTGGGCAGCTGGAACACCAGGACTTCAAGGCTCTCAGGCTCCAGTTTTTCTCTAAAAGCTCCAGATCTTTGGTGACGCCCAGCATGTAAACATTAACATTTACGCCACCGGAGAGAAGAACAGCACCAAAGGCTCTTGCTCTCTGTTTGGCTGAATTCTTGGACTCCCCGCGGTGCAGTGACGTGCCGCAGCCTCTTCAGTTTTGTGGGATCTGGGAAACGCTCCATCCGCAGTGGCTTTGTCCCACTGCGCCTCCTGCTGCTGTTTACACCTTGATAGAATACTGCTGCTCTGTGCCGCAGAGCGTTTAGTTTGTTAGCTAGACAGGCGGCTAATGGAATGTTGTTGGCAGTCAGTTGACACTTTGAGAGTGAATTTGGCCGGCTGTCGTCAGTGCAGACACTGGCTGTGCGTCTGTTGCCTTTTGTTGACAGAGGGTCACTGCTAGACTTGAATCAGCTGTTCATACTGTGTCTTGAGGTCATGCCTGTGATGATGACCCAAACCTTTTCTCTTTGAGTAGGCTTTTATGTTTTAAATCTGGAAAAACAAAACACCTCGTTAATAAATAATCCATTCGAATTCTCCTCCTTCCCATCTATAGAAATGTCCACTATTTTGTTCAGAAGCGTCAAAAAAGCCGTTGCTACACACAGAGACGCCGACTTCTCTGCCTCATCTGTGACTTGATGGACCCGCTCTGCGCTCTTCAGGAGTCGCCTCTTCATTTTGGAGCAGCCGATTCCTGCGGCTGCCATATTTTTACCATCCAGGGCCGTAACTCAACGTGTTTGGAAACGTCGTTTACAAAGATGGCAGAGAGGACGGGTTTTTAGATTAGAAAGCGTGCGTCGCCGCGCAGGATTCTGGGTAAACACACACTGGCTGGAATTCCACCGCACTGATTCACACATGTCGGAAACATCCTTGTTTGTCCGACACCTCACGCCGGTGTCAAACATCAGGGTGAGGCGTCGCCACACGGACGGCTTCCGGGCGTCTCCTCCATTTCTGGACAACGGTGCGTTCTGCTTGATTTTGTGACTTTGAACAGTTCGTATGAACAGGACAATGTCATGAGGTCAGGAGGTCGTGAGGTGATGCCATGAGCTCAGTCCTGACTTTGCACAGCTAACCAAACGGGTGTGTTTGGGATGATCCTGCACTCCAAAGGAATGCAAAATCTACTACCTCAAAGTTTGATTCCTCGAGATCAGCGGTGGGCAAATCTTTTTTTCCAGTGGGGACAAAAATGTGACAAATGGGGTGTTTTGGTGACCCACCTCATAGGAGAAAAAAATATATCATGGGATACGTAGAAAACGTGCTTTGATGTCTACTGAAAATGAACCAAAGCAAAGTTACAACAAAATGTCTCTCTTTGAAGCCCCACAGTAGTTGGCTCTTTATTGAAATGACTCTTAAAACACAAATGCATGAAGTCCAGCTATTTCATGACGTGCTTACTATTAATATCATTTCTTCAAGCTTAAGATTAAAGAGTTTAACGGGCCGCATGTGGCCCCCCCGTTGAGCATCTTTGCACGCTGAGAGGTCACAGAGACGATTCTCGCCCCTCTTCCAGGTTTTTGGCTGCCATGGAGGGTTTGATGGAGCGGCTGGAGAGAGCGGTGACCCGCCTGGAGAAGGTGGCCGCCACCGCGCAGGCGCCCGGCCCCTTGGCCAACGGCGACTGCGTCAACGGCCTCCACGAGGGCGAGTGCACGTCCACGTTTCAGCGTTTCCATCTCGCCCGATCCGGCCGTCCACTTGATGCTTTCTCTCCCTTTGGTCTCGCAGGCGAGTCCCCCTGCATGGAGGTCTTTGACGCCATCCTCAGCGGCCCCCTGTCCGACTACCTGAGCAACAGCCGGGCCATCGGCGGCGACGTGGAGAAACACGTGAGTGGACGTGACAAGATGCTGCTGCTGAGAAAACCCCCCTCTCTGCTCACGCCACACTGGTCAAGGAGCTAAAGGAGCTAATGTCGCTAACGTTCCTCACTCAGGGCCAGATCCACAAAGCCATTGCACGGCTTTTGCGGCTGAAAATGCGTGCAAACAGTGCCAAAAACGGTAATTCCGATCCACAGAGGGGACGCAAACGTGAAAATCGGCGGGAAATGCGCGGAGGCGCAGGTAGCGGCAGGGCTGCGCCAGACTCATTGGAATGTATTTAAATGAGTCATTACGTGCAAAAGGACACGCCCCCTTCTGTGCAAAGATGCCTCATTCAAACAGCGGCAGATCCAGAAAGAGTTTGACAGACGGAAACACCGCCAGCCAAAACCAGGCGCAGCTTCTGTCTGTCAAAGTCTTTCCTGCTTCTGAGTGAAACTTTCCTCTCTGAAAAGCCTGAAATATATCCCGAAATATTATATATAGATAGGCATAGCCTATAGTATATATGCCAATATTTTAGATAGGCTATGAAAAATACAAATGGTACTCAGGTGATTGTCTTGCTTATATAATGACGCGTCTTGCGTCTTGACTTTCTTTCCATGATGGCAGCAGTCTTGGTCAGACGGAGGAGGCATCGTAATGCCAGGTGCGCACAGGAGCGCCTTTATCCTCGCAGAGTTTCGCTGTTTGGCACTGACTGCCAGTGAAATACTTTCCCATAATTTCTGTCATTCACTGGGATTTTTAAAAAAAAATTTTTTTTTTTTTGCCTTAATCTTGTTGCGTGTTTACTTGCTTCAGCAGCGAGGGCAGCCGGCTCACCATCTGAAAATGTTTGTTTTCTTTTCCGTGCATCCATGAACACCAACCAAACACACGCACTCACAAACAACCTCTGGCGCAAACTGCTCTCAGGTTGCCAGACCGCAACACTCGCACCTGTTTCAGGTGCCGCATTTGTGGGCGTGTTTGCGCCTGCATGTCATTAGCGCAAAAACCTTTGTGGATTCCCGCATCTGTGGCGCAGATTGAACCTTCTTTGAGGATCTGGCCCTCAGAGTTCTGACTGTGAATGTGACACGCTGACCTCAGAGTGCATCTGTGACAAGCCTCACCAAAGCTATAGAGACAAACATGAGATGCCGCTGTTTATATTCAGCAAAAACCTGAGCAAGTTTTGAGCAAGCGCTCGGAAAAAGTAATAGGCCTTAATGAAGTTAATTAGTCGTAAATTTGCCGATTGTAAGAAGTCAAATACTCTCGGCTGATGCCAACGTGTTGAAAAAGATTCTCCTACCGCGGTTACATTTTACTATCACTACTGAATCAACATTGGCGTTGATTGGGACCATGGTCAATGTTTTTATTAAAATTCATGTAATTCCTCTACTGGGACCTCGGGGGGGGAAAAAGCCCCTCCGTCCCTGTGTCCCGTCACTGAGCCGGGGTGAGAACTCAGGCTGGTGTGTGGGGGCTGAGCCAGAGGTACTTTCTCTCACTTTGCTGAGCTCCTTATATGGTCGACGGCTGCTCGGTGGTTCCCCCTGGCCCTGCAAACACACAGCTTCCTGGGAGTGGCCCAGTCCAGTGTGTGTGTGTGTGTGTGTGTGTGTGTGTGTTTTGATGGCATATAAATAAACTTCCACTTGTATGACTTAGCGGACCAGAAGCATCAATTTTGGCGGTGTTGCAAGAAAGTGTTAAAAGCAAAGTGAAAGGGAAAACGAATCATCTGGAAATGAAGCGCGTCTGTTTCACCACCACTAGGCGGAGATGATGAACGAAGCCCTGCAGATGCTCAGGACTTTCCTGAGGATGGCCGCCACACACCAGGAACCTGCACAGGTACCACACACACACACACACACACACTCAGGGAACATGGGCCTCGCCAAAGCTGGACAGACTGCAAGAATTTTATACATTTGCATAAAAACTATTTGTTGTTTTTTTTTTTACTGACTGTGTGTTGATGTGGTTGGCACAAAAAGAATTCTCTAAAGCGGCCCTAAAGCAATGGCTGACTCAAACAAATAAGGACATAAAACATCTTTTTAATCACATTTTTAATGGGAAAGTGAACGTTGTGTCAAAAAAATCATACCGATACCAATCTTTGCGCATTATTTAGTTGTTGTACGGTAATTCTGAACTTTCTTTTGTACTGGTTATATACTGTACGGCGTATAGCTGCGTATCACATAGACATCACCACTGCTGTGGGTGTGTGTCAGTGTGTGTCCTCCCCTCCTGTGGTCCCCAGCTCGCTGGACGCTTCACAGAGGGATTACGAGGCTCTTTGACGGAGAAAAACGCTAATACAACACATTCCCAACGTGGTCACGTAGAGCGAGGAGCTGGGTGGGCGAGAGACAGACAGCTGGAGAGAGAGCGAGAGAGGGAGAGAGAGAGGGAGAGAGAGAGAGAGAGAGAGAGAGAGAGAGAGAGAGAGAGAGAGAGATCATCCCATTGGAGAGAGAGAGAGTGAGAGAGTGTGTGTGTGTGTGTGTGTGTGTGTGTGTGTGTGTGTGTGTGTGTGTGTGTGTGTGTGTGTGTGTGTGTGTGTGTGTGTGTGTGTGTGCACACCAGGAAGTGCATGACTCCCAGTCTGGCAAATGATTGGTTGAGAGGTGATGAAAGGAGCATCAAGTTAACATGGAAAGGCCGGCAAGGGCCTGCAGGAGAGAGAGAGTGATGCAGGAGAGAGAGTGATGCAGGAGAGAGAGTGATGCAAGAGAGAGTGATGCAGGACAAAGAGTGATGCAGGAGAGAGAGTGATGCAGGACAAAGAGTGATGCAGGAGAGAGAGTGATGCAGGAGAAAGAGTGATGCAGGAGAGAGAGTGATGCAGGACAAAGAGTGATGCAGGAGAAAGAGTGATGCAGGACAAAGAGTGATGCAGGAGAGAGAGTGATGCAGGAGAGAGAGTGATGCAGGAGAGAGAGTGATGCAGGAGAGAGAGAGTGATGCAGGACAAAGAGCGATGCAGGAGAGAGCGATACAGGAGAGAGTGATGCAGGACAAAGTGTGAGGCAGGAGAGAGAGTGATGCAGGACAAAGAGTGATGCAGGAGAGAGTGATGCAGGACAAAGAGTGATGCAGGAGAGAGTGATACAGGAGAGAGTGATGCAGGACAAAGTGTGAGGCAGGAGAGAGAGTGATGCAGGACAAAGAGTGATGCAGGAGAGAGAGAGTGATGCAGGAGAGAGTGATGCAGGAGAGAGTGATGCAGGAGAGAGGGAGTGATGCAGGAGAGAGAGAGTGATGCAGGAGAGAGTGAGTGATGCAGGAGAGAGAGTGATGCAGGAGAGAGGAAGTGATGCAGGAGAGAGGGAGTGATGCAGGAGAGAGAGAGTGATGCAGGAGAGAGGGAGTGATGCAGGAGAGAGGGAGTGATAAAAACATTGGCAGAAAATTCTAAAAATAAAATGTTGATTGGAAAAGAGGAGGCGTTCCAAGTAAGTCATCATCACAGTGCATTTTCCCTCACCTCAACACACCTTATATACACATATATATTAATATGTATATACACACACACAGACAGATATATATGTAAATATACACCTATGCACCTCGGACCCAAAATTCAGAAGACCTCTCTGCGTATGCAGAGAACAAAAGCACATTTAGCCCTCTGTTTGCAGCCTCCGGCTAAAACCGAAGCCTTGTCGGACCTTCCGCCACGTGTTTGTGAAGGCAACATAAACAAGACGGTCTCAGGGGGGCGGAGCCAACACCTGACTGGCCAATTAAAGCCACGGTGATGTGAAGCATTCAGGTCGTTGCTGCTTGGGACAGTCGACACGCCGCCACCCACCTGACTCACTCACACACATCTGCTACTCTCCATGGAGATCTGGCTGGAGAAGAGCCAGTGTGACACACACACACACACACACACACACACACACACACACACACACACACACACATACACACACACTGCTTACAAACCTCTGGCCTTCCTCTGCAGCTCCGTTATGCTCTCTGACTTTTTATGGGCATGTTCTATATTTAAGCATGTTGTCAGTGTGTGTGCGTGTGTGTATGTGTGCACATGCGCGCGTGTGTGTGTGTGTGTGTGTCAGTCAGTTTAAGAGAGGGAGAGAGACAGAGAGGTATGTGTGTGTGTGTGTGTGTGTGTGTGTGTGTGTGTGTGTGTGTGTGTGTGTGTGTGTGTGTGTGTGTGTGTGTGTGTGTGTGTGTCATGGAGCAGATAAAATGTGAGACCAAGAACAGAAATAAAAGCTTCTTCTCACTGTTGGTGACTTCAAGTTGGCACCTCAGGTGTTTGGGTTGTGATAGTTTCACACACTCTCTCTCTCTCTCTCTCTCTCACACAGACACAGACACACACACACACACACACACACACACACACACACACCACCAGTAGTTTCTCACACTGCTGCACGCCGCCCCCTGTCTTTGATCCCCTGCCTGGACAGGAAGTCGGCCGCTGCACCGGGAGCCCATCAAATAATGCGACTCGACATCTTTGATCCCTTTTTGTCCGCGCTCACATTCACCCTGGCTGTCATCATACGGTGGTGAAACAAAAGGCCCAGTTGCTGGAAAGCCTTGAGTCGCCCTTCAGCCTGTTTGGCTGTTTGCAGACATCTCAGTGTGGAGAGCAGCACGATGCAGGGAGTCCAAACTGGTCACATGGGAGTCCGAGCCTTAATGTGGCCGCTGTGGAAGGTGAACAGGGCCGAGCATCAGGCCCTGAGTCACACCTGGCTTGAGGAAAACCTGCTGGCTTTGTGGGGATAATGCAGGACACTGAGAGTCATTAAGGCATTTTTTCCCCAAATGTTCAAACATTCAATCAGTAAATGACAGTAAGTGATGAATACAGTTGACAAATTTAAAGTCTCCACCTGCAAGTAAAACTGGACCGAACCAAAGTGACCTGAAGCGAGCAGCTTCACCCTCAGCCAACTCAAAGTGAAGGACACAATTCTGATCACTTTCCTTTTCGGACCCTGAAGTGTTGAAGAAAACTAAACGTGAACTGCTGCTGCAGCAAAAGAAAAAAACAAAAACCTATGTGAGTGTGGATGGATGACAGGTGAGCTGTAAACACTGGGCCGGCAGTAAGGCCTTACAAGGCCAGAGGATCTCCCTCATCCACAGAGGAATGTCTGCAACCTCGGAGCGCTGGGAGGGGAAGCACAGATCTGGGAGTTCCAGCAGGAAGGAGGGAAAAAAAGAAAAGGATCTTGCTCAGAGTGAAACTGGTGCTATTCCAGCTAAAGTGGCTAATGGGGAACCTAACAAATCAAATATAAAAATAAATAAATACAGAAATGAATTCCTGAGCCTGCATGGGCAAACTGTGGACGACATTTTTTTGCTACAAAGGGAGAATTGTGAAAGGTGAAATATATCATCCTAATATTCTTCTGCAACCTTTCTCCTCTTTCACATTAGCTCCTAATCCAAGCCTCCTTCTTCTCCTCATCCTCCTCCTCATCCTTCTTTTTCTTCTCCTCCTCCTCATGCAGATGGAGCTCCGAGACCTGCTGAAGCCCATATCGGATCACATCCAGCAGATCCAGGCCTTCCGGGAACGAAACCGCGGCAGCAGCTTCTTCAACCACCTGTCGGCCGTCAGCGAGAGCGTCCCGGCCATCGGCTGGGTGGCAGTGGTGAGGAGCAGAGGCCTGATTATTGTAGCTGCAACATAGCGTATTGGCCGTGTGTAATCACAAAATATTGCTGAGGAGAATCAGGGGTTGAAATGTTAGGGATCAGGTAAAACAGAATTTCATCATTCTCCTGTTTTTTGTCAATTTATCAGACAAAAAAAATCCCCAAAACATTCCAATCTTTTGAGTAGATAACATGGAAATCAATTATACTGTAAAAAAAAAAAATAATAGTAATAATTGATGGACACATGCAGAAGAAGGTCAACAGTTAATATTGGATATATTATTTGGATATTATATAATATTGGAGAGTTTTCCGTCCTCTTGGTCTTCCTGGATGTCCCCTGAACTTCTCCTCCTCTGCCAGAGTCCACAACCAGGTCCTTACGTGAAGGAGATGAATGACGCGGCCACCTTCTACACCAACAGAGTGCTGAAGGACTACAAGGAGACGTAAGTGGCTGCGCAGGTGTCGCTTCACTTCCCAAAAGCCCGACGGTCGACGGGTTCAACAAGTTTTGTCGTCTGCTTCAGTTTGTGTGATTTGCGACCCTCTCCTCCTCGTGGTGTCCCTCCACAGCGACAGACGTCACGTGGACTGGGTGCGTTCCTATCTGTCAATCTGGACCGAGATGCAGTCGCACATCAAACAGCACCACGCCACAGGGCTGGTGTGGAGCAAGAGTGTGAGTACACCGGGCGTCATCTTAAAAAAAAAAAAATCACCTGTATGTCTTTTGAAAACGTTGCTGTTAAACAACAGTTTGCTACCGTGGTTGTGTTTTCACTCGGTTCCCACTGGCAGCCAGGATGCTTCTTTGCGTCCGGACTCACTGCCATCTCAGACTATTTTGTGTCCACTTCCATTTTTAGTGATGGAGCGCTGAAGTTACATAAATCACTGCAAAGAGCATGAATGAAAGAATGAATGACTTTCTTGCTGCCCTTCTTCCCCAAGTCTGCAAACCTCTCTCTCTCTCTCTCTCTCTCTCTCTCTCTCTCTCACACACACACACACACACACACACTGCTTTTTAAGGATGTCTGCCCTGGGAAATCCCTGGTCTTAACTCATATCAGATCCCAGAGACCCACTTATGGCTTGAAACCAAATGCGTCAACAAACCTTGTTAGCAACAGGAGTTTATCCAACAGATGGAATCCAGACTGAGGCATCTGGTCATTTTGCTTTGCAGCATCGACACATATAAATCTACATATTACTGTTAGAACGCACTGGCGCTGAATTTTGCACAATAATGGGACCTTCGCTGCTCAAGAAACATGGCTAAATTGACCCAGAGTGGACAAAGCTTCTTACCCAAGAACATGGAACTGCTCCTTTAACTGTTTAATCAGGTGAGCGTGAACGTTCAGCAACTGTTGAAACGTGAGAACGCAGCAGCAGCAGCAGCAGCAGCAGCAGCAGCAGCAGCAGCAGCAGCAGCCGTGTGTGTGTGTCAGCTGTTGTCCCTGCCGTCAGAGCGTCAATGTGTGCGTGCACAAGGCCAGGAGTGTGTGGCACCAACAGGTGGTCCTCATGGGCGGCCTGAATGGAGGTTTTCTTCACAGTTCCAACAGCCCTGAGAAAAGGGTCTGTGTGGACATGCGGGCCGCAGCGTAAGCTAAACTGCACAGCCGCTCCCGGCGGCAGCTGACGGCTGCTGAGAGAGCGGACGTAACGCGCACGGACGGGTCGACGTTGCGCTGCACACGCCGGGGCGCATGAAGAAATATCAGGTTGCAAGAGACTTCTAGCATTTTGTTTCCGTTAATGTGGCTTTAAAGCATCTGCCACCATGTGGGAGCAGTTGACAATTATCACTGCTGCGACTCAGGATGGATTTCTTTTTCTCGTCCAGCATCTCTTTGTTTGAAAGCTATTTCTGCGCTTCCAGGGCTTCCGTTTGACTCGAAAAGCTCCAATAAAAAGGAATTCATCGAGATCTCACAGATCCAATCCCACCCCCCAGCCCCCCTTTTTTTCTCTTCTTCAGACAAACACACACATGTACACACACAGGCAAGCATGAAAAACAAAGAGGCAGTCACACAATTTGACAGCCATGCATGAACACACACACACACACACACACACAGGCTGTAATCCAGTGGAATGCAGCGAGCTGTTTAGTGTAACAGGTCAGCATTGTTCAACTTTCATATTCACAACACGTGTGTGTGTGTCGTGTCAAAGGTCACCGGGCCTCAGCTGTGCCCAGAAGTACAGAAAATGACACTGCTGTCATCTTTGTGTGTGTGTGTGTGTGTGTGTGTGTGTGTGTGTGTGTGCATTGTGTCCAGTACATATATGTGTGCGCTCCCACTTCCTCTTACCGAGTCCAAAGTTTCAAATCTCTGCAGTGTGAAGACATTTGCTCTTAACTATATAGAAAATATATATAGAAAAATAGAATTAAAACTTTTTTATGATTCAAACCGAAAAGAGGTTCATTTTATATCCTAAACTTCTTAATCGTTTCACTTTAAAGCTACTGCGGGTTCACCGTTCAGATGCCTCTTGTGCAATACTCCCCTCTGCTGGCAGAGATGTGTTGCACTATCTTGAAAACCTCTTTCTGCTCGTCAGTGTTGCAGGCAGACGCTGGTTTGACCTCCCGTCTCCTTCATCTCCTCAGGGTCCTATTGCTCCGTCCTCTCTATTTGAGTCCCCGGCCGCCCAGAGTGCTCCTGGTCCCCCGCCTCCCCCGCCTCCTCCCGGCCCTCCCCCAGTCTTCACCGATGACGGCCCCCAACCTCAGGCAGCGGCCACGGGGGCCCAGCATGCGGCGATGTTCGCCCAGCTCAACCAGGGCATGGATATCACCAAAGGTAGGCGAGCGCTCCAGACCAGCTGACATTTATGTTTGTTGACAGGAGAAAAGAAATGTTAGCAGTGTTCCACAGGTCATCACAGCTTATTTGCACATTTATTGACTTCACGAAAGTCAAACTTATAAATCTACTTGTCGTGGCCATTTGTCCTTTTCTTTGCTCTTGTCCCTAATTTCCAAACTTAACAAACAAAATCAAATTAAGCAAATCAAATCCAATGGCCACTAAGGCACCGAGGTCGTAAATTTGTGCAGGGATACGACAGAGTCCATTGTTCAGGCGAAGAATTGAAGTTTTTGTTCATTTATTCTTCCATTGGCAAGCAAACACACAAACAACGGCTGCTGCCGCCTCTCGTGCTCTGGTAAAAAAAAAAAAAAAACACACAACCCCTTATAATTAGTGTTGAGAAGGTATTATTAAGTGAAGTATTATAAAGTATTTTCTGCTTATGCTGCTTTTCCTTTTCCTCTGTCCAACAGGTCTGAAGCACGTCTCAGATGACCAAAAGACCCATAAGAACTCAAGCCTGCGGTCACAAGCAGCACCGATCAAGACAAAGACCCCAGAGAGGGGGACAGCACCCAAAGCTGCTCCTTCAAAAAAAGCTCCTCTGCTGGAGCTGGAGGGGAAGAAGTGGAGGGTGGTGCGTGTCTCTTCTTAATCTCAAGGGATGATTGTAATAGTGTAGTAGGGTTGTTTTTTTTTTTTTTTTTAAATTAAATTCACTCAAATGTTGGTTTTGGCTCTGACTTTTTTATGTCATGTGTTATTTGGTATTGCAGGAGAACTTTGAGCAGAAACACGACCTGGTGATTGAGGAGACGGAGCTGAAACAGGTTGTCTACATCTTTGGCTGCAGCAGCAGCACCCTGCAGGTTAAGGGCAAAATCAACTCCATCATCGTAGGTGAGTCACGTAAAAAATAAAAAAGAAGGCTTCACTGAAATTCTGGTTGCTTCTAACTTGAATATTTGTGACGTCTCCTTTCAGACAACTGCAAGAAGCTGGGCTTGGTGTTTGAGAACGTGGTGGGGATTGTGGATATCATTAACTCCAAGGCAGTTCAGCTGCAGGTGATACAAAATATGCAAATCCTGCTTGCTGCTTGATCTCGTGTAGCATTGAGCTGTAACGTTTGTGAGGAACCAGCTGTTAAACAAATTCTTCGTGATTAATTCGGTCAAATGCCTTTGAAGGATCTACAGGACACAGAAATACAGTGGCATCTTGACTTCTGTAATTTGCAACAATCTCGTCGAGAGCACAAACTTACAAGGCCGTACTATGTTTGTCACCTCCAGGCGTTGGGAAGAGTCCCGACCATCTCCATCAACAAGACCGATGGTTGCCAGGTGTACCTGAGCAAAGACTCGCTGGACTGCGACATCGTCAGCGCCAAGAGCTCCGAGATGAACATCCTGGTCCCACACGGTGACGATGAATACGTAAGTGGCAAGAAGATAAGAGTGTCAGAGCCGTACTCAAGTTCTTGTTTCACCAGTTGTGCTCCTGGTTGTTCCACAGAGGGAGTTCCCAGTACCTGAGCAGTTCAAAACAGTGTGGGACGGCTCCAAACTGGTGACGGAACCCACTGAGATCGCCGGCTGACTGACGCTTCAACACCGAAACAGCAGTTATTTGTCTTGGCTCAACCACAATCTCAATTCCCCATGACTGAAATGTGTTTTGGATGATATCCTGCAGGCAGTGGAACATTTTGGAGCTTCCGGTCCATTTGTCATTTCTGTATCTTCTTTGTTTTTGACGTCTCTCTCGCATTTTGACCCTCTGTCACAGATTAAATGGACACCTCAAGCCGACATCACTTTACATTACAGCACCATAGAAAATACAAGCAATCATGAAACAAAGCAATATGAAGGTATTCTTTTACTATTCTCCTTCAGATTCTGCATTATGCCGTGGCCAAGGTAAAGGTAGTCTGGAAGACTTTGTAGGGTTGTGTATTATTTTTACCTTCTAAGCACCTCTTCAATCATGTACAGGTACTACCCGAAAAATGAGAATATCAAGTAAAAGTTGTTTTATTTTGGCAATTTAACATAAAAGATGAAAGCAACAAATTTTATTGAGCCATTGCACGCAAATTGACATCTCAAGCAGTTCCTTGTTGTAACTTTGCTGCTGAAGATTTTCAGCTTATTAAAACCACAAACCCACAAACATTTTTAAGCTGCAAGACCTGATCAGCAAAATCCAAAGAAATAAAAACTTGAAATATATTGATTTGCATATTATTCCTTTATATAATATGTCACATTCACCTTTTAAGTTGAATTGCAGAAATACAGCAACCTTTACAGGATATTCTAATTTTGTGGGTAGTACCTGTAGAGTGCCCAATATTTACAAATGTATCACGTAGAAAAAGTTTAAATCAATAGATATCAAGTTGATAGTGTGTAAAATTGCAGTTAAGGGATAACAGCTCAGGCGAATGTATTAATGTCAGACATATTCAACTGGATGTTCGGTAATAAACTGAATACATGGTAACTAATTTCTTTGACTTGTCAGATATTCAGTTAGACTGCTACAACCTTAACTCACTGATGCTTAGAGCTCCTGTAAAACACACTGTGTATTCCAGAGGATGTAGCGCTCAGAAAAGAAAGACTGCCGTTCACCCGGTACTCATCAAAAACCTTTAATTCACTCTCAAAATATATGTGAAATTTTTAGAATAAAATCAAAACCCTCCATCGTTTGTTTTGTTGTCATTTCCAATGAAGAGCATTGCACTAGACAACACACACAGAAACATTTGTCAAATCTTTTAGTGGCTTACACAAAACAGACATTTACAATTATGAATCACAGCGTAAACACTTTAAAGTTAAAAAAAAAAAGAAAAGAAAAGAAAAGAAAAAATGCCCTAAATGTATCCTTCAGTGTTTGATCACAAGGTTTCCCTGAGAGTCTTGAGTAAAGAGCATCTCATGGTCGTCATCCTCCACCAGAGGTTTGGAAGAAATACTTCTCACCCTCCTGGTTGCTCTGGTCATGTTGCTCTGATCTTTGAGAGGACTTCTCACCTGCAGACCTCTGTGCGCGATCACCCTGAAGCCCTCAGAGTCTTGGGTGAACAACGTGGCAAGACTGTCGTCGTCATCCGTTTTGTAGTAGAGCTTTGGTTTCTTCAGTGGAGAAGTCCATGGTTTTGTCCACTCACGCTGTGAGTCAATGTTTTTCTCTCGGTCAGCCTTATTCTGCTGCTGCACTCCATGTTTCAGAGGATCAATACAGGAGTGCACAAAGTGTTTCTTTGGGGACAGGGAGAGTGAACATCCACCGTTTTCCTTCTCAGCGTCCACCACAGATGAAGGAATTTGTTTCAAGGATTTTTGAGTTGAAGTTGCCTCTGCATCAGCCAAGTGAAGACCAAAGGTTGTCTCACTTTGGAGACTGTCAGACAAGCTTGGTTCAAGGGCACTTAAGTTCTTGGTCCTCTTGATTTCCTGGTCACTCAGGTCAAATTCATCCTCAGTACATTGGCTATAAGAGAACAATGGATCCTGACTCCAAGCTTCTAGAGAAGGATGAGTATCACCATGCAGCAAGGAAGCTGTACTGAATCTCCTCTTTCTCCGGGGTACACAGATCTCCCATTCCTCTTCACACTGCTTGGTTTGCGAAGGCGATGGGTCTCCTGTGTGCTCCTGCCACACAACATCTTCGGGAACGTTTCTGCTTTCCCATTCACAACACACATCGGGCTCCTGATCTGCATCACGTTTCCGTTTCGCCTCAGGTTTTTCCACAAAAGCACATTCAGTCAACACAGGTGATGAAGATGATGTCGGTGCTGGAGACGTGTTTGGCTCATCAGAAGTAGATATATTTTTGAGAACTTTTTCGCAGAGGAAAAAGAAAAAGAAATGTCAATTAAGTTGTACTTGCAAGAAAAGTGAAATTAATCTTACATCAAGAGTCAACTTTGCAAATGGTCTCAACTTACCTCTGCGTTGAGGGGTGAAGAAGGTTGATATGGTGCTCTGTTTAGTCTTGGGCATTTCAATCTTGGTCTGAGTGAAGGAGAGAGCCACATCCACACTGTATCCTTCACCTCTGAGGAATGGGTTTAGCAGTTTGGAGATGGGGCGAGCAGGTTGTTTCTGGACCAAAAGATACAAAATGTTAATATAGCAAGATACAAATGCAACAAGAAAAGCAACGTGTATATGTGAAAGCTGACATTTATTTATGTAGTAGCGCAACGAAAACAAACTCAGCTTTATTAGAAAACTGTTTTAATTCAGCCTTTGGAATAAAATCTCAATCACGAACCTGTTTTGCCTTCATTTTCAGCTGCGCAGTGTCCAACCAAACACCACATTCTTCCTCGGCAGGTTTCTTTGATGCTGCTTTGGAAGTCTTCATTGTCAAGACTGGAGAGCGGTTCTAAAACAAGTCACATAACATCATTTATCCATTGGCATTCCAGGACGATTTCACTTGTTTTTTTGTTCAGTTTATATATATATATATATATACATACACAATCATAAAGGATTCAAAGGCTAATGCTATGGCATACGCTTTGTCAACAACGTTTACTCTCGCTAATTTAGAGTAAGACATTACTAAAGAGTGTATTTCATGTCCCAAACGACCGAACTCTATTTAAACTGACCTTATTAAGATTCCAGCTTTCTTTGCTCTTTGGTACGACTCTAAAACGCGTTTAATTCGCCCTCAGTGTGTGATTTGTTTCTGGCGCCCAGGAAGTGGCTGCCCACTACAATGCCTGAATGTCCCACCGTAAATATATCGAAAGTATGCGAATGGGTGACCCACAGAGCTCTCATGCATCTCAATTAATGATATTATATACTATTAATTTTAAAATTAACTTTGAAATGTGTTGTGTACAATTTCGAATCGAACCACTTTAAATAAGTGACAGGCACAAAGGACAGCTCGTATTTTGACGTACACTGGTCCTTAGAGGAGGGTGTGTTTACATCGACGTCATAGGAATTTTGCTGAAAGGGTGAGTAGTGTCTTTTAATTTCCACAATTGAGGGCCAAATTTTCTCTGAAGAATTCATTTTCTCCGACAGTCTGTCAAGTCTTAAAAAAGTGACCATCAGTCAGAAGCACTGTTCGACTAAATCCTTTCTTTTGTGTTCTAAAACTTCAAATGACAAAGGAAGTGCTGACGAACTAGCTACGGCAGCTAACTTGTGGCTAGCTGTTTTTGTTCTTTTAATGCAGCACGACAAATTTTTGTAATTTCCTATTCGGCCAACGAGTCCAGAAATGATTTAGCCACACCATGATTTTGTATTAGTGAGCGATATCGAACCTATTGTATTGTATATTTAGATGCCGAGCTGTGTTCATTCTGCTGGTGAAATCTGAACTTTTCTTTCCTCAATATTTTTGTTTACAGATCACGCGCTGACACATTGAAGCATGTTTCATGGGATACCCGTTACGGGAGGTGTGGGAGGAGGTAAAATCTTTCAAAAACAAAATATCTCCCGTCATATTTTGACTTCTACCTGTCAAGGTCCTTTTACAATTTTCTTTCTATTCAATTTTATTCGTTCACAGCTCCTGCTAACAAACCTGAACTATATGAGGTCAGTTGTTAAACCTTTTATGTTTATATATAAAGGTTTGGTCAACAATATGTTTCATGACATGTATAAATTTGGGCCTTTGTCAAAGTCATAAGCATTTGTTATTCTACTTGTTTTACGCAGTGAAACAGTCATTGCAATTGTGTCTCTTTCAGGAAGTGAAATTATACAAAAATGCAAGGGAGCGAGAAAAGTAAGTCTTTACATATATGTTAGATTACAACACACTATAAATTAGGTGTTCCTGATTTTTTTTTTTTTTTCCCCATTTCCTTGTTCCTTATTTAGCTTGTTTGATACAATAGTTCATTATCTGTTTTGTTCCTGCAGGTATGATAACATGGCAGAGCTTTTTGCTGTTGTCAAGACCCTCCAAGCCTTGGAGAAGGCTTACATCAAAGACTGTGTTACAGCAAATGATGAGTGAGTACAGTTTTAAATACAAATATTATACATTTTGTGTTTACAACTATAATTTGTATGTTTTAATGTGCTGGGTTTTCTGTCTTTCAGGTACACTGCTTCATGTTCCAGGCTGTTGGTTCAGTATAAGGCCGCTTTCAAGCAGGTGCAGGGGTCTGATGTGGGTTCCATAGATGACTTCTGTAGGAAATACAGGGTGAGTTTCTTTTTTAATGTTAAGAGTTTGTGGAAGATTCATCTTATTTTGTAAATGTGAAAAAAAAGACTCCTCAGTTGATCAGATGTTAAATTTATATTTTTTAAAGAAAGGATTTTAAAGATGTTTCTGTCATCCAGCTTGACTGCCCTCTAGCCATGGAGCGGATCAAGGAGGATCGGCCAATCACCATCAAGGATGACAAGGGCAACTTGAATCGCTGCATTGCAGACATAGTTTCAGTATGCGTTCTTTCTCCTGCTCATTATATTGGACAGTCAGTCAAAACTGGAGACATTTTGTGAACTGCTGCTAAAATAACAGGGAAACATATTTTAAATGTTGACATAACATTTTCCTCCCACATTTTTCAACGCTTAGCTATTCATCACCGTGATGGACAAGTTGAGACTGGAGATCAGGGCCATGGATGAGGTATAAGTGCAGTTCAAACATTGAACTATTGATCACTGGGACAGTGCCTAACAGATGGTTTTCACATTTTCAAATCCAGATCCAGCCAGACTTGAGGGAACTGATGGAAACCATGAATAGGATGAGCAACATGCCTCCAGACTTTGAGGCAAAGAACAAAGTCAGCCTTTGGTAAGTTTTATACCCAGCAACTGGTTTTGTGTCTAATTTGTTGAGCCCCTTTCAAGGTCCGTACAATATACAAACTCCTAGTTTAGCTGTATGAACAGCTTATAGTTGTGACAAATGCTTGATTGAGTTGATTCCAAGTATGAGGACTTTTGCGTAAGCCGCATTATATAGGCAAATTTTAGTAAACGCTCTTAGTAACTGTCTTTTATTTATTTGAGTTTTTTCTCTGTTAGCTGTGATTTTAACTGTGTCTCCCCAGGTTGACCACACTCAGCAGCATGTCGGCCTCAGACGAGTTGGATGACACTCAGGTGCGCCAGATGCTGTTTGACCTGGAATCGGCCTACAATGCCTTTAACCGTTTCCTCCACTCCTAAAAAGGACAAAGAAAAAGTCGTTATCAGCTCTGTCTGAGGTTTTGTCTGTGATATATATTCTATGTATTATAACAAAACACTCTATTTTCTCTTAATGGCTGTTGGAAGGGAGCAGTTGTCCATCAGGCTCCGCCTGTGGGTCATATGCATGATTGGCCTTTTTTTTTCCTCTACTCAAATATGTCTGAAAGATTATGTCACCTTCGGCTGATTATTCCACCCTTCAAAAAATTTTGTACTGTAATATTAAAAGATCTAATTTTATACAAAAATGCGGCAGAGCACATAAAAAGAAGCATGATTACAATTTGACAGTGCCTGCATTTGAATGAAAGGTGTCAACAGCCTTTGGACCTTTGGTACCATATTTCTGTCCCTGACCTGCTTCTTGGCTTCAAGGACAGTCTGCTTCTATATAGATGTCTGTTTCTCTATCACGTTCAGCTGAAAAAAAAAAAAAGCCTAACACTTTGAGTTGATAGAGTTAAAACAATTGATGTAGGTTGTCAAGTCAGTAATTATCTGGATGTCCTCTTAATGATATTGGTGGAAGGTATTATTCTTATTGTGTATATTTTTTATCCCTGTTCTGACTCACACACGTAGTCTTTCTTTCCCCCCTTTTCAAAATGAGGGTTTGGCCACAGTCAGTGGGCAAAAAGCGAGGTGGAAACATCCCCTCATTTTGCTTGCTATATATGTTCCGACCCGTCAAACACCATGAGGGAGAACATATTTATTGTCATTGTAAATAATAGTTTTGATTTTTAAATGAGAGCATGTAACACCTTTGTAGAAATAAATAAATTTACCTCCTACGACTTGTGTTGTGCGTCAGTTGTTTGAGCCAGTACATTAATACATTGATCCGATTAAACTCCTTCCTCGCTGTTTAATTAACTTTTTCTGATATTATCTTTTTATATAGCAGCTTTCATAATAGGTGACCAGGTGTATAAATAATAATAATAAAAATAATAAAATCGTTATTGCTGCTCTTTAGCAAAATACATTTTGTTTTTAATAGACGGACTTGATTGGTTTTAAAGGCTCCTTCATTATTTAGGAGTCATTAGTGGTGGTTTCCTAAGGTCTTTGGCAGCGGTTGCCTATCCCGGAAGTGTTTTGGTCCCTTTAAGAGACGCACAGAAGCGGGGTTGTTGCCAGGACGACCATTAAAAAGAAAAGAAGACAGAACTGTATGGCACGTCTGTGTGCAGCAGTGGCAGCAGCGGAGACAGAGGTAGGTGCAGGAAAATTCAACTTCACTGCTCGAGATTTAATAATGATCTTATTTTACGCGACCTGATCATTGTTGCCGGAAGAAACCCCAAAACAACAAAAACAACAACGCTCCAGTCTCAGTCCACGGCTGCGCGCGCGCGTGTGTGTGACGCCTAATAATCTCCAAATTTATCATTGAACGCAGTTTGACGCAGCGGCGAGTTTCCGTGCACTTTCAAGACGGCAAAGACAACAACGGCTCGGTGACCGCTATGATCATGATGACGACGACCGTGACCTCCTCTGCGTGAGTCAAAACACCACCGGCGACTCGCAAAAATGAGCAACAAGCGATCGGGAAACGTGTCAGAGGTGGAGGAGCATGTTTCCCTCAAGTACGACATCAAGAAGAGACTCGGCAAAGGGGTGAGAGTTCTCTCCGTCTTTCATTGTTGGTTCTTTTAGCCGCTCGCGCTTTGCTGCATTCCAGCGGCAAACTTTGTTGACACCTGTTCTGCGCCGCTCGAGACAATGGCCCGTTGTTCTGCTTTGGACGTACACACAAACAAGCACACACTTTTCGAAACTTTTTGTGGGAGTTGCACAACACCACATGCCGCACTTGAGCCCAGAGAGCAACAAGTGTAATCGTTTTATTTGCTGCTGGCAGCTCAGAGCTGGAGCTCAAGATCAGCTGATCGGTGTAATTTGTTCCCACCGGACCGCTCCTGTTTTCCACACTGGCTGCTGCTGCTGCTGCTCTGCCGGGGACAGGACCAGGTGGTAACCGCCACGTCCTGTCCTCACGTCACACAGTACTCGTCGTCACACCTGAGGCCCACCGGGACTCGGGTTGCACAGCTGCGCATCGGCGACCCACGACCCTGCTTGCAGCTCTGAAGAGGAAGTGGCCCGTGGCAGCTGCAGCTGCCGAACCTCTGCTTTTCTGGTGAATTGAAAGTGAGAGCGCAACAGGATGCGTCTCCGCTCCCACCTCCACCCCCCAAGGGAGTTTGGATGGGCTGCAGCGCCTCATCATGACCCTGTCGACAACATAAGCTGTGATGGAAAATGATGATGAGGACGAAGAGGAGGATGATGATGATAGTGTTGTAGTCAAGACCAAGACGTTATCAAGACTATAGCGTATCGAGATCGAGACAAGACCAAGACTTTATATATCAAAGACAAATAACAACAAAACAGAAATAAATGACCAATATTTTTTTTTAATTCAAATTTGCGTCTAAATCAACAGCAACACATCTTTTCAGAAAGGTATCTTTTAATAATTTTCTTGAACATGTTGCTGCTTTGTCAGCTATTTTGAACCAGTTCAAAAAAAACAACTTTGCTTCATAAAATGAAAAAATAAATCAACTTGTAATTAGGGGTTGTGTCACTCTGGGCGTCACAAACAGAGCGTAAAACAGCAGCAGCTGGATTCTTTCCCATCATTATCTGTCATTGCAGTGTCGGCTGATTCTTGAGACCGGTCTTGATCAAAAATCCTGAGTCCGTCCAGTCCGACACCGAGACAAGTTAGAGTAAAAATGCCTCAGAGTCCGAGACGAGACTGTGACCCTTTAAAAAAAAAAAGTGGTCTGGTGACCAAGACCAATCTCGAGTACTACAACACTAAATGACGATGACAGGTGCCAGTGTTAAGATCAGTGCCTTTTTAATCTCTGCTACCATCTGCATTCTAATTTTCTTTTAATTTTTCTTTCCCGTTGAGCAAGATTCGTCCAATCTACAAGTCTGTGGTGGGCAAACAGCTGTCCGTGTCCTGCAGTTTGCTCCTGTCCCCGACAACGCTGTAGAGAGGCTAATGGGCTGTGCCGCTGCTGATGCCATCTGCTGTGTCTGCCTCAGGCCTACGGCATCGTGTGGAAAGCGGTGGACAGACAGACGGGAGAGATTGTGGCCGTGAAGAAGATCTTTGATGCCTTCAGGAATCGGACAGATGCACAGGTACGGCCTCACTTTTAATGTTCAACTGTCAATAATTGCTTTGGACTCGTATTTGTCTGAAGTTACACAAGCAAACAATGCCACAATTCAATCTACATCTGCGAAAGACTAGATTTGACCTGATGATCAATATCTCTGCATCGATGCATATCCATTCCTTTCACTGCACTTGTCTCTCCCTCTGCAGCGGACCTTCAGAGAAATCATGTTCCTGCAGGTAATGATGAAAATAATGGCTGGGAGACTAAATCCACGATGCATTTATCTCTTATCAGAGTAAAGTCAACAACACATGCATGCATTCTCACTGAGGCAACACCAGCAAAGGCATTCACTCTTCTTAACATACACATTGCTTCTTGCAGGTTAGCACTGTGCCCTTTGTATCCTGTGGATAATAATTAGCCACTTTTCTGTTAATTAGTTCAGCGGTAAAGGAACACAATTCGAAAAACAAAGTCTGCAGGTAATAGGCCATCTCGTTGCTCATCTGCCTCTCCAATAGAATGCACGAGGTGTTTATTTATTATTATGCACTAATGCATCTGAACTAAGGCACAGGCGAAGTGCTGAGACACTCTTATGCAACACCTTCCTGTTTCACCCTTTATTTACTGACCTACATTCAAGTGGCCTTCCTCTCTGACCCCTGCACCTGCACTGCCCCACCACCACCTCCAGTAACCTGACATTATGTAACTGCTACTTAAACCTTTTCTTATTGTTTACACAGCACTGACAGACTGCCAGAGCTGGTCTGGCAGCCGTTGACAGATATACATACAGTGTGTGTGTGTGTTGCTGTTGTTTCAGTGACTGAAAACTTTGTCCTATGCACAGGAGTTTGGCGATCACCCCAACATTGTCAAACTTCTGAACGTCACCAGAGCGCAAAATGATAAAGACATTTACCTCATCTTTGAATATATGGGTGAGTGGGAGAAGTGAAGGCTTCAGTAATGACAGTCATAGTGCGCTTGGCACTGAAAATGTGTACGTGTGTGTGTCGACTGCTGAGTCTGCAGCTGCGTGTCCTTCGCTCTGCTGTGTGACAGCCTCAGCGCAGACCTCCTCTTTTCCCTCTTGCGTCTTATTCATTCACATACATATTTGTCAAAAACCTGGAGATGATTTTAGTGGATGTATTTTTTTTTCCTTAATCAGCTCAGAGTTAAAATCACAGTTAGAAACAACCTCCATGCGTCGCAGTCCATTATTTTGTAGATGTCGCCTCGGTTTCATTTTTTCATCTGTATTGAAAAAAAAATTCTCTATTTGCACAGATACCGATCTGCACGCAGTGATAAAGAAAGGCACACTGCTCAAAGATGTCCACAAGCGCTATGTGATGTACCAGCTCTTCAAAGCCATCAAATACCTGCATTCAGGAAATGTAATCCACAGGGATCAGAAGGTATACTAGCCTGAGGGTATTGTAAATCTAATATACCGAATGTTGAAAATCTGCAGTGAAGATTGTCCTCTTGCTGTTTGCCATAATTAAAAATTCCTTTAATCTTCATTTAAATATTTAGGTTGCAACTAGGTCAACTGATTGCTCAATAGCTTGTGGCAAGTTAAGAATCCAAGTGTCCTCACCGACAGTCCAACAGTCGTCTGTGTCTCCATGTTTCCCTTCAGCCATCCAACGTGTTATTGAACACCGACTGCATGGTCAAGCTGTGTGACTTTGGCCTGGCCCGATCGCTCAACCAGATCCAGGAGGACAGTGGGAACCCAGCGTTGACGGAGTATGTGGCGACGAGGTGGTACAGAGCGCCTGAGATCCTGCTGGGATCCACAAGGTACCGAGTTGAACTTCAGGATCCTCCTGTCAGCACCTTGACAAAAGGTGGACATCAGATTCACCAAGCATGTGTTGATAAAAAAAAGAGGAGGCTGTAACCAGCTCAGTGGTCTAGTAGTAGAGTGTCCAGTTGAGACTAGTAGGTTGTGGGTTCAATCCCCGGCCAGGTCATACCAGAGACTGAAAAATGGTTCCCATTGTATCCCTGCTTGGGTTAGACCACCCAATGATTCCCACCGCTCCCTCAGGGGATGATGGGTCAAAATGCGGAGGACAAATTTTGCATTTTGGGATTGTGATTTTGGATGTGACAATCACTGGGACTTTAACTCATTTGATTGGAATTTAAAAGACTCGCATCTTGTCAAAAGGTACACCAAAGGCGTTGACATGTGGAGCCTCGGCTGCATCCTGGGGGAGATGCTACTGGGAAAAGCCCTTTTCCCTGGAACGTCCACCATCAACCAAATAGAGAAGATCATGAGTGCCATACCTCACCCCAGTCCTGAGGGTGATCACATGTCTCCACGTTGAATCAGTCTTGCTACAGTCCTATTGCAGTCGTTGCGCCCGGCAACATTCACCACTCCTGGTTTGCTGAAAGGCTGCTTGTCCTATTTCAGATGTTCTGGCCATCAAGTCTGAATACGGATCCTCAGTGATTCAGAGGATGCTACTGAAGTAAGAGGGACTTGCTTCCCTGCACGCATACGCAACGGATTCTCATGCAACAGCACAGGACGTGATGTAACTTCCCTCTCTTCATCAGGCCTCAGGTGCCTTTAGAAGATCTCCTGCCGCCGTCTGTGCCTCCTGATGCCCTTGACCTTCTCAGAGGTTTGCTGGTTTTCAACCCAGACAAACGACTGACTGCTGAGCAAGCCCTCCAGCATCCATATGTAGCCAGGTAGTGTGGTCGAAGACCGTACTGCCTTTTAGATTAGCTAGATCAGTTTGTTATTTTGTCAACGTGGCAATAATTCTTATATCTGTGTTTTTTTGGTTTTAATTCTTGAAGATTCCATAGTCCGTCCAAAGAGCCGGCCCTCAACTATGATGTAGTGCTTTCGGTGGATGACGATGTACAATTGTCTGTGGTCCAGTATCGTAATAAACTTTACGAGGTACAACATGACTCGCGTATCACATCTAACAACATCTCTTGAGTTTTGCTTTTTGTGCTCTGACTAATTTGACCATTTATGTTCCTGCAGATGATGCTGGAGATGAGGACCAACCAAGGGATTCTCAGGCTGATCCAGCCAAAAGAGGGAGGCTCCGACACTACTCGACGCCCTGTGGCAGAGGAGAATGACCCAGTGGCTACAAACCGCAATGGCGATGGTGGCCATGAGGTGGAAACGCGACCGGCGAAGGTTGATGAAGCAAATGACACGTCTGGACAGTCGGGCTTTACAAAGGCTGAACCAGTAACCGTGTCAACACCACCTGCTGCGGGGAAGATGAGTCCGCATGTCAACCCAGCTGTGGGAAAACTCACATATAACCCCATCACTCACGCCCCGAGTATGACTCTTTTGGTTGCAGTTCTGAGCTGCCTTGACCAGCAATGGTTACTCATCAGTCATTTGTGCGTCATTATTATTATTATTTTCTTTTAGATGCTTTTGTTTGGAATGCAGCCGGCACACCTCACTTCCACCCCTCCACTACAACCAGTCGACAAGTTAAACAAACCAGCAATGGAAATGCGGCATTAACGCCATCTGAGGGCGCCACTGCCAACATGGTAAGCATCACACCACCTCTGACTTGTTTGCTCTTGATTAAGGCCATGCATAGACGCGCACCTTCTATTTGGAACTAACTTCGTGCCTCTCCACCTGCTAGTCAGTGGACCAGATTCTGCAGCGAGGTCGTTCCGCACCTGTCACCCACAACCACTCCTTCTCCCAGACTCTAAACCAAACCCACAACAACCCATTGGTGCGCAAAGATGAGTCACCCTTGACCTCCGGGTTACATGTCACATCGGCACGCCTGGTCAGTTCAACTGCCAATAATATCATATAAAACATGACTAGAAATACATTAACCTAATACATAGAATACATTATTTTCTTTTTTTTTTTTTTGCTGTCATGCAGAATCAGCGCTCGAGTGCTCAAGCTCGAGAGGCTCGCCCACCGACAAAGTTTAGCAAGAAGGTGTTCCAGAGCAACTGTAACGTGGCGGCTGCAGGTGACCCCCGGGCTAAACTGGGCAGCTATGCTCAAGCCTATGGGACCATCAACAAAAGTGACCTGGACAATCTACTCAGGAGTCGGCCTTGTCACCAGTAACTGCTCTATCACTGTGAATGATACCGTCAAAAGACTTGTGTCTAGAATATAGATTGTACCTATAGTCTATAAAAATAGATATGAAAAATATTTGCTCTACGGTAAGAGAGTACACAGACTGGACCAATGAATTATCGCAAAGATGCAATGATGTTTGCTTGCTTGTTTGTTTCTTTCCAGCAACTTCCACATGCAGGTTTTTCTCAAAGCCTTGTTGTCAACTGTGTTACATAGATAATGATGTTAATGGGTCAATATATTGACCTCCAAGTGCAATTTTTAAAAGTCAAATTCACAAGTGATGTACAATATTTTTGAAATTCATTTTTGCTTTGTTTTTCTGTCCATTACATAGAGGTTCAAAGGCGTTCCCCTTTAGTAGGTAATAATCTAAAGGAGGAGCAACTGAGATGGGAGATAAGTTGTATCTATGCATAGTTGTAAAGTGTGGTATGGCATGATGCAGTCACTGCCCCGGTGAATAATTAGTTTGCGTGTGAAGCACAAGACTGTTTTTTGGATAGTCTGACTCACTGGAAACGTGCTATTTCACGTGTTAATGACTGAACTGGAGCAAGTTGTTCATGTTTTAGCTTGCCACAGGATGGTAAGAGTATCGAAATAATATATGACGATGATTATAATAATTGTTTTGTTGAGTTTGTTATTTCTACAATAAATGATTTTCACATGAACAAAGCACTGTAAAGTCATATGCAAGGACGGAAGAAGTGACGTCCTTGTGTGTTTGAAAGAATGACGTCACATTTCTAAAACGCTGACACAGAAAGGAGGAACATTGTTTTAGGAAGAAAATCTCTTGATCCTTCTCACTGCAGGCAACGCACTGACACACCACATGTGCACTGTATTTTGTCCAGTAAACAAAAATATTGCGACCTGCGTGTCTCGTCTTGTTACCACCGGAAGTTTGGACGTGTCATGTGACGACGTCGTGAGGCGCTGTCAGGAGCCCTCGTCTCGTCCCAGTTTTAGCTAGTCCGGCGCAGGAGGAGGTCTGCGGAGAGCATATGTCGGTAGTTAGTCTGAATTAAGATCGCTTAAGGTCAGTGTTTCGTACTTTGACAGTTCTATGAGGAGTATGTGTTGTTATTTGTGAGCAAGTGACATTTTTTTTCCCCTTCCCTCCTATGCTGCGTTGCGTACAATAGCAAGCGTGGCCGCGTCGGGCTAACTGCTCGGCTGTTCCGTTCGAGAGAGAGAGAGAGAGAGAGAGAGAGAAAAAAAACCCCGTCGAATCAATAGAACGGCTAGCATTAGCATGCGGTTACATGCTCCATTAAAGAGACACACAAAGAAAATGTAACTTGACTAGTTTTGTAATATGACAGTGGGTCGTTGCTGTGCATGCGGGGGCGCCTTGGTTCTTGAATAACCGACATAACTTATTTAACGGGTTCATCGTGACGAGCTGGCGTTACGTGAGCGAACATCCATCAGCATAGACCGGACATTTATCCGCTTTTTTCTGCGTCATAGTTGCGAGCACTACAGATGGAGTTGATAACAGTGGGTTTGATGTGCTGGGCTGGTGGATGGTCGCTGTGTCGCATTTATTTGCAGTGATGAGGCCTAGCCTTTTGGACGTCCGCCCGCAGCAGGTGCACCGCTATAATAGGCCCGATGTTTTTATTTACTGGATCCATGTTTCTGTTTCTGTTTTACACCAGTGGTGTAAATAGATTAATGACCAAGCCTTGCGGACCACAGAGCTATTTTACTTATTTACCATAGTTTGGTAAAACGCTGGTATTATGATAAAATTGCTGCTGCCACTGGGTTTGCGGAGAAAGCAAAGCAAAACAAAACACCAACCATATGTTGTGATTACCGTCAACATAGTGTTTATATTTTTGGTCTTTTTCTTTTCATATGAAAGTAAATGCTAAATAGATAGTATAACAAAAAAATAATATTGATTAGAAAGGGCCGTGTGATTGTTTGAAGGAGTCCCAGACCATCGTGTATAAGCTGCATCACGCAGCTAGTCAAGGATGTGTGTCGTGTTGTTTTTGTGTTATGCTTTGTCAACTGTAGCTAAACGAATATACGTGATGATCAAGTCTATCGAATTCAGACGAAGTCCGTGTATGTCTCAGTCAGCCCCTAAAATTGACATGCTTGAAGGAATGCGGAACTAGTTTGTCTTGGATTTTGTTTGAAAACGGCAGAAAAGAAAAAGAAAAACTACTGTACCAGTCAAAGAGCCTAACTTTCCTTTGGCTACCAACTAGCACCATGTAATTAATTAACTCGTCCATTTCCTAACATTGCTCAGGCATGCACGTAGCATGTTGTGTTTATCATTTGTGTATTGTGTAGGGCTACGGTAATTGTGTTAACTTGGCTCTATGGTTAGCACTGTGATTGTCCCCTGGAACATGATTCCTGCAGTAATAACTATCAGCGGAAGCTAGGGTCATCAACGCTGTTTTGATACTTAATATCGCTCTCATAAGGCTGGTCGTCAGTTCAACAGCTGGACTAAGCTTTTACTCGTCATATTCCAATGTTACTGTTGCTACTTTTTATTGATCTGCCGAATTCTAACATTGATGGCTAGAGTTTCTGATTGTCACACCAGAATAAACTATCTGGCTTTTCAACATCTGTTGGCCGTTGTTGATCCTCTTAAGGGTAAATAATCAAGGGTTACGAGTCTTTGGTTTGCTCATTGAACAGGGGTGCGAGATTTTTTACAACACAAGGCTGGCACCTTTTTTACCTTAGCAAATGATTGGGCTGGTAGTTTGTGGACTCTGATTAACTTTCTTCAGGTGAACCAATACTGATGCATCTGCACACACATTACTGGCACAAAATGCAATTTTCAAGGAATTCACCAAACATCTGCCCTCTACACGCTTCTGCAAAACCAGCTTTGTTCAGAAAATCCCACCGGGATTTGGCCTCTTAGATAATTGTAATCTGTTATGATCTCACTGGAGACTGTCGTTGAGGGGGCGGGGCCTGTTCTCTTTGTGGACGTCTGCGGTCCCTCGCCACACATTCCTTGTGATGGGCTGCCGGGATCATGGGGACAAATGCCGCAGACAGGATTGTCGGAGGGAATAGACCGGTGTTGTGTAACTCTGTTTTCAGTTAGTGTAGTGCCGTGCAAAGACGGGCTGTGATGGATGGTGAGAGGAAAAATCAGGAGGCAAGACTTTTCTACCGACTTTGTGGAAGTACTTGACGATGGATAGCGTTCCGAAATACATCCTGAAAGATCCCAATTGCATTCACTCGTCAAGTTTTGTTTATTGAACCTTTCTTGCCGGAAGTCTGCTGGTTTCCTGTCTGCGGGTTTGTGTCTTTGTGTGCGCATGCTTCATTAGCAGTATAGATTTGAACACAAATGGCCCAGAACAGAAGCCTGTCATCTAGGGAAGGACAGGAGGGGGCCTGCCAGGGTGGGGGATGGGGGTGGGGGGGTCAGCCAGCCAGCCTGCTGTCATCCTAGAAAGCGCAAAATATAATATATAATATAGAATAGAATAGATCTCTCTCTACCTGGAATACAACAGATTAATAATACATGAGCTTTGCACCACCTCCGTCTATTGGCGGCTCGTTAATATGACATATGTCATTTGTGTTGTTGTTTGTGCCCTTCCTCGTTCCTCAGATCGATTCAGCCCTCCCCTGTTGTTGCAGTGCCTTTTGCACACGCTCGCTTTATATTTGCTAACCTGTGTAATTACCACTTCCTGCACAGTCGACTAAATGCTTCCGTTCTTGCCGTCCTAGGTTGTCAGCAGATTAAGCTCTCTGCCATGTCGCAGGACAAAAATGTGTACCCCGGTATGGGTGAAACCAACCCCCTTCACAACAACGTGTACGGACCCCCTCAACCAGGGTTTGGTGTGCCCCCTCCGAACTACAGCCAAGCAACAGGGGGAGCCTACCCACCAGCAGCTGGCTACGGCCAGCCAGGCTTCCCTCCGGCCGGGCCAGGCTTTGCACCAGGTCCCTACCCTCAGATGCCTTTTCCTCAGATGCCCTACCCTCAGGGGCCCTACCCACAGGGGCCTTACCAGCATGGGCCGGGACAGCCAGGCTTCTCTGACGAGCCCTCTGGTGAGTTTACAAATATTCAGGGACTGTAACTGTAGGTGCTCACCCCGCAGATTTTAAAAGCCAGCATAATATTATCTAATATCTAGAGATTATTAATGGTGTAGGTTTAATTAAGCTTTGCTTTTGGATTTGTAGATAATCTATCAACAGTTGTTAAGTACCCTTCATGATTGATCTGTGTAATGTATAACCTACACTTTCAAAAATAAATCGTTCATTTGTTCATATTACACGTCGTTGATTTTTGGTGACAGAACTGCCGCAATACAAAACATTAATTCCTGGCACCATTTAAAAAAAAAGACCAGGTCCCAGGAGAGAGCAGGACCCCGCCTGTCCCTGCAGGCCTTAAGCATTGTTTTTCTGTTGTGTTGTATTTTTTGTGCAGTTTGTACGTCGTTTTTTTGTGTGGTGGCCATACTTATTATTACTGTCATCATCGTCCTCCCTTTTTCCCGTTGGTTGGTGGTGGTTTATTATGTAAATCCTGCCAAATCTATTGTATCAACTTTTTTTTTTTTACACTTGCTTTCTTTTTTTTAAACATGTTTTTGTACTACTGCCGTTCTTCAGGCCCAGCAGGAAGCCCTGGTTACCATGTTGATGGGCCTCCATCTTATTATGACAACGACGATTTCACAAACTCCGGCTTTGAGAATAAGACCATCCGACAAGCTTTCATCAGAAAGGTAGGTCTCGCATGCTGTCATCTTATTTTGGAGGGTTTTTTTTTTTTAAATTCTGTTGGGGTTTTTGGTCTCTAGTTTAAACGTCCAACTTTTCTCGTTTACCATTTGTGTTCAAAAACCCCCAAATCTTCCCTTCTTGGTCAGGTCTTCTTGGTGCTGACTGTGCAGCTGCTGGTCACTTTCTCTTTCGTGGCCATCTTCACCTTTAGCAAAGATGCCAAGCAGTTTGTCCGAGTTAATCCGTGGACGTACTACGTCTCCTATGCAATCTTCTTCGTCGCTCTGATCGTCCTCAGCTGCTGTGGGGACTTCCGCCGCAAGCACCCCTGGAACTTGGTGGCATTGGTGGGAACTCTTCTCAGTACCGTGAATAATCGGTCGCGCAACATTTCACCATGTAAAGATGCTTCATTAGCAATAACAATCTGTTTGTTTTGTGTGTTTTCCAGTCGATTCTCACTCTGAGCCTTTCATACATGGTGGGCATGATCGCCAGCTTCTATGACACCAACACTGTCATCATGGCAGTTGGCATCACTGCAGTGGTCTGTTTTACCGTCGTCCTCTTCTCACTGCAGGTCAGCACACAGCAGCACGTCGTAAACACAAACATTGGCAAATGAGCAGAGCAAAATACATATTTTTAATGTTTGTTTTTTTTAATGATTAGTTTTACTCAGTCTATTCATCATTTAATCAGAAATACAATAATCTGTAGAGACACATTAATATGTTTTCTAGTTTAAAGACATGTGGTAATTCAGCCTCTCCTTGTCTTTCTCATTGCAGAGCAAGTATGACTTCACTTCCTGCCGGGGAGTGCTGTTTGTGTGTCTGATCGTCCTGTTGCTCTTCTCCATCCTCTGCATCTTCATCCGTCACAAGATCCTGGACATTGTCTACGCCTCCCTGGGGGCGCTGCTCTTCACCTGCGTAAGTTTCACTCGCACGTAAACCCCAAAAGTGGAAGCTGTCCCAGATCAAAGAAAGTGAAATAACGTCTCTGCCGATCCGTTGCCTCAGCCAGATGTGAATGTAATCAAGTGCAACAGCCAGCATAGTACACTGTGACACTCCAAAGATGATTGTCATGTAATTGTAGTAACTCATTAAAAAAATAAATATTTGGCTATCTTCTCTGCAGTTTTTGGCCGTTGACACTCAACTTCTCCTGGGCAACAAGAAGCTCTCGCTGAGCCCAGAGGAGTACATCTTCGCTGCCCTCAACCTCTACACCGACATCATCAACATTTTCCTCTACATCCTGGCTATTGTGGGACGCTCCCGCGATTGAGGCAGCTAAAAAAAACAAAAAAGGGGGAAATGGACGTCGTCTCTTCATTGCAAGATGTTGCTAACGTTACCCTTTCCATCACCTCCTGTAGCCTGTCCCCACTTCTTGTCATCAGAGTCTCTGTAAGCCGTTTGTCGGGCTGCGGAACAAGTGCAGCGTAATGTGAAATGCATCTGAGAGCTACGGTATATATATATATATATATATATATATATATATATATATATATATATATATATATATATATATATATATATATAAAAAGTGGCTGTTAATTTGAGAATGTATCTGTCATTGACTTAATTTCTACCATTGTGCTTGCTCTAACTCTCCTCAGCTTTTACTAACACACTTGGCACCTAACCCTCACAGTTTACACCAGCAGGCATGGTATGAAACTCTTTACCCTGCAGGTGCTTGGTACTCTGCTTTGGCAACGAGCTTTGGCTCATTGTAGACACAATAAAAAAAATAATAATAATAAAAAAAAATTGGAAGGCATCAATAGCTCTAAATGTTAATGGAATAGTCTTTTCTTGTTGAGAAGATAATACTGCTCAAAGATAATACTGCTCAAAATACACCCCCCCTTGGCTGGCTGGTGTGAAGTAAGTGTGCATGGCAATGTTGAAAACCCAACTAGAGATGAGATGAATGTTCAGAAACACCCGAGGAGTTCCTCTCACCCGCTTCTCACAGCTGTAAATAGTTTAAGTGTTGACTGTATATGATGCTAATATCCCTCTGCTCCCTGGAAGGCATGCTGGAGTGGTTGCAATGCTTGAAGAAAAACAAACAACTCGACTCACTCGGTACAGTGATTTCAGTACTTTGAAGGCAAAAGGGTTGGATGTATACGACAAACATGTTATTAAGCTATATATTCTCATGGAATATATATTTATTTTTTTCCCCAAATGAAGAAATACTCTGATCTGATGTCACTCCCTCCCCTGCCCTTTATTGTCATCTGGTCATTCATGTGAAGTGAGGATTTCTATTTTATTTATTCTCTCCTCTTTTAAGTCTGTGATGTAATGTTGACTTGAATGAAGACTGCTAAGCTGATTAAATATTTGGGTGCTGGTCATTTAGAAGTAACACACCTGGTGTTTCAATTAAGTTCTTTTATTTATTTAATTAAATTCAAATCATGTATCTATTAATCTTGGTGAAGGCAACAGGGCTGCTTTTAAGAGGCATTACCTGGTATACAGAAGATGTTGCATGCCATCAATAAAATGATTCCGGTCAGATCAGTCTTGAACAAGGGATAGACAAATAGAACACTAAAACACTTCACAAAAATATTGAATACTCGTTAACGCAAAAACTCCTTAATACACTGGAAAATATATTGACAATACATATTGTACAGGTATTAATGTTTTTGTAGAGACACTGTTAGGCAGCCCTGTTTTTTTGTTGTTGTATTTTTTTTTAACTCTTGTGTTGTATTTGACCCGTTGGTGTATATAGAACTCCTTAGTGATTTGATGTATGTAGATAAAGTACTTTGGGGAGTCCGTAGGTCTGTTTGCAATGTATATTTGCATTAAATTGAAGTGGAACAACATTCCCCCACACTGCTGTTTGCTTTACATTAAAAGTGATTAAAAAGTCAGCGTGCCAGACTTTCTCTGTTTCAGCTACTCTGGTTGGATAATATATGCCACCTCATTTGAAACACATAATATTAGTTATTAGTTATGAATGGCAATAAATGATTCTGTAAAGCAGTTTTGAAAAGTGCTTCACCAACATTAATCACCAACACATTCAGTGTCAGAGTTTGGAATAATAGGAAACCATTGGAAACATGATAATCACAAGTTAATTTATAAACAAAACAATAAAAGACAGGGAAGTCAACTAAAGTGCAAATCCGTCAAATGCATATTTAATGCTGATATTTAAGAAGATCTAGACGAGAGGCAGAAACTAGTTTTATGGTAAATTCTATGTGTTAAATCTCGAGGCCTAGGAGGCTTGTTGCTGACTTGTTAAAAGGCACCTTTAATAATAATAATAATATTCTGTATTGGTACTCACAACCACAGACAAACTGTCAAAGGAACATAGAGCCAATTGAAAATATCTTTTTCACATTATTTTTGCAGAAGAGTTGAAAAGGTTAAAAGGAAGATGAAAGCCCTTATGATTTGAATAGCGTTGCGTCATAAGATGAAAGTAATTCAAGTTAAAGACTTCAACACCTTTTGTCGGAATTAGATGTTTCTGGTACTTTGTATTGGAAACTAGGTTTGACACGAGGAAAAGGTAAAGGAAAGGACATTTCAAAAGAGTTTCAGCATAACATTTGGCACACTAGATAACATTTGGCACACTAGATAACATTTGGCACATTAGATAGCAATTGTAAATCTGTTATGATATCAACTGAGCCTGATGGCAAAGGGGGTTCTGGGAGTGGTTCTTGTCCCCTTGCTTATAAGAGTTTCTGGTTTTAACATTTCAGGGTGTTGTGAACCTCTAAAGAAAACAAAGTACTCGTAATGTATAATAAAAAGAAAAAGAAAAGTATATAAAAAAAAAAAGTAAACAAAGATCAAGAATGCTTCTTGCACACACTGGCTTTATATTTGCTCACCTGTGGAATTACCAGCTCCTGCAAAGTCAACTGAACGCTTCCGTTCTTCCCTCCCAAGGCTGTCAGCAGATTAAGCTCTCTGCCATGACACAGGACCAAAATGTGTACACTGGTATGGGTGAAACCAACCCTCTTCACACCAACGTGTACGGACCCCCTCCATCAGGGTTTGGTGTGCCCCCTCCGAGCTACAGCCAAGCACCAGCGGGACCCTACCCACCAGCAGCTGGCTACGGCCAGCCAGGCTTTCCTTCAGCTGATGCAGGGTTTGCACCAGGTCCCTACCCTCAGATGCCCTTCCCACAGGGAGCCTACCCTCAGGGGCCTTACCCTCAGGGGCCTTACCCTCAGGGACCTTACCCTCAGGGACCCTACCCTCACGGACCCTACCCTCACGGACCCTACCAGGGTGGGCCTGTGCAGCCTGGCTTTTCTGGAAACTCCTCTGGTGATAAAAATATGAGCTGGTGTTATAAATATTTTTGATGTTTTCAATATCCTCTCCTCTCTTGTTCTTCTTCTTGTGTCTGGTTATACCTGGCGGGCCGGGGGGTGGGATTGTACTGGGTTTAAAGATCTTCATGTTTTAACCGATACTTGTATTGCCATTTTCAACAGGCATGACAAGCAGACTAAGTTACCCTGGTGATGGGCGTCAAATGAGTTACGTTTTCCCAGTTTCTGTCTGGGACGACAAGATCATCCGACATGACTTTATCAGGAAAGTAAGTCATTTACTTTATTTTTAATATAATGTTATGGTCAACATAGAAAAATCCTTACCAACATTGAACTTGACAAGGAAAACATTTTTTATTCTATTCAGTGTTGTCATTGTTCTGCTGCTATGGCACAAATGTTTACAAATATCCATTATTTTTGAAAGGAAAGTTACCTGCTTGGCACTGTGTCCTAATACTTCCAAATCCTCTTTTTGAACAGGTCTTCATGATTCTCACATCGCAGCTCCTGGTCACTTTTGCCACAGTGGCTGTCTGCACCTTAAATGAAAATGCAAAGACGTTTGTTCAGGCAAATCCTTGGATGATTTATTTGTCTTTTTTTGTCAATTTGGTTGTTTTAATTGTATTATTATGCTTTAGAGACCTATCTCGCAAGTGGCCCTGGAACTTGGTGGCACTGGTAGGTATCACAGGAACCTCTCATCAGACCGTACAACATGCAAGTGTGCATCATACATAATGAAAAGATGTTTTTGTGTGTTTTACAGTCAATCTTTACCCTAACCTATTCATACATGGTGGGCATGATTGCCAGCTTCTATGACACCGACATCGTTGTGATCGCAGTCGGTATCACTGCAGTGGTCTGTTCTGCAGTCATGGTCTTCTCACTGCAGGTCAGCGGTTCATCATTGTAATGTTTCAAATCTGCACACTTAAACACATGCACAAGTAGTAATTTGTTTATCACTTAGATGTAAGCTCAGAAAACTAAAAGTTGAAATGTGGGACTATGACCCAGGTACCTTAGAGCACTTGGCATAGAAATTTAAACACCTTTAGCAAAATGCATTAAGACATTTTAAGTCATGTCCCTGGTCACATTCAAACTCTGTTCTTTGTTGCTTTCTTGGCAGACCAAGTATGACTTCACTCAGTATTGGGGCGTGCTGTTTGTGGCCCTAATTGTTCTGTTGCTCTTCGGCTTCCTCTGCATCTTCCTTCGTCAAAGGATCATGAGCCTTGTCTATGCCTCCCTGGGAGCACTGATTTTCACCTGTGTAGGTTTCACTCCTAAATACGCCAGTGAAATACGAATAAGTTGAAGTAACATCTCAGGAGTCTGAGAAAGTCTTGAAGCATAAATTAGGACTTGATCATAAGTGAAATTACCTCTAGTCAAACTGAATTAGCCCACCGTATTTACAGTGATTTAATGTGTTTCAGTGAGACAGCATGATACAAAATGATACTCATACTTCTCTCAACTAGAGCCACTGCTATTCACTCTCTTTCTCTCTAGTGGCTGGCTATTGACACTCAGATGCTCCTGGGCAACAAGCAGTTGTCACTGAGTCCAGATGATTACATCTTTGCAGTCCTCCATCTCTACCTTGACATCCTGAACATCTTCCTCTTCATCCTGAGGATTGTTGGATACTCCAGCAATTGAGGCAGCTAAATGGAGAAATATAGATGGTGTTTCTACTCTATTAAATTGTCACTCACATAATCCATCCAAGAATCTTCAACTGGTGTGGCTCTCAGCTGCTTCTCACAGCAGTAAACAGACTGAGTGTGACTGACTGAAGAAATACATGTTAATAAGCTGTGGTTTGTCATCTTTCTTTTTTTCTCTCCATGTGGAGCTGAGCTGATAATTCCATTTTAAGAAACATTTCCTATTATGCTTTCACTTTACACTATAAGTGATATATCTGACAATCGTTTTGTTCCAAATTGTGTGTTTCCACTAAAGTGTTGAGTACAGCTGTACAGTTGCAATTAAACACAAAACCGAGACAAAACTCAACACAAAACCGAGACAAACCATAACAACATAACCAACATAAAAAAGACTTAGAAAAAAATTCCATTTTTTTTATTTTGTCATGTTTTGATAACAATTCTAGAATGAACTATTTTTTTTTGTTTGTTTTGTTTTGTTTTAAATGGTAACTGTACAACAGTACTTAACACTTTAGGGGGACCACATAAGTTGAAACAAACGAGCTTCAAATATCCAGTTGAGCATTTATTCATTGATTCAGACAACAACTTTATGGCGCCATTGCGTCCTCGCGCCTCGTCATAATCGACCGCCAGTGCAGGGGAAGAAAGTTCTAGCAAGATTCACCTGGGTGGACAGGCATAAAGAAATGGCAGGTGAGGTCGTACAAATGTTGTCTGAAGCGCAAATGCTTGGCTCAGTACTGTTACTACGACTACAGTATTGGTTTACGTAATCTTAAATGCATTACAAAAAAAAAAAATAGGAAGAAAAAAAAAAGGTTAGCTAGCTCAGTAACTGAGCAAGTGTGGCTTTGACCGTTTGCGGCTTTGACCGCTTGCTTTGTCTTCCCACTTTGCAAGTACATCGTTTAAGCGTCCCCGTCTGTTAAATAAGTTGCCTTTAACACTATTTTCACAATTAAATAATATTAGCTGTTAAAAATTTGTAAGCTTAAGTCCACGTAAATGCCATATATAGCAAGCTAACGTTTGCTCTTTGCCACACTGATGGCACTTACACACTTAACGTGACGCATCTTATTTTTTGATATTGGGTGACTTGCGAAAGGGGTAAACTATGCTAAAGTTCCAAGTACCAAATTAATTACTTAAGTTAGGTTTACAACCGAATGACAACATTTTGTGAACGATGTTTTCAGGGGAAACTGTTGGAGAAATTCAACCCGAAGAGCTCATGAGCAGATTAAAAAAGCTGCGTCAAGGTAGGACAAATGACGACCTGTGATAAATTCCAAGTGAATCCAAAGGTTTTTTTTTTTATTTTATTTTTATTTTTATTTTTTTAAGAAAATGGAACAATATTCTGTGCATTAACACGTTTAATTTCCCCATTGTTTGTTAAAAATCAAGACTTCGGCTTGATCTCAAGAGAATTCCCTGTTGCGTCTTTCCGACTTTTTTTTTTTTTTTTTTTAAACACGATTCCATTATTTGCTGTTATTTGGTCGTCATAAAAGTGAAATTCGTAGTGAATGCATTGATCAGCCGTCCATTCGGAAGGTTTGCCTTTTATTAGAATGGTATATTCACTGTGTATACATTTGTTGAGGTTGTCCTGGGCGAAAGAGGATGTGACGTGCCGATTGTAGCATCCCAGTCCGTCTTTGTGAAGCAACACTTCCGCAGACGATGGAAAGTGATATGTCCTCAAACGACGTTAAACGTTGCTGTTAAACGGCGTCGGCGTTTGTATCGCCTTTTCAAAGTTCTCGTTAATCCTCTAACGTCAGAACGTTTAAACACAGAACTCTACAAGCGAACATTTGGTTGGTTTCTTTTGACCAATAAGAGGACTCGCCTTGCTGGCGGTATGCTAATAAGCGGGGTGTCCGGTTGAAGTGTAAGAGATATAAATAAGTAAATACAGCATCATTTATTAAATGTGTACATAAAACGGATACACGTTAGTGCAGTACTATCAGTTCTGTAGACATGAGTAATCTTTTAAAGTCGAACACGCGAAACCATGACTGAGACATCTGCATGTAAAGCATAGATCTGTTTCTGCCGCTAGGAGACGGTATCTTCAGTGAGGTACATCCTTACCTGTTACTCCTTTTAAGGAGTATCAGAAAATGATGAATGGAGAATAATGAGATATGATTATATCTCCATCTTGCGGGGAACAGCAACACCCCGTGAGGTCCATTCTGATTTGATGTAGTTATGTCTAATAATATTTGAGTTACTTGTCGCTTCCATGATAAGTCTGAAATGATAATGTCTGATATTGGCGCTATCACATGTCTGCACACAGGTGGAAGAGCTTTGGAATTTGAAATTGGGGAGGCGAAGTCAGTAGGTGAATCTCTGCAGAAAGAGATGGAAACATGTAAGGTTATCAGACATGTGTGTGAAGTATATGTGATTTCAGTGAATTGATCAATATTGTAACAGTGCCATGCTGTTGCTCTCTTGTTCTCAGTACAAACTGAAGCTGACAAGCTGGAAAGAATGCAAAGAGAAAAAGAAGGTTCAATAATTATTAAATATAGATTCATTAATGAATTATCAAATTGACTTGAGGTGTAGAATTTTGCCCATATCTTGTTAAAACAACCAACATCATGTTCTAGCGTTGTTAAAATGGATACGTGTAAGATGCCTTCATTGTGACCGATCTCCAGAATTGAGTCGAAAGCTGCAGTTCCAGTGTGAGGAGTCTGAGGAGAAGTCTGCCAGGTGAAGTGCATTTACTTCTTCTGACGTTGTTAACGTCCAGTAGTACATCAATGCTCACTTTGGTATATAGAACACTAGGTGGCAGCAGATTACAACTGCAGATGGAATGTAATTGATACAGGTACTTATTTATGTCTAATGGCTGTTTGTGCTGCATGTTCTGAAGACATGCTGTATGTGCCTGCTTAATCATAGTTTGTATTTGCAGATTTTATGTTTTACATCAGTTTTTAAATGAGAGTAGTCCTCAATTACTCAGGAGATAAAAGTCTAAACTGTACACGAGCACGTTTTCAGTGGCGCACATGTGTTTCTACCTTGTGTTGAAGATTACATTTTGTATTTTGTAGGCAGTTAAAGCAAAACAAGAAAAATGACGAACTGCTGGAACAGTACAATTGTGAAATTCAGGAGTTTAAGCTCAAACAGCGGAAACAACGGTATCTTGTAAAACACCACTGATGTGCAAATGAGAGTATAAATGTGAAACAGTGTGAATGGTGAAAAGTTATTACAACCAATTTTTGCAGGATTAAGTTTGAAAACCAACTCCACCAACTGATGGAGCAGCATAAGATTCTGAACTCCATGTTTGTATGTTATTTTAATATAAAATGGTTAACACAATTTGTTACATGTCTAAAGATACTAAATGGACAAGTATGTAATATTCACTTCAAAATTATTTTCTAGACTCTGGAAAGTCTCCCAGATGAAATAGGAAGTGCAGAGAATACTGCATGTCAGTTGTTATCAGCTGGTAAGAAGATTAAATCTGTCAATTTCATGCTTCTAATCTTTTTTTGGTCTATGTGCACTTCTTTGCTCTAATTTTTCCCCTGATTTTACAGAAGAGGTGAAGTTGGCTCAGCTGGCCCATCTTAACAAGGAAATAGAGGGGGTGAGAGACCAGGAGCAGTTCGGGAAAACTGAATTCACAGACTCGGAAGGAGCCGGATACCTGCCACTAGGTTGTTAAAAAACAACAAAAACAACCTTAAATTGTGGTTTTAAAAACTGCTCTAGCAAGGCAGGAGAGCAGAACCGCAATATAAATTAATTAAAATTTGAGTTAAATCAACCTAAATTTAGTTCAGTTATCCTTATGTTGGTTTTGCTGTATGAGGCATGGAGTAGTTTTAATATATGGTTTGTTGCTGCCAGATTCGAAACATGTTAATACTATAATCTGAATGCTCTTGAGGTGTTAATGGTTCTGTATAAATCTAAATTTTGTTGTCACGTGCCAAAGCTCAATAATTTCCAATAAAAACAAATGTAACTTTGTTGAAAAACAAAGTCTTAAAAAAGCTCAAGAAAAAGGAAAAATATATATTCGTGCCACATTTTAAATGTCTAACATAAAGAAACACTCACCACCAACAGTCAACTTCAAGTTAAATGAGTTCTGGAACATTGTCTATTTAGAAAACTACAAATTATTACAATGGTTAAAAAACAACAACCATGACCCTATACAACCAATTCCCATCTTATTTGTGACATGTAATGCTCATGAGATATAACTGCAAATTAATAGCATGTTAAACACACAAGGAACTTTTTATATGCTAAGAGTTGCTCACAGTCCAGTCATGTATTTCGAGCATCACAAAGTCATTTTAATACACTTTAAAGCAATACAGAAAACTTTACAGTCCCTGAGGTAAAGTGTCAGATCGTATTTTGATCAATCTTTTAGTGCAGCGTACCAACTCAATGGCTTCACACCTATCCAACCTGTCAGGCAGCCTGGCAACCAAACCACATCACTTGTCTGTAGTTTAACAATGTTTACACTCCAACAAAAACTCTTTGGAGTCCTGTGCAGGGTGTGGGATGTACAAGTTAGGTGACTTACGAAGATGTGGCTCTGCTCCAGCAGTGTTAAATGCAGGATGGAAACTTTCCCTTGATGTTCTGTTTGTGTGCTCACTCGTATAAATATATATATATTTTTTTTTACTGATTGAGAGCACTTGTTAATGTCTTATGTCTTTATTTACAGAAAATAATTACTTTTTTTCAACCATCTTTAAATTCTTAATGCTGGAGAGTAATGTCGCTGTGATGAGTGTCATGAGTGGGTTGACTGGGTTTACTTAACTTAAGAGTAAGATTTAGCCAAACAGCACATTCTCACTTTTTGTTTAAACGGTTTCTCCTTCTCAGAACGTATTTCTCAACATTTCTTCATTTCATTATATTCCTCATTTTCATGTTCTGTATTATTTGTTATCTAATTAGAGGCAACAGTTGTGCTTGCAGCTTTGGTACTGCCATTGCCGGGCCGTTGGCACATAGTGAATCCACAAGGATTCATTTTTAGACTAGTCCTGGCCACACAGAAGCTTGCAGGGATACACGTCACTCCAACTATAAGCTTGCAGTAATGTACCAACATGTTTTGTTACTGCAATTAGTTTTTCTTTTCCCCAAGTGCATTTTCCATCGTTTGTCTAACTCTCAGATGCGCTCATATAAGCTCAATAGTAGTTCACTTGCCATACTCGCCCCCCCCCCCCCCTTTTTTTTTTGTGTGGAAATATTAACAATAAAAACACGTTGCCTGTGGGATCAGTCTTTTTTGTCTCAGTCACTGTAAAAGGTAAATGTTGTACCAGGCCTTGGCAAACAACACCATTCCAGTCTCAATGACTTAGGTTTGTTCCCTGCAGTTGCTGTGCATGGTCTTTTCAAGTTGTATTGCTTTAAAAATCCACCAACAGCTGTAATGTTGAGCCGCAGAACAACTTGCATCAATTCATTGGCACATAAGAGCACTTGGTCCTTTTGATCATCTTGCATAGTATTTTATGAAAAGTCATTTCTCCATGTTTTACTATCCCAGGTTATTTCCCATCTGTAAGACATAAAAAAGGATTATGGTGATTAGTAGAATTTACATTCACTTTTATAATGCTTTTTTTTTCAAATCACTACTGTTAAATTAAGTACCACTTACTACTTTATCACTAACAAGCAGAAAACTGCTACATTTCCATTTAATGTCTATATTTCTTACAGCCAAGCTAAATAGGACGATCGAATTAATACTATATAATTACATAACCGTCAATTCATGATTTACAGTTGTGACTGTAAATTTTGAATCAAACATTAAACGGCTCGGCTTTTCTACACTAAACCCATGACTTCCCTTTACAATGACTTTGGCATAATTTGGGCAAATTTCTTTGCTTTGGTTGCATTTATATCTCTGTCCCGCTCATGTGCGATAATGTCTGTGGCGGTAGACTACCTCAAAGCGACTGTAGACCTTCTTCTCCTTCCTCATACTCTCTATTCTCTTCAGCAGCCCCTCTCGCTCAAGGGTGTTGCCTTGTGGTCGCAGGAATTTGTTCCTCTTCAGAGAGACCTGCTTCTCTATTGACTTCTCGCTAGCGTCACTGTCATTCTCCCCTGCTGGTTCTTCTCGCTCCAGTCGGTTCTTCTGGCTGTTGGCGGAAATCTGCTCAAGGATGACTTTGGTGTCGTCACGTAGGTTGCTACTGAACAGAACCGAGCTGGCTGGTGACTGGTATCGAGATGGACCAGATAGGCTGGTTGACGTCTTGCTATTAGTTGTAGTTTGGTCAGTGGATGAAGATCCTGCATCTTTAGCTGCGGAGCTCCGTTTCTTGTTTGCATCATCAGTAATCTCAATGACTGGGTTGACTGCCCTGTCGTCTCCTTGGGATTTTTTTTCTTTGTCTTTGGGTCCCAAAATTCCCCTGAGCTTCTGGGTATGCTTCTTTAAAAAGTCTAGAGTTTTACCCTCACCCTGTGTATTGAGAGATGTATTTGATCCCATAAATTTTGGCAGTCCTTCCTTGGAATCCTCTCGTGGCATGACTGAGGAACTGTAACTGCGGCTCTTTTTCATTTCACTCTTTTCAGCATCTGTTGCATCGGTGGTTAGTATCTCCTCACCACAGGAGCGTCGTGGATTAAACCCTTTGATCTTTATAGGATCTTTCCTGAAGATCTTAGGTGAGGCAAGAGGTTTAAGAGATTTCAATATATCCTTCTTTTGACCCTCTGTTGCAGTCTCCTCTTTTTGAGACTGACTCGTCTCTGAAGGCTTTAAGAGGCTCAGAGGTGGCTTGATGGAGGGGCCCGTCGGTGGCTTTGAACTGACTGAAGACCTGCGAGTGAGCTCCGCAATTTTTGCAGCGATGTCCAGCTTCTTTGGTTCACTCTCTGCTGGTTTACCAGAGACAGTTGAGGCATTTGGAGTGGTAACAGGGTTTGGTTGAGGTTTGTTTGAAAGGTCTACCTTTTTTTCAGCAGGTTCTAGGGCTTTCAGTGATGCCTCTGTTGCCATTCTTGATGCTTTCCTTTTGTCAGCAAGCTCTTTAAAATACTGTAGTCGATTGGCTGGATCATTCATGTTTGCAGACTCCTGTTTCTCATTTACTGTTTTCTCCACCTTAATGTCGTTAACTGCTTTCTCTGGCTCCTTTTTCGCCTTCAACTCATTTTTCAACTTTGTTTCCTTTTCCTCTTGCTTTTGTTCTTTCTCCTGTTTTTCCTTCTCTCTCTCTTTATTTTCCTCCCATTTGTCCTTTTCTTTTCCCTCCAACATCTTTTTCCACTCGTAAGGCTCGCGAGAAAGTGACCTCCTCTTCTCCAGGATCTGTGTCACAATAGAGGAAGTGCGCACCGAGTTCAACTCCTCATCCTCTTCTGTGGCCGGTTTCAGGCCCACTCCGCTGGTGTGCACTTCTGCCGTGGAAGTTGCGAAAATCAGTGAAGAACGCAAACGAGAGCTGCGCTGAAGGAGTGGGTTTACGCGTGAGCGGAAAGATTCATGTTTTGATAGGAAGAGGTCTGGAGTTTCTTTCATTTCCACATCCACACCAACCTCCCTTGTTCCACTGCCCGCCTCTTTCTCTGTTCCCTTGTCATGCTCCTTCTCTCTTTTCTCCTGGACCAATCTTTTGACTTTACCTGCAGATTTATCTGTGGGGTTTGTTGGTCCAGAGTTGTTACTGGTGCTTTCAGATAACATAGGCTTCCCAAATCGTGGTTTCATGATGTCTGGTCTGGGTTTGGGTGGAACACCTGGAGGTTCCTTTAGTTTTGTCAGTTGACTGGAATCCCCAGTGCCGCTGGGCGGCCGAGATGTTGGAGGATCTTCAAATGCATCAGCCCCCATAGGTTGAGCCAGGCCTTCCTCTCCACCATCCTCATAAGTGCTGAGATAGGAGTGGATTCTCCAGGTCCTCATGCCTTGCTTTGCATCTGCGTCTTCTTCATGCTCTTGATCAGATGGTTTATTAAAGTGTTTCTTCTCTGGTGCATGGGGCTGCGTGGGTGAACTCTGGCAGGCGTAGGTCTGACTTAAGCTTGGCCTTTTGCTGGAATGACCCCCTCCATACATTCCAGCCAGTGGATGTGCCCGATGCCCCTCAGGTCCTTTGAGGTCCTCAGAGGAAAAGTGGTCCCTGCCATAGTTTGCAGGTGGGACGTCCTGATCTGAACGAAAACTCGACTCAGAATACTGGTCAATAGCAAGGTGTGGACGGCGACCTCGAAGTCTCTCATAGTCTCTGTGACCAGAACTGGAGTCTTCATTGTAGAAGTGGCTACCGTGGATCTGATCCCTGTATGAAAAATGAAATTATTATTTATCATTTATTTGTAAACTTTGTGCTCGTGCAAAGATATATGATGAAGACATATAAAGACATTAAGATTATGATTCTTCCTATATATATATTTTTTTTTTTTGCTTACCTGTGGAAGTCTGTCTCATCTAGATTGTTCATGACTCTGTGCTTCATAAATTGCCTGGAAGATGCGTAGGTTTCCTGGGTTCCTTCTGCATAACTATGTCTTTGGAAGCCACTGGCACTCATCTCCATCTGCCTGGAAACTATAGACTTTCCCTGCTCCAGGTACGACTGCTGTAGCCGAAACTGTTGCTGTGAGTACTTCCCAATTGAAATCCCGGGCCCTGTTTCAATGGTTTGGCGGAACGGGTCAGTCCGTCTAAACTGAAGTCCAAGATTGCGCTCAGAGTCTCCGAAAGGAAACGTAGATTGAAGCTCATGAGGCCTGCGGTACCCTATTGGGTTACGCATGGACTGGCTCCGCTTCATGCCATATTGGCCACTGAAGTAACTGCTGGTGCTGCTGGTGTCAGACAAGGCAAGGTGTCTATCGGATGAGCCAATAACGAGGGGCTCAGACTGGGCAAAGAGGATCCGAAACTCTTCATCGAACGTGGACACTAGTTCACCGAGAAAGAGATGAGCGATGCAGCGGTGGATCTTCTCATAGGACCACATGAAACTGAAACAAAACAAAAGGAGAGCAAAGAATTGAAGGACTTCAAATAATAAAAAAAAAACATCTTTATTATAAGAGATTTTAATAAAGGGGATGGCAGAAATTTGGTGAGTGTTAAATTATTTTAAACTTGATTGTTATGTTTGCATTGTGATACGTAAGCGCCATTTCAAAACTTGATGCTGTTGGAGCTAAGCAAAATGTATTTATTTTTTTCAGCTATTCAGGGTGAAAATTTCCATTTTGCTGTTTTTTAGGGTCTTTGTCTTTGTTTTTCATTTATGAGACTAAACTTTGACAGAATCATTGGCAAGAGAGTGCTAGCAGTTTAATCAACACAAGTAAATAACTTACCTGTAGTTGCCGCTGAGTACAGCTCTACAATCAGCAAGGAGGAAGCGGTCTTTCATCTGCCCTTTGAACGATTGCCCTGTTTTGGATTGATAGGTTATTCCTGGCACAGTCCTGACGCGCATCATCTGCAAAAAAATTAAAATCCTTAAAAGTGTTTGTCATAATTGATTGTCACACAGTTAGTCACTACTTGTTTAGTTCGGGAGGCAACAAGAATGCAAACTCACTGGAACTTGTTCCAAGTTGACTTTGCAGTTAAGGACCATGGAGACAAAGTGACAAGAGTCCTGCTCATCCAGTATTATATAAACTGGGATTTGACGCGATGCTGCTTCCAAGAGGTCGGCAAAAATGTCAACGTCTGTGAACATATCCATTACCACTGCAACGACCTGAAAAAGAACAGCAGATCCAGGGAAAACTGTGTCATGTTTTGGTGAGTTCAATGCGGTCTCAATCCAGTTTCAGAGTTACAGTTTAGTGGTCCAAATATACATTTTTTATTATGGCTTAAATGTAGGAACTGATTGGACTTAAACAATTTGGTTGCAAAGCTAGTGTGGCTAATTCCCTGTTGTCATCTTAGACAATGTGTTTGAATACTTTCTAGCATCATGACTCATGTATCAAAGGAAAAAAATCTGGTTTGACTGGAAGTGACATTTAGCATCGATTGGTCTTTGTTATTTCCTTAATTAAAGCCGTACGTCACCGACCTCAAAGGGAGCGGCCAAAAATTCAGAAGGAGCAGATCATTTATCATTTCTGCCTTTGATACAACTTTTTTATTTTGCTTGTGTTTTTTTTTCTGTCGCATGTGTTGACCCCATCTGAAGGTGCAATTTTTCCTTCACGGCAATGTTGTACTTACTTGCCGCGCATTTTTGATGATTCTCCTTGCCTGCTCCTTGATACTTGGCATATCTGGATCGGAGGGGTTTACCAGCGTTGTGACCTCAGTGGGCCCTACAAAGCTGTGTTGGGGCAGTGGCCAGCCCAAATCCAGTCCTGGAGCAGCAATTTCAGTCTGCATTGGCCAGTAAGTGTCAGAGGAGCCGTCGACTGCTTGACCTGGTTCATGGTACATCAGCTCTGGCATGCTGGATGTCCGGATGGGTGTCTGAATTGTAGACTTAATGAATTCTATTTCCGGTGGTGCCAGGAAACTGACCACTCCTGCAGACTGGAGGTATTCATAGTAGCCCTGGTGTACAAGAGGAGACAAATGCAGTCATTACTGTAACTGGAACCAAGGACAGCGACTTATTGCAAGATACAGTTTATTTTAGATACAGTTTCCTACCTTTATGTCATTTTCTATCAGCGCATCAATGGCTAGACGGTACTCCTCACGGTAATGTGGCGGCAAGTAGTTTGGGTCATGGGGGTTGTCGCCAACCGAAGAACTCTGAGATCGATGTGCCATGATTGCAGAGCGGTGTGGGTCTCAAGACCAAGGGTTACGAGGTAAGAAAAACAAGTTTGAGGTGGTAGAATTTCAACCTGCGCAAAAGAAATAGGAAAAAAAAAGTGTCTTGAGAAATTATGTTAAGTACAAATAAGATGGAACAAGTTACGGCAAAGGAGTGAAGTCTTATTTGTTTCAGCTACTGGTTCACCCTCACATTCCTGTTGTAACATGTGAGTACAACGTACATGAGCTTACTGTGAATGTTTTTTTCTATCATTGCATGGTTGCACTTTTCCAGTAATTGGCATTAGAAGCAGACACTATTGTTTCTGCCGTGACCGACTTTTGAAACAGGACTTCTTCACACATGCACTAGACTCATATTGCAATGACAAAAAAAGGTGTGGCATGAGGAAGAATGCTTTTTGCAAAGATGCATAAGCAGATGGATTACTTGTGACCTCAGCATGTTCTGATGAGTCTGAGCCTTTGTCAAAGCAGGAAAGTTGCATCTGATTTCAAACCCTCTACTGAACCTTTGTAAGGTCAACCTCTTTGTATATACTTAAGTCGGACAGCCACTTGCCACATGGGTCATCAGATGACAGGCTAAAAGGCTACAAACAACTGCCAAATACTTTAGGATTTTATCATAAAACTGTAATTGCAAGGAAAATAAACCAGATCCTGTGGCACATTACAAACTGATGCAAAAACAGGAAGCGTGTGTTTGACTTTGCTGAGATATCTCCCTTGTCAGTGCACAGCCATGGGGATATGAGCTGATAGACTGAATGAGTTTAGGCTCAGGGGTGTGTGTGTGTGTGTGTGTTTAGCATGGGGTTTGAGTGAGGGAGGGTGTGCCCTTATAAGGCTCTACCTGGTGCAGAAGTGTGCGTGACGTGTGTGTTCTGTAAATTTCTAGGCACTCCAGCGATTGATCGTGAATCGGACAAGTTCTAGCGTACATCCGTACTCAGAAGCAGGGTGAGTCACTGGTTTGCCCAGCCTGGCCTGGCTTCAAGATAGCTTGCTGCTCACTGGACTGCGGTGATTCATCAGCTAAGAAAATGGCCGACATCCTGTTTCTGTAGTCCATTTAGCCGCTGAAAATATGCCTTTGTGGTGCACTGCACCCCATTCAAAATTTCCATGGGTAACAGTGAGGCACGTTATACTTCCACTAAATATTTTTTTCTTCTTTGTATTTAGCCCAGAACAGACGTACTTTCGCCCGCTTAGTATGATTTTGAGATTGTTGTTTTTTTCTGCGTAATCCTAGCAGCCTCAGGCTTGTTCTGTCAAATGAAATTGTGCTGAGGCAGTGGTTTCTGTGCATTTCGGAGGACTTGTGTCAACACCAGGAAACAGAGAGATGTGCACCTGCTTGTGTATGTCAAACCTTCGAAGATCTGCAATGGCATAAAATAACAAATCTAGGGATAAGGTCAAATAATACATAAGTGTATATAATTATCATGTTATTTTTATGTATGTACACAATTTTATGATATGATATATACATAAAAATCACATCACAATTACTATTTTTTTATTGTTGCTTTTATCAATATATTGTTTTAGTTTTTGCACAGTTAAACATCACTTAGGAAAAAGCAGAAACAACTGTGTAACTAATGACTTATGATCTAATCACCCTGAGGTTGATATGAGTTCAGTGACGCAAGAGGAGCATAAAACATAGGCTGAGAGTTTACTACCCAACCCTGCCCGGACCGTTGGGCTGACTGCAGCAGGCCATCGAGGCCTTCTCCAATTCACCTGGCTGATATTAGCCAAGTTAAACAAATACTGCTTTGTTTGTTGTCATGGCGACTGCCGTGCGCTCTCTCAGACCGCAGGTAGCGACACGCAGTCATGAAGATCTCCCAACTGTCTGCTCTCCGTCCATCCCCGCCTGCGTCGGAGAGTTTTCCGTGGAAGGAACAAAGAACAAGTGTGCGCCTAACAAACTGGTAACAGAGGCAGTTTGAAACACTAGACCGCCGCGAGCAGACCGCAGCTCTTTGGGGGCACAATGAACGTAATATTATGATGTGCCCAGTTCTTCAGTTCTCCCAGCGTGCAAGCCCCTCGTTCTCTGCATTCCTGCGAGAGTATTGACAGCGGGGCGAAAAAATAAATGAGGAGGTGTTGGTTTGGGAGGAGATTGTGTGCCCATCTCAACATGTAGGCCAGAAGACTAAAGCTCTTAAACCAACGATCGATTTCCAACGATTTTCCCCCACTCCCAAACACCAGGACACACTGTCTTTTGGTCTTCTGCCCCCCCCCCCCACCCCTCTCGACTGTACAAACACTATAATTGATCCCACATACCTCTCTGGCCTGTCCAATTTGTGTCATTTCTGCTCTTCAATTCATTGTGAATGGCGCAGTTGAAGGGACAATACCTGAAAACAGGTTTGGAGGGATGAGCCTGTCGCCTCCGGTTCCTCCTGTCGCCGCTGCTTTGTGCCACTTCGGTTGGATTAACACGTACAAACAAGGACAAGGGCAAACACAAGAGCGCAACTTGCCTCTCTCTTGTTTTACCACTGTGAATGCACAACGACAGACCAGTCCTGGGCGATTGTATACTGTGTGTGACAAGACAAGGCGGCATGGGCCAGGCCTTCTTTTTTCCCTTTCTAAATGCACTTAACTGACACAACAGCACAAATTGGACCTTGGAAAGGTCCTCCTATGTTGTTATCTATGCCATAGACTCATGAATATGTTTACTTTTAACCCCTCCTAAAGCAGCTTGTGACTGAAACACATACGGGACAATGACCCATCGTCACACACTTGTGTACAGAGCAAACACAGCATTGAATGCCTCGGCCATATGGCTCGTGTGAACGGGCTAAATGAATAAAGGAGCAGGGAGCGCACAGCAAGCACTGGCTCACCACAGGGAAAACTGGCACTACCAACTTTTCTCCGCTCAAATTATAACCACATGACTTTTTTTTCCAGCCAGTGACTCACTTTATACAAATGTAGGAAAAAAGAAAAGAAAAAGAAGAAAAGGCCTTCTTAAAGGACAAGTTCAAGTCATAACCCTTCTGTAACCACCCTCCGAAAAAATAAATAATTATTTCAAATTTTTTACTATGATAATAAGAGTTAATCATGATAATTATCAGCAGACGAGCCAATTTAGCTGGCCAACACCACTGGTCTTTTAATTATCAGAGGCCTACCAAACTACCCCAGTGGCGTGACGTGCAGATATGCTTGTTAAAGAGTCTCCACCTCGTTCCAACATGACTTTTTATTGCCCTGCATGCAGCCCCCGCTGACTGCATGTGGACTGAGTGGACTCGCTCGCCCGTCCTCGTTAAACTGCTCCAGTCCATAATAACCAGCCAACGCGGAGCCTCTTCCCCCCCCCCCTTCGAACTGCGATAACAATGCTGTTGATATACCTGGGCGACTTCACCCTCAGCGCACTTCCGGGCGAGAATCGGCACCCGCGTTTCCCTCTATTGACCCCTAGGGCAAGTAATGAATGCTGGATAGTGACAGAAAGGCGGCTGAACGTACAGAGAAATGCAAAGCTGTATCAAGGAGAGAGGAAATCTTGTTGTACAAAAGACGGAAATCAGTCAGATAATCGAATAGAGTCGGAGAGAAGCTTGAAAGGTGGTGAAACTGGCAACCATACGATGTGACGGAATATTCCTTATGCTCCGGTTTGCACTTGCAAAAAGTCAACAAAAAAAAAAAGTTCGCCTTTTACTTCCTCGTCGTACCTCCGAGCTGCGTCGCGAGCGTCTCCTCCTTCTCCTCCTCCTCCTCCTCCACCTCCAGTCGAACTTCCTACCCGCGGCGGAACGACCGAAGCGCGTCTCTCCTTCCAGACCCCAGACCGCTCGTCAACATTCTCCAGTCCCGGGCGAGACCTCCGCCTCTTCAGGCCGTGGCTGTGCGCCCTCCCCGGTGCCGAACTGGCAGAGGGCAAGCGCGAAGCTCTGTCGTGGGCGCCGAGTTTTCCCCGGGGACGAGCGCTTCCTTCACCCCCGCGGTGTGAAGTCGTCCTCAGCCGCCGCCGCTGTGCTGCACAGGGGAGGGAGAGAGGAGGGAGGGAGGGAGCGGGGCGACTCCTGCGAGCGAGCGAGCGAGCGAGGCAGGCAGGGCTTTCCCACCGCTTCTGGCTCCTCCCAATCCAAACCCCTAAATCATTGGGAAGTGAAAGCCATTGGTGGTTCACTCTCGCCTGCACGTTTCAAAACGGCTGAATTTTGTGGACTTTTCTGAGTATTTGTGTTTTTCAGATGGCCCTGACATCCCCCACCCCACCCCAAAGAATTTTTAAAACTCTTTTCAAACAGCCAGCCGTCGAGCAAAACAAAGGCTGGCTATTCATTTGTGTTTGGATTTATGATTCACCCAAAAGCAACCACACACTGGCCCCTTTTTTCTTTTTTTAAAAAAATGCATGGAATCTGACTCCAGCTACACTCAAAATGTGTTACAATTCGAATACGATGAAACAGCAAATGGGGGTTTCACATCTGAATCTGCATCAGAAGATATAGCCATTTTTTTTCCTCAGAAAGGTTTCCTCCTTTAGTCTAGGTGTAGCTCGCCTGAAGAGCAACTCAATGTTTTATCCCTCTATTCCGAACTTTCCTGTCAGCGCTCTTGTTTTTGTTGTTGCTTCCTTCTCCTTGTCGTGCTGTGCCCCCACACCCATGCAATTATGAACCACAAGTCATTGCACTGAGTAAACTATTGCCACTGGCAAACATTTGTTCCAGTCATATCTTGGACAATTAGTTTCACTTGTCACGCAGATGTAATTTTTTTTTCTTTCTAAACAGGGTGGGCAATTATTTTTTGCAAGTGGCCACATGACAAACCTGAAATGCGCTAAAGTCCCGCGGAAGCGTCTTCGCAACTCTCTCTCTCTCTCTCTCTCTCTCTCTCTCTCTCTCTCTCTCCCCCCCCCCCCTCTCTCTCTCTCTCTGTGATGAGCTAAACTACCTTCGCGAGCGACCGGCAGATCGCGTAATTTTATGACTGGTCACATGCGGGCCGGACAGGGATACGCAGCGGGTCGGATGTGGCCCGTGGGCTGTACTTTGCCCAGGTCTGCCTCAAAACATACTTTCTTCAAACGCCGTTAATTAACACTGTCTATTTACATGCATGCTGTGATCGTCTGTGTGTGTTTTTTAGTGACAATGTTTCCCACAAGGCATTGTGTAAACGAGTTACCTGCTGTTTCACCTAAGGCAAATGTTGAATCATCAGACTTCACTCATTCTCCTTTTCCTCTGTGAAAATACCCTAGCTGGAAGCTGCATCTCCTCCTTCTTCTTTCTTTCCTTTGATGATTGAGGAGGGCTGCGCGGCGTTAGACTGTCTCCAGGTACAGAATAAGCCTTGGCATGGAAGTCGTATATAATTGCAGAGGTTGCTCTAACTCAAGTTGTGATTCCAGAGGGTCAACGGCTGAACTGACTAATTACACGACATGGAGCAAAAAAATCTTACATCTCACTTTTTTCCCCCACCATTTCCTGTTTGTGTTCGTTCTTTTTATTCAGTATGGCTGTAGTTAAAATCATCAGTGCAGGTAATCGTGCACTTTATATGGAATGTCCTTTGTCCCACAACATGTCTTTTGGACTGAACACACCTTCTTTCATGGCCCTTCTGATAGTACCTGTGACTGTATGTGTTGAGTCCTGTTCCCTATGGGTGTGTCTCCTGTTTGAATGTTGGCTGCAGTGTGCTTACACAAGCCAACGCAGAGATTGCTCCCACTGTAACTGAGTGATACGGCAGAGTTGTGGAACAAGAGCGGAGCGATTTGCAGTCTGGAGACATGCAAGGAGAACGAGAAAATGGAGCGATGTGCGCTGTTGTTGAGTAACAGCAATAGTGGAAACCAAACGCTCAAAGAAGGCGAGCCAGAAGTGGAAAAGTAAAACATGTTCACGTTCCTGTGAGCAAAGTCTTATAACAGACTTGCAGGTACACAGACGCTGAAATGCAGGGCGCGGCTGCGTCAAGGAATGTGCTGAAGGCATCTTACCGCACCCAAATGTGCGCCCTCTACCCCTTCCTCTTTCTTTTTCGGCACTCTCTCGCTCTCTCTTGTTTGGCTCCTCCCCCTCTGAGTCACCTGGCAGCCGTTGTGCAGGTGTGCAGGTCCAGGCAGAGAGCAGGCCCCACGCCTGGGATGACACGAATACGTACGAGCCAACGCTGCTGTTGGAGCCACCACGAGGCTGTTATTACCGCTGCAGTGTGATATATAGACGCTACATATTTTCAGAGGGACTAAAAGTCGACGTGCTTTGAAGCAGCTGCGAGAAAATGTCACCTTTTACGCTTTGGTCCTGGTTCAAGGTTAAACGGGACAGGGTTTAAATGTTGTTGCGTTGGAAGGGAGGCCTGTTTCCTGTGTTTCTAGTCCACATGCTGCGCTAAGCTAATTGGCTACCCGCTCTTGTCCAACGTGTTTATAGTGTAAACACGAGAGCAAGTCGCTCTGCGCATGTGGCCCCCCTATCTTTATCTTCCTCGATTGGGATCTTGCCGTTCCGCAACCCTGTGAGCTTTCCCAGCATGCAATTCTCACGCTGTAATGTCACACCTGAGTATAAGGTGACTCTGTGGAGCCTGGAGCTTCGGGGTCATCTTTTCACCACTGTGCCGGGAGTAGAGCTGCACACACGTGCACTTTTCACAGTGAAGCACGGGCTGCGTTTTTATGTGCGTGCATGAAAACACGCTCCCAGACGTACGTTGCCACCTGACGCATAACGCAACCTTGCTCCTTGAGTTGTCAACAGCCAGCCTCATTAGCATGCAGTGTGAAATGACCAAGGACCGTAAAACACGAGCCTGGAAATGTAAAACAGCACCACCATGTTGCGCTGATATTGTGTAACTCAAGAGTAAGTGTCATTCCTGTTGGGATTGTTTTGTCTATATAATGACTGGCGTGCATGTGTGCTTTTGTTTTGTGCGCGTTACTGTTTGAGAGTTTTTCACTGCAAATAGATTTTTTCTTATCACAAGGTGTGGCCTCAGTGTGGACTATAAACAGCTCAGGTACGAAGTCCTGCTGCTTGCGTTTGTTTTGTGGGTGTGATTTAGAGAGAGGGATGGAGACAGACCCGAGACTTGTGACAGATGTTGTATTGATGCTGCTACAATTGTGTTGTAAATTTGAGGTAATGGTCACCTCACAAAGCTTTTTCAATCCTGCGTGGGGATGTTGTGCTGTCACTCTGCGACCTCGGAGACTTCATCACACTCCTCAGCTCTGCTCAGGCAACAGACATAAACAAGCTTCAGACATCAGCATATGTGTCCTGAACCAATAAAGGTTGTTTTCTTTGAGCTTTAGTTTGAAGGTGAAAGGTAACTCTGACAATAATATGCTCGGGGGATGAAGCCTAATGTTTTTGTTTGTTTGTTTTGAAAAGCCCTAAAGCTGCATGGCCGAGATCAAGGGAGCAGCATAGGCCGTGCTTGCGCAGTAAATCTTGGTCTGTGTGAAGTCCAAGCATATCACTTAGTAAGTGACAGGTTTTCGGGGAGGAACTGCAAATCAGCAGGTGAACAGGACGGAAGACATCAGTCAACAAACAGAACAGCTGACTGAGCAGCTACAACAGCCTGACATTGTCCACGTTGTATACAAATAATATACAGTTACCACATGGCCACAACATGCACACATTACGTAACTACATGCAAAACTTCATGTTGTTTTTGGGTGGACACCTGACTGACTGCGTTTAGGACTAGTGGAGGTTTTTTTTCATTAGTTTTTTACTTATTTTTGTTCATTCGTTTATCTATTTACTTGCGCGTTTGCACTTTTATGTATTTATTTATTTGATTGTTTGTTTATTGTCCCCCTTTCAAAATAAAAGAAAACCGAAATATTAACAGTCCATCACGCCGTCAGATAGCTGCAAAAGAGTCCTACACTGCCCCCTGGTGAGCTGCGCTTGAAGGTGCTCAGTAAAGTAGCAACTCAACTCTCGTGCAGCGATGCTGCTGGATACACGCAGCAGGTTGTAAAGAACTGTAAATGCACAACTTGAGTTGAGGAAAAACCAATCGGTGCAATGTCACCTTTTAGAGCTCGCGAGGTTGCATCGCGCGTGCGTCACAAGACGACGCATTATGAAATCGAATCTAGGTGCAACGATAAGTTTCGATTTCCAAACTAAGTGGCTGGGGGGAGAGGTCGAATGAAAACAACGCCACAGAGCCGTTTACTGATGAGACATCGTCAGACCGGGATCAACAAACAACATGAGCGGAGCAACGGGTGAGAGGAACTGAAAGCGGTCGTGTTGATTAGTCTGCGCAATGTAAAACTTAACTTTTTACGTATTGGACTTATTTAAAATGGAATAGAATTTGCGGGAGTGTGTTAATTTTAAACACACATATTCAAACCACGGACCCCCAACTAACCCGTTTGCTTACCTCTTCATTCAGAATGGGTTCCCTCCTTGTGGATGGATGTATTTGATGAACTGCTGAACGACGACAACGAGCTGGACTACGGAGACGACTGGTGCCTCAACTTTAATTACACTCAGACGAGCTGCGTCAACAACGAGGAGAAGAAGAGGGGCTGGAAAGTCCACTGCCGCACTGTAATTGGAACGTATGTATGGATGAAAGTTGGCAAAGTATTGTGTTATTCAATTTGAATGTCTCGGCTTGACAGAAAGGAGTGGGAAGACCTGTGTGCTATGTTGTCACCGTCTCACTTGGGAAGCTAACATGCTCACTTACGTTTCCCCTTTCACATTTATGACAGCAATCATCACTCAAATAAATTGCTCCCAAACCTTAAGCTCACTTAACTGGCCGATTTTATGCTACTGTGAGTCATTTTACAGTTTTGAATTGTGTTGCTTGAAATCCGAAGTGAATCAATGTAATTACTAAGTTTCAATGGTTTATACTGCATTTAAGGAAGTAAAAAAAAAAAAAAAAACTAGGTCCTTCCTTCTCAAGCTATTCTTATCTCCCTTTCCTCCCAGGTTCCGCTGCTCGTCCTGTCAGAGGACCTGGCCTTCAGCACGGGTGACTCTGTTGTTCCGCTACAGACTGCGCGCTGGCCGTGGCACGGTGCTGATGCGTCCCTTCGGCCAGGCCTGCCGGAGTTGCAACGGCAATTTCAGTCTCCCAGGGTTCTCAGAAGAAGTGGCGAGAGACTCCCTGCTCCTGCTTTTCCGCAAAATCCGCAGGAATTGCTACGGAGAAGTGGATGACGACTATGGCAATGGAGACACGCAAGGAAACACACAAAGGCACAGCAAACCACACGAGGCAGACCTGTGCGAGGCCTGCTCTCAAGGGATATGCACCCAGGCGGAAGGCAGCGACGATTAGATGTGTGTCTATTTGACCACACACACACACACACACACACACACACGCTACCATCTTTCCTCATACTTCCTGCGTTGACAACACATTCAACGTCACACTTTGCATCTCATAACTTTTTTTGTCACTGTCACATTGCTCTCTTTTTCATACAGGTACTTTCACGATATAAATACATAGATAGACATTAGATAGACTGTGCGATGGTCATTGTTGTGGTTGGTTGTGTCACCCCAGGACACCTGAGCACGTTCTCCTTTTTCTTGGTTTTGTTTTTTTTCTCCCTCTCTCATCGTTTCAGTTTTTGGTGACTGATGAGTCGCTCGATGAAGTTGAATCAGAATGAGTTTTCCTGTGTACAGATGATCTGGTGATTTGTTGTCAATGAAACATTTTGTTTAGCAATAAATCTTGGTACACAGTCTTTGAACATTTCTGTGTGGTTCATGAAATAAATGAATATAGACACACCTAAACACATAAAAACACATGTTTGTTTGTTTGATTGTGCGCACACTACTGATAGATCGATACACTGACCAATCAGGAGCAGGCCCCCAGTGACAGCTCTGGCCGAACACGAGCATGCGCAGTCACGGTTTCGCCCTGGGCAGCCACAACATGACGCGAGCAGCCAGTTAGCGGCGCCCCGCGGCCCCTCCTGCTTCCTCCCGGCAGCGGCAGCAGCAGCAGCGGCAGCAGCGGCAGCATCTCGCGTCGTCTCCCGCCGGGGCTTCCGGCGGCAGAGGGGAGGATGGTTCCGCCGAGCAGGGAGACAAGGAGCCGAGGACTGTGTATTATGACAGCGACGCGGATGCGTGACGAGTGACCGAGCGGCTGGAGAGAGCGGGTAAGTGACGGAGATGGAGGGGGGTAAAAAAAAAAAAAAGAAAGAAAGAAAGAAAGAAAAAAAAAAAACCGTCGCGAGAGCAAATTGAGCTCGAGGAGGTGCGCGCTAACGTTAGATAATGTTAGCATGACGCGCGCGTATTGTGTGTGTGTGTGTGTATGGGTAAATAGACAGGTGTGTCTTTGCTAGCGGCGGAAGAAGAAGAAGAAGAAGAAGGGCAGCCAGGATGTGTTGACGGAGAGACTGCATGTCAGCGCCACAGGTACCGCGACTTGGGCGGCGGTCAGTCCGAGACGAACGCGTCGGTACCACCCGGGCGACTGTCTGCGTTGTGACCCGGTCGGGATAGTTGTTCTAACCGAGGGGCCGAGTTACCGTTGCTACCGTGTGTGTGTGTGTGTGTGTGTGTGTGTGTGTGTGTTTGCGGCTCCTTTCCACACTGACACACTTCTTTGGAGGAGGAGGAGGAGGGAGAGGAGGAGTAGGAGGAGGAGGAGGAGCCACATGAGGTTTGACCTGAATATTGAACTCGACCAGGTTGATTTAGCGTTCAAGTGTCAAAGCCAGGCAGGCCCCAGCTGGCGGGCTGGAGATGTTGTGTTGATGTTTTATGAGATGAGTTGCACCTGTTTGTAACCAACAAGTTTGCCCTGACAACTGCCTTCATCCCTCGTGGCATACTGTATATTCTACAGAGACGCTTGGAGACATTATTCGGCGTTACACCACCAGTCTGAGCCTTGGATACGGGGCAGGATGTATCCGTGCTTTTGTTCTAGCAAATGACAATACGACTGTAAAAGTGACGATGCATCAGTGGCTCAATAGATCAGTGGTTTGTTGACTGCTGAGTACAAACCGGTTAGTAACGGTAGAAGTCACCTCCAAGTCCGTTTAGCAAGACTTGGCGATGCATGAAATTCCAAATCTCCTCCCAGTCCTGACCTTCCTTCTGTGTTTAGTATCAAGGAACAGCGAGAGACTGGAAGACATAAACAGGAGGATGAAGCCAACTGGAAACAGAATTAGCATGCACAAGTGAAAAGGGGCCCAGGAGATGAACAAACAAAGATGTGAGGTCCAGACTCCTGAATATGTGGCAGGAGGGGGTTGAAAGTCCTTGGCTGGCTCTCCTTCAGCCTCACTGTCTGTCAAAGTTTGTCTCCTCTGACTGCGTCCTCTCCCGGTCGCCACGCCAAAAGTGAGAAGCAGGGTGGAGCTTCTTCAAAGGTTCCTCGAGTCCATCCAGGCAGAGAGCGACTGTGGCTCGGCCTGAAAGGGCTTCTTTGTGAAGGCCAGACAGCACCAAGGCTGCAAGGATCCCCTCCATGGAATCCCTCTCAGAGCCTCTGTGTGTGTGTGTGTGTGTGTGTGTGTGTGTGTGTGTGTGTGTGTGTGTGAGAGAGAGAGCATTGAACAAACGTTGACAGTTGCACTCAAGTGCCAGAATCCAACCTATTTACAGTCGTGTAACTTATCATCACGTACGTGTGTGTGTGTGTGTGTGTGTGTGTGTGTGTGTGTGTGTGTGTGTGTGTGTGTGTGTGTGTGTGTGTGTGTGTGTGTGTGTGTGTTCCTTATTCCCAACCACTGGGACGATATCGGCCGTGTCTTTCATCACCTAGCTGACCAATCAATAGCGTGGATATCATTAACTTGAATTACTGGCGCTCCCTCCTCGTGTTGTCTTTTCTCCGCTGTCCCTTGTGTTTGCACTCCGGTAAGATATCATTCATACCTGCAGTGCACTGGCTGATCGATGGACAGATGTGATTGATGGATTGAGCCGCTCTCTCCTCCAACCCCACCTTTCCATCCGTCATGGTCCGTCTTTACATCCTGCCCTGTGTCTTATTATTATTCCTTCCTTTTCTTACACCCATCACTCAGCCTAATGTGTTTATTTCTTCTTTTCTTTTCTTTTCTTTTCTTTTTTTTTAAAACAAAAAACTTTCATCAGTAGTTTTCAAACGCAGTCTGCAGTTTTTTACTTCTTGGGGTTTTTTTTTTTTGGAATAACTGCAATAACCATCCTTCCACTTCCCCTGTTTACACCTGTTCACCTGTTAACCTGTTCACATTGCTCATACTGCACTACTGTTTATGTGTTAACATTGGTGTTTACATTACATTATTACACTACACGGAACATTTCCACTCGACTTTCTTTTCATGTTTCTTTTTATTTTATTTTACTGTAACAGGGTATACATATGTAGACTTGTATATATTTTTATATTAGGTATTTTTTAGGTATATGTGCACATTTAACGAATACTTGCATACATATATATATCTCTATATAGTTTATTTGTATATTTAAGTTTCAGAAAAGCCCAAATGAATTTGCATCATACGAACGCATCCATCTGGGAGGACTTTGGAAAAGCTGCTGCGTCAATCAGGGAGCTGCTCCTTTAAACTGGAGCCGCTTTGCTGTCAAATTATTCCAAAATTGTTGGCCTTCTTCTTGGAGCGGCAACTGTTTCAGTCTCACCTTCTTTTTCCTTTCGCGTCTGTCTGACCTTCAGACCAACGAGCTCTTGGAGATCATCATAACTCTCAAGTAGCGTCCACCACCACCACAGCTACTGCTGTCATTCTCCCTGGAGGTGTTCGAGCGATGACGTCTAATGTATTGCAAACATTCAGTCGCCCTCATTGTGACCTTATTTTAGGGCTGTCCCGATACGATATTGATATCGGATATCGGTCCGATATCAGCCAAAAAAGGAATATCGGATTATATCGGATTATATCGGACGTCATCTTAAATCTCCAATATTAACACTCCATTCTACTCCGGCAAAAAAAGAATCTCCACATCATGCTGGGACTGCAGAAAGTGGAGATGGAGGAGTCAGGGTCATCACCAGTTTAGTTAGCTGACAATATTGTTTTGTTGTTTTTTTGTTCCTGCTCTCAGTTTTTTTTCAGAATATACGAGCAGTAAACTTGTTCATTTGTTTTGAATTGTTTGCACTATAAGTTATTTGGGTCATTGTTCACGGCCTCCTGATTTATTTTTTCATTTTTTTTTCTATTCCGCAGTTTTTTTAATAATTGTTAATAATAAGTGGTATGTTCTCCAATACAACTGTTTTTGACTCTTATTCTCTCTTTGAGTAAGATCACTTGATGCTGCCTTTTTTAACACTCCACACTACAGAATAAATAATGAAAGTATGTTTTATTTGTAGCATGCTGATATAGGATTGATATCGGTATCGGCCGATATTCAAGGTTGAAATATCGGTATGGTATCGGAAGTGAAAATATAGTATCGGGACAGCCCTACCTTATTTCCTCCTAATACTGTTTGCTTTTCCGGGGGAAAGAAATCACCTCATTCCGGCCGTGTCTTTGTCTTCCACAGGGAGGAAACGCCCATGTTGCGCTGAGGAGGCGCGACCTGCTTTGAGCAAGGAGGTCGACGGCTGACGGTGGTTAGCGGGGCGGCGGCGGCGGCGGGCTCGCAGCCATGGGCAACACGGCCACCAAGTTCCGCAAGGCCCTGGCAGGTGGCGACGAAGCCCTGGCCTGGCAGCTGTACGAGGGGAACCCGCAGTTCCGGGACGGCCTGGACCCCAACGCCTCGTACGGGGAGCAGTACGACCACAACACGCCTCTGCACTACGTCTGCCGCCACGCCATGACGCGTCTGCTCAGGTGACGACGCATCCAGCGTGCTGCAGCACGTGTTGGCATATGAAATTGTCAAGCGGAACATGTTTGTGCTGGTGTAAAAACGTGGAATTTGAGCTGCTCTGGGGCTCCTTTGCCGGCTGGTCAGCGGGAGGCCGTAAGCAGAGGGATGAATCGTGCTATTGTCTGGAGAGTTCCAGTTTTTTCGGGGGTAATTGATTGTGCCAGGCTGCTCTGCAGGAGCCCGGGATGAAAAATAATCATCTGAAGAAGAAGTAGAGGAGCAGAAAGCAAGACACCAGTGTGCCTGACAACCCCCCCAGCTGGGATAATCGGGCTTCTGCTTGCAAACACAAAATCACTGTCCTTGCCTCCTCCTCCTCCTCCTCCTCCTCCTCCTCCTCCTCCTCCTCCTCCGCTTCCTTCAGGCCATCTGCTTGTCAGTCTGTCTGTCTGTCTGTCTGTCTCCTGCACGGCTGCAGACGGAGGAAGCTGGCCGGTCAATTATCTCCGCGTCTGCATCCGAGCACACGGCCGCCTGCTCTTACGGCAGAGGGGCCATTGTGATGCACGTGTTGCCCGGCGCGTCTGAATAAAAAAACACGGTGAATCACCGAGTTCTATTTGCGTCCCCTTTCCCACAAAGCTGACCCACACGCTGAGCTCGGCGCGGCACCGCACTGCGCTCCCGATAAATATCAGAGGAGAGGCTCCTCTGTTTCCAGGAGCCGACTGCAACAGAGGAAATAAAGGAGCCGGGCGGCTCGAGAGCGAGCGTGGGCCGCTTCCACGCAGAGTCTGTTTTCTGTTGAACTCATATCTGCTGCGTGTCTATTAACTCTGCTCTCACTGTGTCTGTGGGTCAGATTTGGCAGGCTGCTCACAAATATTACTGGAGAGAGATGGAAAGAGAGAGTGGCTGCTGCCGTGTTGTCCTTCCTCCCTCACAGCCAGGGCCGGAAACCCAGGAGTGTGTGTGGAGGCGCTGGCCTATCAACAGGAAGTATTTTAGTACGCGACGAGACGCAGAAGAAGAAGAGGAAGAGGAAGGAACATCAAGTGCTTGCAAGCTAGGGCTGTGCGATTAATTGATTTTTAAATCGAAATCAGATTTTTTTTTTTTTAGTCGTCACGATGTTAAATAGAGGAAAATCGGAAAATCGATTTTCCTCTGTCATGCTTCCGGGTTGGCGCCTCTTGGGTACCGTAGTCCCCCCTGGAGAAGCTGTTAACTGGCTACCTCTGTTGACTGGCATCTGCACTAGCTAGCCACAGCAGGCGTTAAAACCAGGAAGTGGTTCTGTTTGCTGCCCTCACCACTACCTGCTAAATTATTTTTCCGAAGTCGCGTACAACACGCACTTGATCCCCCAAAATAAATAAATAAATAAATAAATAAATCGAAATCGAAATCGAAAAATCGAGTTTTCAGAGAAAACAATCGCGATTTCATTTTTGATCAAAATCGACCAGCCCTATTGCAAACCTAGCTGCTGCAAGGAGCTTTTCTCAGTGATCAACGTTGGGGATGTTAGATTATCGATGATCGATTGATTGTCAATGAAGAATTTAATCGGTTAAATTCTATTATTTGCTATTCATTTACGTTTTTTACACAGGTTTTTGTTAAATGGCGTGGTGTATACCTGCACGCCTAGAACAAGTTACTGTTAAACAACCTTTTAAAAAAGTTGGAATGTGAGCCATTAGAAGACAGCTTACAGTCAGAGGATGAATGTTTGGGGTGTTTTGACTGTTCTCTAATGTAACAATGGGTCACATTGGACTCTCAACATTATTGAAGGGTTCAATAATGTCTTCCTTACACATTTTTCATTCTGAAGTTTAGGTTCTAATGAAAAATTGCTATCAATGAATCGTTAATCGATCGATGAGGTCAGTCAACTAAGGATTAATGAGTTAATCAATAATTTGCATCCCTCCTCGACATGTTTTCTTTGCTCTGGGCCGAGGCCTCAGACATTTGCGTCGGAGTTGGAAAACATCCCATCTGCTTTCTCAATCTTCCAGGCGTCCAGATGAGCCCTTCATTTCCCTTTTAAATGTTGTCCTCCAGCCTTTTTTTGTTTTTTCGGTCGTGCAACACAAATTTGTTTTTGTCGTTTCTTTGGTCATTTTTAATTTAGACGTTTGTCACGTCAGCAGCTTAAAACGCCCTCTGAGCCCCTCGTCTCTGATGATGGGAGTCGCTCGTCCTCATCATGAGGCCGCTGTGGTTTGGGGGGTTTTAGTCTTTCGAGAGAGCAAATAGTCATTAGTGATTATTGCTTGGAGGGCGATTTGACAAGGCGCCGATTAGGGTGCAGGGTCTCTTCACAGACACCAAACCAAGGTCAGAGGAGGAGAAGCAGGACCAACGGCGAGATGAAGGAGAATCCAGCCGCTAATTCTGTCAGCCTCACAATTTGTACTCCTGATCAAGGTCTTTGGATTTGCAGGTTTTCTCTGTATACTTTAAAAAAAAAACACGAGTCAAACGAGTAAGTCTGTGACTTGCAGAGAGAAGGAGAGAGAGAGAAGCGGTGAGTGAGCGGAAAGATTCAAATCTTTCAAAAATTAATAAATGGAAACTTTTAATACACTCTTATCGATAGTTTGTACGGAAGCGTATTGCATTCACTTGGCAAATAAAAAATCTGTTTTTCAGTGTAATTATTTCTGTTTTTCGTGCTAATTTTTTTTTTTCCTTTTTTTTTTATTTTGAAATCCCGCGAGAAAACAGTAGACAGGTGACTCTACGGCATGGATGTGCTCTACGGTGGTCCAGTCTGAATGCACTTCAAATGCATCATTGTGTATCCATGGAGCCATGATGCCATATTTATCCAGTTGATCCCGGAGAAACATTGCCATGTGGAGAATATCTGAATGGGCTTTCCTTCCAAAACAAGCGCAAAGTCCTCAGAGGCCTACGTAAAGTTGATCGACTGATTGTAATGCCATCTGTGTCACTTAAAGACAGGACTATTTCCCAGTGTCTTAAAGCCATGGCAAAATAGAATGTGATTGATCTGAACAAGCTGGCCATGTTTGCTTCCATTATATCCAGCTCCCAATGAAAGAATGGATGCCATTGTTTCCAATGCTCTCTAAACTCGGGAAAACAGGACTGGAAAAAAAAATTAGCACGAAAAACAGAAATAATTACACTGAAAAACAGAGATTTTTTTTTATTTGCCAAGTGACTGCAATACGCTTCCGTAAGTTTGTATTAGTTTTATTTTATTATTTTTTATTTTTATTATTTATTTATTTATTTGGGTTTGTTTTTTTGTGCCGTCAGCGTTATCAGATCCAATCCTGCAGATTCTGCTCATTGTTTTCTGTTTTCTGTCCGTTTTTTCTTTCTCTCTTTATTTTTTTGAACGCGCTCTATGTCTGCATGCACACGCCAAGATTTGGAGAGCAAGCATCTGCTGCATCATCCAACTGTGATGCAGCCTCACTCCCATTACCGCCCGCATCTCCCGTTTCTGCGCGGCCGCTCGCTCGCTCGCTCGCCCGCCCTCACTTTCAACCTTCCTGCCACATCGTCTTAATCCAGCCGAGCGCAAAGCGAAGGTTGATGGGCGTGCGTGCACGTGTGCATGTGTTGATGGGAAGCGCAGCTGCTGCCACCTCGATGCACTCTTGGCGGAAAACCTTTGGTTTGAAGGCCGTCGATCGCTGGGAGGACGACAGACGATGCGGTTTTCCTCCAGTTGACCTTTTGCGGTTTTCATATTTTAGTGCAGTGCTTCTCAACCGGTGGAGTCCCAGCACGCACATTCTTATCATGAAGTCGTGACCCAAATTTATTCCACAAAAATAAAAAGGCTAGCCCACTTTCTATCATGTCTAGTAAATAAATTATTGAAATTGTTGTATTGAATTTTCTCTATAAACATAGAAAAGGGAAACTCTCCACAAAGCCGTGACCCAATCAAAACTTTTGGGTTGCGACCCACCAGTTGAGGAAGGCTGTTTTAGTGCCTATTTAAAAGGGCTGGGAGAAAAAACCTATGCACAGAAGTATCGCAATTTCTTGTTTTCCAATTTTTAAATACATTTTTTTGTTCAAAAATTCCAACGCTTCATTTTAGTCTGTTGAGCCGGGTAGGAAAAAGTGACCACTTTTCTCCAGCAGAGGGCGAAATGTTTGGATTCAACTCTGCTTGGCGGACGTTCTGTTCATAATCATAATCATTCTACTGTTTCATTGGTGTTAAAAATGCAGACTAAAAATTGATAATATTGTTTCGCAATGTCGTAGAATCGCAATTTAAATCGAATCGGCATCCAAAAAAAATCGTAGAAGAATCAAATCGGGAGAAAAGCGTACGGTCCCAGCCCTACTATTCAACACCCCGTAACCCAGGGTGTCAAACTCATTTTGGTTCACGGGCCACAGAGAGGAAAATCTCTTCCCAAGCGGGCCGGAGCGGTAAAATCATGGTATGGTAATAATAACGTAAAATAACAACTTCCAGTTGTTCTCTTTGATTTACTTTGTTTGTGTTATTTCAGCACTCTGCACTCTGCATCAGTGTTGCCAACTCCTCAGTAAGGAAAGTCGCTATTGGCTGTCCTGAAAGTAGCCAAATGACATCATCGTCTAATTTGCATAATTAAGAATTTGCACTTGATCGCAACGTAATAACGCCAGGAAAAGTCGCTAGAGTTGTCGCTAGTCGCTTGTGACAAAAAAAAAGTCACCATGGGGAGTTGGAAAGTGGCCAGATGTAGCGAGAAAGTCGCCAAGTTGGCAACACTGCTCTGCATCAACTTTGTCTGTTTCGACAGAGACCTTTTGGGGCACTCAGGGTAGCCAATAGGAGACGTTCTGGGGCAATGAGGGCAGCCAATAGGAGACGTGAGTGGCTGTACTTGTGCCGGTTTGCTCAGCCCCAGTATTGAGTTTGTTTGTGAAGCAGAAACGATATTGCGACACCAAGTGGACACATTTAGAACAGCGCTCTCTTTCATTGAGAAATTGCAGTTTTTATATTTTGCAAAATCATCTCGCGGGCCGGAAAGAAACAGTTAGCGGGCCTGATCCGGCCCGCGGGCCGTATGTTTGACACCCCTGCCGCAACCCCTGTAACGCCCTTGTCTCCAGGTCCTTCCTGTTCAGCAAGGAGGGCAACCCCAACAAGCGCAACGTGCACAACGAGACCTGCCTCCACGTGCTCTGCCAGGGCCCCATGATCCTGCTGCTGTCGGCCGGAGCGCTGTCCCCGCGCCTGGCCCGGCCCGAGAGGGACGAGCAGCTGCGGGCCGACTGCCTGCAGGTCAGAGCGCAGGATTCACCGATGTCTGTCTGAATGAAGGAGAAGTAACTTTGGGCTCATCGCTGGTTGCTTTCCCCCCCGCCAGCTGATCCTGAGCTGGACGGGAGCGAGGCTGGAAGGAGGTCAGTACGAGAAGGTCAACGTCAACGCCACCGACAACCGCAGCAGCACCTGCCTGCACTACGCCGCCGCCGCCGGCATGAGGAGCTGCGTGGAGGTCAGAGGTCAAGTGTGTGTGTGTGTGTGTGTGTGTGTGTTTGCCTCCTACTTGTGCTCTCCATTCTGTCTGCCAGACCAGCCTGATTAAATCTGCCCAGAACAGCCCTCCACTGTCTGCGTTGTGTTTTCAGTGCCGTCACATCCAAACCTCCTGACTACTGTGTGTGTGTGCGTGTGTGTGTGTGTGTGAGCATACGGCTGTGTTCAAGTCTGGAGGATAGAAAAAACAAAAAGTTTAATTTGAAGAGATTGAACTCAGCAGCAGTTTGAGCAGCCTGGGGAGGAGAAGAGGACAAACAGATTCTGATGCTTCTCTGTTTTTCCCTCTGCTGCTGCCGCTCGCATCCTCTTCTTCTCCTCTTTCTCCTCTGATACTCATCTTGCACTCCCTGTTTCCTCCTCCACTCTGCTGCCTTTTTGTTCCCGTCCTGAACAAACGATTCTCTTTCATTGAACGTGCCTCCTTTCTTGCTGCTAGCTGCTGATCCAGAGCGAGGCCGACCTCTTCGTGGAGGACGAGGACAAGCTGACGCCGTGCGACCTGGCCGAGCGGCACCAGCACACAGAGCTGGCCCTCAGCCTGGAGTCGCAGATGGTTTTCTCCCCGCCGGCGGCCAGCAGCAGCAGCAGCAGCAGCAGCAGCAGCCGCCAAGCGCGGACGCACATGGCGAAGCGGCGCTGCTGCAGTACAAGGAGGTGAGAGGAGCAGCAGGAGCAGCAGCAGCAGCAGCAGCAGCAGCTGGGAGATTGCGGAAGGGGATTTTCTGGGTCGTGACCTCAGTGACGTCTTCTTCAACATTTGTACCGTCAGCATTTATTTTTGCAGATCAGGTAGATGGGTCTTGGATAGATGGGTAGATGGGTCTTCATCTCGGCCACAGGAGTGTGTCACTGCATCATGGTGCTGCTGTGCCTGCCACCGCTGACAGTGGAGGAGGTGCAGGTGTCCTTCAGCTTCTTCCCCCTCAGTCTCTGTGACGTCGCTCTCCTCTTGTTCCCTTGCAGCCCTTTGAGGGCCTGAAGCTCCAGGACCTGCGGAGGCTGAAGGACATGCTGATAGTGGAGACGGCCGACATGCTGCAGGTGCCGCTGTTCACGGCCGAGGCCCTGCTCAGGGCTCACGGTGCGTCTCCGGCTTCCCCGTCGTCAGACCTCCCAAACACCTGTGCATCTGTCGCCAAACTCTCTGTGTGTGTGTGTGTGTGTGTGTGTGTGCCCTCCCCTAAACCCCTCCCCCCAGACTGGGACCGGGAGAAGCTGCTGGAGGCCTGGATGTCCGACGCCGACAGCTGCTGCCAGCGCTCTGGCGTGACCATGCCGCCGCCGCCGCCCAGCGGCTCCAACACCTGGGACAGCATCCCCTCGCCGCGCACGCCCCGGACGCCGCGCTCGCCCCTCACCCTCACCCTCACCTCACCCACCGACGGCTGCCTCACGCCTGCGGAGGAGGGCCTGGCCACGGTACAGAGGCCCTCTTCATTATTATTGATTCAACTGCTGTGTTTTCTTCACCTGCTTTTCTTCATCTGTTCATCAAAAGGTCCAGTGTGTAAAATGTTGCCATGTTTACCACTTTTGCATTGGGGAAAGATTAATATTCTGCTCATCAGTACATTAGTGAAGGAGTTTACAATGAGAGTGATTTGCTTTTCCTGCCCATACGACGGTTCTTATTTATATACAAGAATATTCATAAGCAAGGGTCTTGCTCCCAGTTAGAAGAAGAAGAAGAAGAAGAAGAAGAAGAAGAAGAAGAAGACCTTTATTGATCCTAGATGGGGAAATTTGCATAATTACAGCAACAACAAATAAAGGCTACAGTGCAAAAGGTCAAGAACTATCTTAACTGAAGACATAGACAAAAATAAAATAAAATATCTGTGAGTGTGTACAGAAAAATAAAAAGCGAGATAAAAAAAAAGCAAGATATTTACATATTAAACATTTGAACGTACATGTGCTACATGCTCTGCTATAAATAAGCTTCTATTGCATCTAAATGAGAAATTTACAGTTATTGTAGATTTGTCATCGTCACCGCCGTATTGCTAAGGAAGTTTGTGTGCGCAGGCCACCGTAGTTCACTGGCAAGTTTGGGTAGGGAGAGGGTGAGCGAAAGAACGCTGCAATCTAAAATGTAACCACTTGGCGTCGCTGTTTCTTCTTAAGATCTGCAAATATTTCACACTCAACCTTTAATTCTATATGAATTAAATCTGTTTTAATAAAGGCGACGCTCGCACGAGACCACCCAGTCATGACAATAACGATAATAAACCAATGTCTCAGTTTGATCGCCCTGTGTGTGTGGCGGCTCGACAGTCTCAGGACAGCAGCCCCCCCCCCCACCTCGGCTCGGGACCACCGACAGTCAGCCACTGTGTTTCTCTCCCTGCAGTGTGGAATCTGCCTCTGCTCCATCTCGGTGTTTGAGGACCCGGTGGACATGTCGTGCGGACACGAGTTCTGCAGAGCATGCTGGGAAGGGTGGGGACGCTCTCCAGTTGTATTGACTGATTTATTTATTTATTTATATTTTCAAGGCTTTCAGTGTTCATGTGAATATGCTGTGTGTGTGTGTGTGTGTGTTTTTACAGGTTTCTCAACGTCAAAATTCAGGAGGGCGACGCCCACAATATCTTCTGCCCCGCCTATGAGTGCTACCAGCTGGTGCCGGTGCATGTGATCCAGAGTGTGGTTTCCAGGGAGATGGACGAGAGATATTTACATTTTGACATTAAGGTTTGGAAGAAAAAAAAATAAATCCATTGCTTTGAGACACCGCCTTCTTCTTTTTTTTTTTTTTTCGTGCGCATGTATGAATATATTTGTGTATATTTTCTCCCCCTGCAGGCATTTGTGGAGAATAATCCGTCCATCCGCTGGTGCCCGGCAGCGCGCTGTGAGCGGGCGGTCCGGCTCACCCGGCCGGGCCCCGGCGACAGCGACCTGCTCAGCTTCCCGCTGCTCCCCTCTCCCGCCGTGGACTGTGGCAAAGGTCACCTGTTCTGCTGGTACACACGACAAGATTTACACCTTTCTTTTGTGTGACCGTCCGGCGATAAATCCGAATTCTTATTTCTCAAAGTGGACGATATTTGTGTGATTGATGTGCTCGGGCCATGGTAGTTTACTGGCAGGCTCAGGAGTGGGGGGAGAGGGGAAAACGCTGCAATCCATAATGTAATCACTTGATGTCGCTGCATCTGCTTCAAAGTCTCCAAATATTTCACACGTCACAAGCACAGAAAGAAGCGCTTCTATTTTCTGATGACAAAGTCGTGTTGCTGCCTTCCTAACGCTGCCTCGTCCACGCCTCCCCGTCTGCAGGGAGTGCCTCAGGGAGGCCCACGAGCCCTGCGACTGCCTGACGTGGAGGAACTGGTTGCAGAAAGTCACCGAGATGAAGCCCGAAGAGCGTATGTCTGCATCTGGACGGCACCTCGCCAGCAGCAGCAGAGTTTAAAGTGCAGAGCTAAGTGTGTGTGTGTGTGTGTGTGTGTGTGTGTGTGTGTGTTTTCCCACAGTGGCCGGTGTTAGCGAGGCCTACGAGGACGCGGCGAACTGCCTGTGGCTGCTGACCAACTCCAAGCCGTGCGCCAACTGCAAGTCGCCCATTCAGAAGACGGAGGGCTGCAACCACATGCAGTGTGCCAAGGTGTGTGTGTGTGTGTGTGTGTGTGTGTTTGTGTGTGTGTCCTGGTCTTATAAACGTAATGAGCTCCGGTGGTCACTGACTCAGCTGTCTGTCTCTGTCGGTCCAGTGCAAGTACGATTTCTGCTGGATCTGTCTGGAGGGCTGGAAGAAGCACAGCTCCTCCACTGGAGGCTCCTACCGCTGCACCCGCTATGAGGTCATCCTGCAGCTGGAGAAGCAGTCCAGGGAGATGACTGAGGAGGTAGTGATAATAATGCTAGTAATGATAGCGCTACATTTTATTTATGTCGCCCTTTTCATTTCAGCAATCTACGAAAGAGGATTAGGGCTGCAAGGAGAGAGAAAAAAATAAATGCAGAATAAAATTTTGTGAAAAAGGTTGACGTAAAAAAGATGACATTTTGTGAATAAAGCTGAAATTTTGGGAATAAAGTTCACGTAAAAAAATAAATAAAAAAAAGATGATCAAAACTTGAAAAAAAAAAATCCTATCTTACTTTTTTTTCTCTTCTTTTGGCCCTAAACCTCTTCCATAGCAATCTCAAAGTGCTGCAGAGCAGGAAAAATAATCCAAAAAAATGAACGCAGTTCAGAAAGGGTCAATCGGGGTCAATACATTGTTTCGAAAGAAAGAAAAGAAGTTCAATACACAACAGAGACCAAAATTAATTCAAGTTCAAGTTTCCCTAAGAAATGTAAAAAAAACCAAAAAAATCTCCCTCCCCCTCCTCAGGCAGAGAAGACGCACAAGAGCTTTGAGGAGCTGGACCGTTTCATGCACTACTACACTCGCTTCAAGAACCACGAGCACAGCTTTGAGGTAACACGCACACACACACACACACACACACGCACCCTCCGTCTTTTATCCTCCCTGCTGAAAAACCTGAATGCCAAACCCCTGTCGTGCATTAGCTGGAGAGGAAGCTGCTGAAGACAGCCAAGGAGAAAATGGAGCAGCTCAGCCGAGCCTTAATCTGGCGTAAGTCACCCAAAACCACCGTTCTTTTGTTGTGTGTGTGTGTGTTCAAAAAAAATCTGACTATTTTTTTTTTTTCCCCTGCTCTCCCTCCACCACTCTGGACCAACCAGGCGACGGCTCTCCTCCGGACACGCGCTTCATCGAGGACGGCATGTGTGAGCTGCTGAAGACGCGGCGCGTCCTCAAGTGCTCTTACCCGTACGGCTTCTTCCTGCAGCAGGGCAGCACGCAGAAGGAGATCTTCGAGCTCATGCTGGTCTGACACTCATTATTCTGCACTCTGACATCACACCAGCAGCTTCCTCAACCAGGATGTTGCAATTCCAACCGTGGATCGCAGCGATCATTGGCCGGAGTTGAGCTCGCACTCTTTCCCTCCGCTTCCTCTTCTTTCTTTCTTTCTTTCGTTGGCTGGGGGGAAAAAAGTTTTCGGACACCTCGTTGCTTTTGTGATGTACTGTGTTGTGTGTCTCGAGTCGCCCAGGTGCACTTTATTTTCTAGTGCAGTCACTTCACCACACGCTGCGCTGTTCCGTCCGGCTCAGAGCTGCATGGTTAAAGTCAGAGAAGAAGAGTTTAACAGTAAGGAATGTTAACAATAAAAACAAAACAATTTCCATGTGTTTGTGTGCCTCTGATTGCAGCCAAATCCTTTAAACACGCACACACACAAAAAAAAATCTCCAGCAAATATTTCAAGGCAAGCTTGAGATTGAGTAAAATAAATAAGGGTGTCCAAAAACTTTGTTCCACCTCTGTATCAGCTGACCAGATAGAACCACAGTTTGGTTGTTACTGCTGCTTCTGGAGATCCATGGCAGCCACATCTATGCATTTATGTCTCGGGTTTGCATTCATTATCAAGATCCATTTTTCCACCTGTGAGCTGAAGCCTCCTTCTTCTTCTCCTCCTCCTTCTTCTCCTTCTCCTCCTTCTCCTCCTTCTTCTTCTTCTTCTTCTTCTTCTTCTTCTCCTTCCCCTCCTCCTCCTCCTCCTCCTCCTCCTTCTCCTCCTTCTGCTTCTTCTTCTTCTTCTTCCCCTTCCTCTCCTCCTCCTCCTCCTTCTCCTCCTTCTCCTTCTCCTTTTTCTCCTCCTCCTTTTCCTTCTCCTCCTTCTTCTGCTTCTCCTCCTCCTTCTCCTCCTCCTTCTCCTCCTCCTTCTCCTCCTTCTCCTTCTCCTTCTCTTCTTCCTCCTCCACTACCTCTTGCTCCTCCTCGTCCTCCTTCCTCAGTCGGACCTGGAGATCGCGGTGGAGGATCTTGCCCAGAAGGTCAACCGGCCGTACCTGAGGACGCCGCGCCACAAGATCATCAGCGCCGCCCGTCTGGTGCAGCAGAAGAGACAAGAGTTCCTGGCGTCGGTGGCCCGAGGAGTCGCCCCCAACGACTCCCGAGCCTCCCCGCAGAAAGTAAAGAAGCACTCCACATAAAATAGAATACAATCTGCTTCCACACGCACGGCCTACAGTTTGAGTTGATGATCCAAACCTTCCTTGTTTTTCTGCTGAAGTTACCGTGGAGGGTCGTGGGACTGGGAGTACCTGGGCTTCGCCTCCCCTGAGGTAAACCACGACGCCGGGAGGAAACGCCCCTGAAAATTCCCAGCTCTGACCACTGGAGTCTTTTCTTTTGTCTCTGTGTTCAGATGAGCGGCCGTCACTCCTTCCTGGGCGCAGGAGACCGAAGGAGACAGTCACAGGTAACGCCGCCAAGGTCACGCTGAGGTCAAGGACCAGTCATGCACCAAGCATGATTGGAATTCTGGTTAGAGAACATCTGAAAGGAGGAGTGGGGGGGGGGGGGGGGATGAGAGCGGGAGCGCTGCCGATGACATCATTTCCAGAGTTGTGTTCAGGGGAACCTTCCGCCCGCAGGATTACTCTGAGATGCAGTACCGGCGAAGACACAGGCGGCGGAGCCGAGGAGACATGCTGAGTTTACACAACCTGCGAAGCAGCAGCAACACGCCGGAGAGCAGCCGCAGGAGCGACAACACAGGTCGGTCGACACGCCAGAATGTGTTGTCTTTGAAAAAACTCAAATATTCAGATGGATTTGTTTTTGTTTTTTATCATCATTATTATTGTTGTTATTATCACTCCTTTTTCTTTTCACCATTTGGCTTGCACTGTTAGAATAGTATAGAATGGAATAGAAACCTTTATTGTTATATAACCATATGTGGATAAAGTGGAAACCCTGGTGTAAGGGTATCATTTTTTAATGGAATGCCCCCTGAACTCTAAGTCGACCGTAGGTGTGTGTGTGAGTGGGAATGGCTGTTGGTCTTTGTTAGTCTCTGTGTGGCCCTGTGATGAACTGGCCACTGGACCAGGGTGTCACCCTGCCTTCACATGGACGGATGGATGGAGAGACGGATGAATGGATGGATGAATGGATGGATGGACGGACGGACGGACGGGTGGATGGATGGATGGATGGATGGACGGATGAATGGATGGAGGGATGGATGAATGGATGGATGGACGGACGGGTGGATGAATGGATGGATGGATGGACGGATGAATGGATGGAGAGACGGATGAATGGATGGATGGACGGACGGACGGACAGACGGACGGACGGACGGATGGGTGGATGGATGGATGGACGGACGGATGGATGGATGGATGGCTGAATGTCCCTGGCCTATAAGGACTCGTGTGTTAACACGCTGTCACATCCATGTCACTTTTTTTGTTTTTAACCTGCTGACCTTTGTTCTGCTTTGTTTTGTCTTCTTTTCACATTTGAAAATTCAATGAAGACATTCTTCGAAAACAAACATTCAGTGTCCACCAAGTCCAGAAGCGTTCCGAGCAATTCTTGGCTTTTCCGCCTCACAGAATCAGGATCAGCCAGACGCAGCCTCAGGCGGCCAACAATCACTTGACCTTTTTGCGTGACCTTTGGCGCGACCTTTCTGTGTTGCAGACGCCCCTGAGCGAGGCGAGGGCCGGCGGCGGGCGCTGGACGCCATGGACGAGGACGACCCCAACTTCCTGCTGGCCGTCCAGCTGTCCCTGCAGGAGTCCCGGCGGGACAGAGAGCCGGGCCTGGACGGCGGCCTGCAGAGGGCGGTGGAGAGGCGGGCCGCCCCTGGGGCGAGGGCGGAGGGCTGGAGGCGGGACGCCCGCCGGGCGCCCGGGAGGCGGCCCCTCCTCCTCGCCGCCGACCCCCGTCGGCCCGCCCGGGCCGCCCAGGTTGAACCCCTGCCCCTGCTGCCCCGCCGCCGCCCCTCAGCGCCATGCTGCTGGAGCTGGAGGACAGCCTGATGAAGCTGGGCAACATGGCCGCCGCCCCGGCTTACCACCCGGGCCCCGCCCCAGCAGGAGCAGCTGCTGCTGTGCGGCGCGCGCCATCCGCTCCCGATGGCCCGCGGCGAGGCTCCGCCCGAGCCGTCGCAGCAGAGCTGCTGCCTGGTCGCCGGCTGTCTGTCGGAGCCGAGGGGACGGACGAGCACGTGGCCCCGCCCAGGATGGACGCCTCGTCCGACCTGGGCGGCGGCTCCGCCCTCGGTCCGGACGAGCGCCGCCCACCGCTCGTCCAGACTGGAGCCGCCGCCGCCGCCGCCCGCCCACCTGTGCCTCCCGTCCCCAGAGGCGGAGCCGGAGCTGCTGCTGCTGTCCCCCGTCATCCCCCCGGGGGGCCCCTACACCCCCAGCGACCCCCAGAGCCTGGAGGCCCTGGACCCGGCGGCCAGCGCCCAGCTGCTGGACAACATCATGGCCTGGTTCAACAGCAACATCGGCCCCCAGAGCCTGGCGCTCGTCCCGTCCCCGCCCACCACCGACAGCGACTCCTCCCCCGACACCACCACGCACACCGAGAGCGAGTCGGCCAGCGAGTCCAGGGACGCCTCGCACGCCTTCGCCGGCCCGCCACCAGGGGGCGGCGGAGGAGCCGGTGAGCGGAGTCGGACCGAGGCCCCCCGGCTCCTGGCGGGCGCCGGGCCGGGTTGGCGTCGAGCAGGCCCAGCAGCCTGGACTTGGGGTCCCGCAGGTCAGCGCAGAGGTCACGGTGGAGGTCGGCGCGGAGTCACGGGCGGCGGCTGCTGCGGCGGCGCTGTCGCTGGACGCAGCGGACGCACAGCCGCCGCTCGCAAACAGTCTCCAAGCTAACGCCCCCACGGACAGAGACTCACACCTTCAGCTAGAGGGCGACCAATCACCCGAGGAGGAGTGGGAGGAGCAAGTACACCTGGTGTGACGGGAGGTCAGGTGGGCGGGGCCAAGAAGGAGATCAGTGAAGTGTTTACTGTGTGTGTTTTACTGTAAGAAACAAAGCAAAGATGATGTCATGCTCACACTTTTTTCTTTCTTTCCTTTGTCTGCAGTATTAGCAGCAGACGGCGTCGGTCCTTAAAGGGACAGTACACCAAAGTTGGACATTTTACCTGCTTTTTTTTAATTTATTGTTTGTTGATCTCACCTCAGTGTTGTCAGAAGCTCTGGCGGCCACTTTTTAACCTGCTCGGCTTCTCGGGTGGAATCATTTCCTGCGGTGGCGAGCCGCTGTTTTTTTATTGGAGACGTCGTTAAAGACAGAGTATGGATAGGAAGCTACTGGTATGACACAGTATATGCTGCACATATGTATATATGCATACGTGTTTATCGTTATTTTTGTTTCATTTGTTCCCCTGCCTCTTGTTTTGTTTTCTTTATTTATTTTTATTTTTTATGATTCCAAGTTTTGGTGCTGATGACGCTAAAAAAAAAAAAAAAAAATCCAGACTCGCCTCATAGACTCCCACTTGATCTACACACACACACACACACACACACACACGACCCAAATCGGGGAGTCGGCCCACAGCTGAGCTGCAGCAGTTTGCAGCTCACTCAGCGTACTGTACAATCAAGGAGGCCTAAATCTGAATTTCTGTTTTTTTTTGTTTTTTTTGTGGCCCTTCTTGCACACTGTGCCTGCTTTGATAGGAAGCTCCAGCGTACGGCAGACAGAGGGGGTCAAACACAGAGCCAGACGTTCCGTGATATTGCCTGTAAAACACAGTGTGGGGTTTTCCAGGAGAGTAACTCTTCCGCGCTGGGTTCCACTCCCGCCCAGGAGCCTCGGCGCCGCCTCCGTGCCACATTCTGCAAATTATTCAAGGTAGAATTCTCAGTGAGTCTCACTGGCGATGAGGCTTTGACTGCACGTTGCCGTGCTCTGCGCCGGCGTCGCCTGCAGTTTGACGCGTTTGGCCTCAAACCTACTTGGTGAGTTTGTCGTGGTGAGTCGGGGGTGAGAGAAGTTGGATCACTCGCTAGAACAGTCGGGGGTCGATACAATACGTCAAATGATTGTGGTGATGAGGACAGCTCACTAAACAGTGCCACAAAATACTAGCTGAACATTTTTTTTTTTTAATATATCAGGGTCTCAAGCCTGCATATTGCAGCTGTTTTTATTGATTTGTTTGTTTCTTCATGTCAAAGTGCTGATCGTCGCTCTTCTTTTCTGCACCGGCTGCCCTACTTTGAGTTGCTTTTGATTTGACGGCGGAGCTTTGCTTTGTGGCTTTCACTTCCTTCACTGGTTTCTATGTTAAATATTGAGAATTGCAGCTCGCGCTGTTGATGGTGTCTGGTTTACATTTCTTTGCACATTAAACCTTTGGGGTCAAACTGAGCCAAAGTGACGGGAATACTGAAAATCAGTGCACACGTTATTGTTTCTGGCATAAGTTCTACAACTGGTGGCTGGTACTATCATTTGCTGATGGGGTTGGAGCTTTTTATATTTTTTTTTTTTTTTAATTGACAAGGAGTTCATAATAATAGAATGTCTCTCCCGTTTTGACAGTTCTTTGTGGGTTTTTGTTATTTATTGGTTGGATTATATTATGTTTTTATTGGTTTATTAATAAACGCTAAAGTGACACACGGAGGTTCAACATGCACATTAGTGTTTGTATCAATACAGCTGTGTTTTAGTTTCCTGGAGACGCAGCTACCACATTTCAGTTCATTTTTTTTTCCTTTCAAAAATTGTTTAAATTTGTGTCCAAATTCGTCTTTTAGAGATTTACAATAAGTTTGAACGGTTCTATTTTTAATTTCTCTTCTTTTTGTTTCCAATCACCATTGCCCAACTGCAATGTTTACAAAAAAATATTGAAGCACTGCCTGCTGTAGAGCGCTTGAGTGATTGTTAGCATACCGGAGCGATTTAGCCATAGTGTCTGAGGAGGCAAACAAGAGCATCGTAATAGTTCAAACTCCCTCTTGTTTTAAATGAATCCATGTACTGAATGTGTGATGTACAATCAGAAAATATGTCATTTCGTATTATCGTAAATCACTTGTGTGACGTGTCGTGCTATGTTAAGACAAACTGGTTTTTGTTTTGTTTGTTTTTTTTGCCGTTGCATTAGTAAGTATAAGTGTGGGGCAGCTTGGAGGTGCCACTGAAGACGTCTCGTCAAGTCCTCTGAGATGCGTAGGGCTCACGCCGATACCGCTGCCAGGATGCCTTTGTTCAAACACAGTACATTTATATTTTATCTGCACAGCTGCAGCACATGAGACTCGCTGAATCTGCGGGAAATCATCATAGTTTTGTTTCCAACTAAACATGTTTTTTTTTTTTTTTTGTTGCTCTTCTATGTTTTTAGTTTTATACTTGCCGTCATTATGGAATATTTTTATTCCACGCATAACATTTCGGTAATTAATAAGCCCCAAAACTGTCAACTTCTGAATTTGATTTAAAAAAAAAAAAAAGAAAGAAAAAGAAATTGCACTCTTATAAATCAAACTTGATACATTCCCAGTTGATCCACAAGAGGTTTGATGTGTGGCCAAAACTCTGAATGAAAGTGTCGGTGTTCAGTTTACTCTCAATAAAAAGAGGTGAAAGTGTTTGTCTTTGTTAATGTGTTCATGTTACTCTCCATCTGAAATGTCAATGACGGGTGCTGTGACAAAGCTAAACGACGCGTAAGTGAATTCTAAATGACACATATCTTTACATATCTGTTTTAAATGGATTAAACGTAGAAATTAACTCATTTTGAAATAAACTTTTGCAAATAGAATCGAACGACAGACTTATAATGCATAGAGACAAACTTCGAATCCTTAACTGTTATGCTTTTGTTTCTATTCGTGCCCTTGTTTGCCACAAGGGGGAGCGTTTTCCTTCCTTTTCTTGTGTGGCGTCCCGTATTTCGTGACGTCATATCCGTGCGACAAAAAGAGGCAATTCTTAAAACGGCGGCCTGTGTCTTCGCTTGGGCGCTGTAATTTTTTAAACGTCGGCGAAGGATTTATCCCTTCTCTCCGCCACCATCATGAAACTCGTCAGGTAAGAAATAACGAAACATGCTGCTAAATCGATTCGTCTCATTTAAGAATGTAAAATGAGTGCGATACCTTTGGATGGGTGAAGATGTAAACGCAGGAGCGACGTTGAGGCGGGAAGCGATGAAAGGAAATGAATGAAGGCTGACTTGAGTTACATGAGTGCTTTGCCAAGAATTGAGTTAAAACAACAAGTTGCAAAAGGCACGAATAATTTGCGTTTTCGTAAGTGTGTACTTACTAAGTGGCCCTCGAAACCGCAAAGACGTCCCGTCTTCTGCTCTTCTATCTCAAAACAGCCGCAATGTCCACTCGTTTCCGGGGCCCTGTGTGTGTGTGTGTTTCGCTGATATTCTCCAGAATACCACAATTTAACGGCCTGCTCGTCCAAAACTTTGCAGTCTGCAAACTTTCCTTTGTCTGGAGCTTATTTCCCCAGGCTAATGGGTGTGACTTTGCACTTTTTGAAAACGCGCTCACGGCTTTGTTTATATGCTCAAGTTTTGCGGCTAGCCCCATTTGCTAACGTAGCTCAGTTGCTATCTAGCTGCAAGTGTTTGAAGCTAAGCACCGCCGATAACTGGAAATATTTACGTTTGAATGTGCGACTTCAGAGATCAAACTTTATTTTATTTTTTTTTTTCCCCACGTGGGTTTAATTCAAAAACTGCAGGTTTTTGATGAAACTCAGCCATGAAACGGTCACCATTGAGCTGAAGAATGGCACCCAAGTCCATGGCACCATCACAGGTAAGCAAAGACATCTTCTGCCGTTGGTTGGAGGGAGAAGCAAGGATCATTGCTAAAGAAAATTCACGAAATAAATCCTCAGTTAATTCTACAAACAGATTCCCGTGTTTAATTTTGAGATTTATCACCTGGCTCCTTGATTACTTTACTTTCTGGAGAACTGGATTCAAAGCTGCAATTTATTTGGTTGACCTTAGTTCAATGTGTTTTACAGTCTTTGTCAATGCGATGGGCCACATTAAGGTTGCATTTCAAAGAGTTAAACTTTAGATTCATTTTCTTAACTTTGGAGGATCGTTGCACCACTTAATCTGTGTATAATGTGGTGGTTTGTGCAGTCTTCTTAGATTATTGCTAATGCTGAGCCTCTTGTGCCACTTTTGAGGATTCAGTCATATTGACACCACATATTTGATGTTACTCAGAATGAAAATCTTTTGAGGATTTTTATTTTATTTTATTTTATTTATACCTGGTTTCACACAAATTTTGGTGTGAAAGATGTAAAATCGAATGGGGCACAATCAAGCATAGGTTAACATTTATTTTTCTTGTATTAAATACTACTAATCCTTATACCCACATTTTAGTTATTTTTGCAAGTGCGTTATTGTAGTTGTGATGAGTTTGGTAACCAAGGAATCAAAGGGTTTTCTTATAATGGTGAAAATGCGTCCCCATCTACTTTAACCCTGGCTTCTTTTCTCATTTAGGTGTTGATGTGAGCATGAACACCCACCTGAAGGCAGTGAAAATGACCCTGATGAACAGGGAACCCACTCAGCTGGAGTCACTGAGTATCCGTGGCAACAATATTCGCTACTTTATCCTCCCTGACAGCCTCCCACTGGACACATTGCTGGTTGATATTGAACCAAAGATCAAGTCCAAAAAGAGGGAAGCAGGTAAGAGAATTGTTTTCCCCAAGAGGCAATGGGATGTTGTCATAACAGATGTAATGTGTGGCTACTTATTGCCTGTATATATTGTGTCCTAGTTGTTGCTAACTCCTCACTCCTCATCCATCTGTCTCCTCAGTGGCTGGACGGGGACGGGGCAGAGGTCGAGGTCGTGGCAGAGGGAGGGGGCGTGGCCGTGGTGGCCCAAGGAGATGATGGACAGGTGTATGTGATGAAACCCTGCTGTTTGTACACAATTGTTTCTTTTATGGGAAATCCTTTTTTGTGATTTGTGTTTTCAATCTTTGTTTTTTCCCCCCCATTTTTGTACATTAAACTCTAGTGGAAGAGGATGAATCTGCCTGTGTTATTTCAGCTTTGCTTTTGTCAGTGTCACCGATGTCTTTGGTTCACATGATGGCTCCTTGACTGATGAATAAAAGAAATTGCAAGTGCTTAAAAAAAAAAATCATTTCACTCAAATATTAATTTGAAAAGCAGCAACTGTTATGATCTGATTATTATTGAATGTACAGGTATTAAAAAGCAAACAAACTGCTGATCACATGATTATTTTCCCTGGTACACCAAATGGCAGTGAATGAAAAATGTTTAATTTTTAGTACTGAATATGACATATAACACTTATCATATTAGAAAGGCAACTATGTCTCGATTTTAGTTTCAGGTTACAGGAATAGAGTGACTTTGTTCTTCTGTGACGGGTTTGTGTAATTATTCACACCACACTTTGGATTGAAGCCAAAGTGCCACAAGCGTTTTGAACGGGAGCAAATTCCATTTACTTACTGTGTTAACAGTAAGCTATGTTGACATCATTTCGCTGTTGAATACGCTTTTATTTAAAAAGGCAAAGTGTTAAATGAATACACGGCTCTCGTCTCCAGTTATAAATGACTGCGTTTACGCTTTTCAAACCTGCCGGCGAAATCTCAGTATTTCTTTCACGGCGTTTAGCCTAACTTCCGGGTGTGCAGCAAGGTAATTCTTCCGGCTTGGTAATAGATATGACAATGGACCGTAACCATTTCCTTGACCACAACTTAAAAAAAAAAAAAGAAAAAAAAAAAAGGAAGTAAAGTATAAATAAATAGATGTAAGATGAGTTATTCACATAAGTGAGTCATCATCAAATATCGCGAGATGTGATTGACGATGGGTGTCTGTTTGATTAGGGAGATCGGTTCCGTTCGTGGAACGACATTTGCGGTTGTTTGCTGTGGTGTCGCTGTACTTTTTCGTGAAGCTTATGGACGCCGCCATCCAGGTAGCTGTCGTTTAGCAGTCTCGCCGCTCTCCGTCACGTCCAGCCCGGCAGGAACTCAAACCGGAGGGACGCTTCATCATGTCTGGCTCGGTGGAAGCCGGGTTCTTCATGTACTTCGCCTTCGGCAGCAACCTGCTAAAGGAGAGGCTGCAGCTGGCAAACCCCACGGCGAGGTTCTGCTCTACAGGCCGACTGAAGGTAATGCCGATATTTAAAAATAATAACAACAATGATATTTATTAGTATATGTGTATATATGTATATGCATGTACATATATATATGTGTGTGTGTGTGTGTGTATGTATACATATATATGTATGCATATATATATAAATATATATATATGTGTATATATATATATATATATATATATATATATATATATATATATATATATATATATACACACACACACACACACACACACGTGTGTGTTCTTATGTCAACATGATGCTGATGAGAGCAGATAGAGATGAGCCGACAGCGCACAAGTGATGCGCCGGAGACACACAACAGCAATGCAGTGTGATGACATGATTTATTACATGTAAATTGTATGTAATGTATTTTTATTTTATTTTATTTTATTTTTTTAAAAAAAGGTTAACGTTAGCTGCAAAGCAAAGCAAACCAGTGGTAAAAACAAAAGGATTGAATTAAAACTAAATTTAGCCATAAAGCAGAGCCGCTGCAAATCTTGAAGCCTTCTGTCGTTGAGATTATTGTTTTATTTTATTTTTATTTTTTTTAAAGCAGGCGAAGGCCCACAGACACATATTGAAGGGATTAGAATGTCATATGACTAAACGTCAGCTAGACTGCCTGTCCACACAGTCATATTGACATTAATTCATATTTGCCATATATTAGTTTTAGATTCGAGGTGGTGAATGACAGTGACAAGTGCCATTCATGTTTGTTGAATGATGACGGCACGTACAACACAGCGGCGTAAAACTATTGCGATACCTGGAGAACATAAGCAACACATTTTATTTGACAGACAGGCAAGAACGCCTGACGGAGGCGGCAACTGTTTCTTTCGAAGACAAAAAGAAACATTCGCCCTCCTGATGATGTCATCGTGTCCTTTTCTTATCAATAATTTAGAATTAAAAATAAGGCTGAAAGCCAAGATAAAGCTCTATACTACTCTGATACATATGACAACGGAAAAAAACAACTGTCACACACACACACACACACGTTCCCGCTTTTAGCTGATGCTGCCGCTTGTTTTTATACCTTTGATTGCTCTTTGTAGCCGTTAAATCTCCTCCCTAGCGTACGTACAGTACACACAAACAGTCGGTGGTGCCGACACTGACTGTTCGCTGACCCGGAACGGAGCAGGGTAGCCGCGGCCTGCTGCGAAAAGGCCTTTCAGCGGCGTTAAAAAAAGCTCTGCCTTTGTTCCAAGAGGCGGTGCCCCTTCACCTTCCAAAGCCCTTTGTGTCCTGTTAACGCCTGTTGTGTACGTTGGTTGTGTTACAGGACTACGAGCTCAAATTTGGACTGTGGGACAAACATGCGAAGAACACTTGGCACGGTGGCGTGGCCACCATCCAGTACCGGCCCGGGTCCGAGGTCTGGGGCGTCGTCTGGACCCTCAGCAACGAGAACCTGTCGAGCTTAGACAAGTGAGAACCGTCACCGGCCAGAAGGTCAAGGTCAGCACTTTGACCGTGTGTGTAACGCTGTTTTTCTACCCCCCTCCCCCCAGCCAGGAAGGGGTGAGTCTGGGGAAATACTCCCCCCTGGAGGTGACGGTAGAGACAGACAACGGGACGACCCTCTGCAGGACCTACCAGATCAACAACTTCTACGCCTGTCCTCCGTCTCCGCAGTACAAACGGGTGGGTGCGCCTGTGTTGACAGCCAGCCGCTCTCTGGACTCCAGACGCTAACTGGACTCCAGACGCTAACTGGAATGCGGTTTTTTTTTTTCTTCCATATCATACAACAGGTAGTGTGTCTGGGCGCCGAGCAGAACAGACTACCCACAGAGTACCTGAAGAAGCTGGAGGCCATTCAGACCAACGACTACAGCGGCCCCTCTGTCTTGGATCAGATCAAAACAGTTTCGCAGTAGAAGCTCAAAGCTCTCGTTCCTGCTTTTAATCCGTCGCCGACGCGGAATTCGACGGAGGGACCACGCGAAGGCGGCGACCGGAGCATTAGCGAGTGAATGATTGAAGTAGACGCTATCATTTTTAGTCGTAATCATAGCGCAAGTGGGCAATTTGGCGCCACCGTGAGGCCAAAGGGGAGTAGTGCAGACACACTGGGACTGATCTAGACGAGACCACCCCCATTTTAATTGTGCCAGAGGAGTTTGCCGATGTATTTCATTCATTTTCAGAGTCGTGACATCAGAGGTTGAACAGTGATGCGGCAGGAAGGCATCACTTACTTTTAGTATTTCTCAGGGGAATATTAAACGCTACGCAAACACCTCAGACTCGGCGTGCACTGCGTGTTCATTGTCACTCGACACAATTTCTGCTCCTGCCCGGTGAAGTGAAAACATTTTTTCATGTGAAAACAAAAACTCATTTGTGCTGGCGACCAATGACGAGATTCAAGCGATGGAGTCGTTTATGTAAAAGGAAACCACTTTATTTCCTGTAACACAGTGGCCTTGGACATAATTTGTAACCCCGCCCCACCCCCCCGCCCCGACACTTGGATTCTCTAGATTTATAGAAAATACACGTGTATTACAAAAACCAGCTGTCAGAGGAACAGAAGATAAACGATGTAAGGTGAACACCCAGCACTGCTTGACCCTCATTGAAACGTTCATTCCCAAGGTCCATAAATCTCAGCAAACACGGAGAGACGTCACACAATGGCACAGACAGCACGGAGGCTCCATGCAGGGACGTTGGTCAGAGACGGAACGTGGCTGGCGTCCATCACCCCTGTTCAGCCCAACCGCCAGAGCCCCAGATTGCATCGCTCCAGATGAACACTGCTGTTGAACCTTTAGTCGCACGAGTCGATGACCGAAGCAAACACAGTTGACCCTGAAACCGTAAATGTCCACCGGGATGGGACAGCCGGAGGGGGCATTTTAAAAAACAATATTAGTGGGTGAAAATAAAGAAATAGACAACAAATAGGTTAATTATATAAAACCAAACGTCAATTTACAGAGAGGAAGGGGGGGTCCTGGGGTGATGAGTTGCACCCAAGTCTTGATATTAAACAAAAAGCAGCAATAATAATAAAAAAAAAAATCAAAGTTTTTAAACACACAGGCTTAAATAAAAGGGTGCAAAAGGTCCAGAAAGCAGCTCAGAGTGAAGGTGAGGCCTCTATTAAATGGAGACCAGCTGCAGTCTGTGGGAGTTTTTTTTCCTCCCGAGATTTCTGATGTGCTACAGAACGGAGCTCAGCTGCACGAATACCTCGGGAAAATAAACCACTGACGACGTACTGAAAGTCAAAGGACGCTCTACTGTTAACCGCCTTCCTCCAGGAAGTGAAGTGACATTAAATGCAACTGCAGGATGAACGTCTAACAGCTAACGCAAAAGGCCATTATTGAAATATTTGTCGTATACTCTGTTTTTTTATTAGGGACAAATGCAGTTTATTTTTTTTGTTTGTTTAGTTTTTCTTCCCCCCTCAGACTGCTGTACATTCAAAACGTTCACACGACGTCACTCCATTGGCTCCGCCGGTTCCCCGTTGGGAACCTTTGCGTTCCCTCTTTCTCCTGCTGATCCCGGTCCTGGTTCTGATCCAGGTCCTGGGTCCACCTGCGGCTGCTTGCCAGCGGCGGCGGCGGCGGCGGCGGCCTGCAGCTTTGGGATGAGGAGGTTGTGCTTGACTTTGGCGACTTCGGTCATGTTGAAGCCGAGCAGGACGGCCGTCTTGCTCCTCCTCAGGCTCTTCATGCATCGGCTGCGCTTGTTGCAGAACTGTGCGGCCAGCTCCGACTTGGACAGCGCCAGGTGGCGGCACAGCTCCTCGCACTCGGCCTTGGTGGCGTACGGGTTGCTGTTGAAGTAATTGGATATGAAGTCCTTGCGCTTCTCGCTGGCGCGATTCTTGGGCACCTTGGGCTTGGGCGCCAGCTTCACGCTGGGGCTGCTGCCGCTGCTGCTGCTGAGCGCCGCCGCGGAGGCTTCGGCTGAAGAAGACGAGGGTTGGGGGGCGACGGCTGCAGAGCAGGAGGAGGAGGAGAGGAGGAGGAGGAGGAGGAGCGGCCAGCGCCGGCGGCAGCGGCAGTCTCTCCAGCTGCCGCATCCTGCGCACGACCGCCTGCTGCTCGCGCTCGCGCTTGTTGGCCTCCATCACCTCCTTCAGCGCCGCCTCCAGCCGCTTCTTGGACTTCTGCTCCGCCTCCATCGCCGCCGACACGGCCGGCGCGCTCAGGCCAACCGGCGCCAGAGTCTGCTTGACCGTCATCCCCTGCGGCACCTGCAGGAAGTAGAGTCCCGACGTCTGGGCCAGCTGCGCCGTCGGCTTCAGGGTTTGTTGCGCCTGCAGCTGCGAGGGCGGCACCGGCGGCGGCGCCGTGGTGATTTTCAGCGGCTGCTGTTTGGGGGAGCAGCGGCACCGCTGGATGTGCAGCATCACCGCATGCTGCGTCACCTTCCCCGTGTACACGCCGTTGCAGTACACGCACTTGAAGGCGTCGGTCTTGAGCACGGCGTGGATGGTGGGCGCCACAAAGTGCTTCTGCTTCAGGTGCTCCAGGTGCTGGGCCTCGCTGGGGAACTTCTCGCTGCAGAACGGACAGAAGGAGCTGTTGATCTTGAGCGGCGCCGCCGGGCAGATCTCCGGCTGGCTGCCCGGCTGCAGCTTCAGGTACACGGGCTCCAGGGAGTTGGTGATGAGGGCCAGGCTGACCTCCACGTCGCCCAGGATCTCCTTGGGCGACGTGGCGTTGATGTCCAGGTACGGGAAGAGGATGCCGGCCACGCCGTTGGAGTAGAGCCCGAACTTGTTCCTCAGCAGGTCGTAGAAGACCTCCTTTGAGGCGGGCTTGCTGGCGTGCTGCTTGACGTGCTCGATGAGGTGCTTGATGGAGTAGAAGGCCGACGAGCAGTACAGGCAGCTCAGACCGTGCAGCAGGTGCTGGAAGACGTTCTTCTCCGACAGCTGCACCCGGCACGTCAGGCACTTGACCGTCTTGTCGGGCATCTTCTTGAGGAAGGAGGCCCGCGCCGCCACGCTCTCCGAGCGGCTGGACGCCGCCTTGGTCTGGTGGGCCACCTCGGTGTGCATGTCGAAGACGTTGGAGGGGAAGAGCTCGTTGCAGAACGGGCACGTGATCCACTTCTTGGTCTGCGGCACCGCGTTGTTGGGCTGGGCGACGGGCTTGAGCGCCGAGCCCAGCGCGGCCGGCACGGCCACCTGCAGCGGGGCGAAGGTGTAGGTGGGCAGCCCGTTCACCTTGTTGCCCGTGGGGATCAGGTGACTGAGCAGCGACTGCGAGGTCAGCATGGTGCCCTTGAGGGCCAGCTGGTTGTTGGCCGCGCCCTGCGCCAGCACGCGGCCGCCGCCGCTTTGGGTGCGGCGGCGGCGGTCGGGAGCGCCCGCCACGTTAGCCTGCAGCCCCGACGGCAGCAGGATGTGCGGCGCGTTGTGGCTCTGCTGCGGCTGGGCGGGGCTGAGCGCCACCTGGGTGGGCTTCAGAGACACGTTGGACACGGTGGGCAGCTGGACCACCGACGGCCCCTGAGGCAAAGCGCTGCGGAGGGCGATGGTGGCGCCGGGCTGGAGCAGCCCCTTAGCCTCGGCGCTAGCTAGCTGCACCAGCGCCGAGGCCTGCGGCGGCAGGAAGGCCGCCTGGTTGGTCCCCGACGTGCAGAACAGCGTGGTGGCGTTCCCGGCGCCCTGCACCTGCTGCAGCGCCACCACCGTCCCGCCCGCCTGCCCGTTGCTGGGCAACATCAGCGACTTGCTGTTGAGCAGCTGCGCCTGCTGCTGCGACTTGGGCGCGATGCTCGGCAGCGTCACAAACAGGCTGTTGCCGTTGGGCACCGACTTGACCGTGTAGTTCTTGTTCTCGTATATCAAACTCTGCACCTGCGTGCTGACGGCGTAGTGCGACGGCTCCACCAGCATGTGGTGCAACATCTGGTCCAGGTTGCCCGTGTTCATGAGGCACACCTTGCAGCGGTAGACCTTGACGGCCACGCGGCCCTGAACGTTCAACGTGTAGCCGATGTAGGTCTCGGCCAGGTGCTCCAGGTGCTTGAGGATGACGTGCTTCTTCATGGCGAAGATGGACGAGCTCGGGAAGGAGCACCTGACGCACTGGTAGCGCTCGGTGAGGCGAGGGGCCACCGACGCCGGCGTCTGGATGGGGAGGACCTTTGAGTGGAAGAGGAGTATGTGCTTCTTGACCACCCGCGGGTGGCCGGTGAACACGCACTGGGGGCAGGAGGCCAGCGCGCACACCGCCTTCATGTACGAGTGGCATCGCGTCACGTGGTTCCTGAAGGTGTAGAGGTTCTGCGTGGAGTACTTGCACATGGCGCAGCACAGGGATCGAGAGCGGTAGGGCCACTGCAGAGAGGAGGGAGCGGTTGTCAAATATGTAGGAATCAAACACTGAAGAACTGCAGAGCAAAGGAACCAAAGCCGACAGGCCGGCTGCTAAATGTCAGAATTACCCTTTTCTGCAGCTTGCTACTGTGAGTGAAGTCAAGCCACTCCGTCTCGTTGAAGGCCTCATCGTCTTTGGAGTTTGTCTCGCTTGCATTGAAATCCTACACAGCAAATGACAGGAAAACAATGTCAGCGTGTGGAAAGGCGGTCCAGTTCTTCGTAGAGAAGAAGACTCGGGAGTCGGGAGGTTGGAATTGCATCCACTGAATTCCTGCAATCTCCACTGGATGCCAGCTTGTGCTGCTCTGCAATTAAGTCTTTGTATGACATCATTATTACAAAATGTAACCCTTAGAATATCGTCTCTAAATGCTCCATCATCAAATCCATCGACTGTAACCTTTCAAGACAAAAATAGAAGTATACGTAAAACATATGATATATTTTTTTAAATTACAATTTTTAGTTGATCAGAATTTCAAATGAATGAAAGACTGAACATTAAAAAAAAAAAAAAAAAACAATAATGATTCAATAAATGCAGCATGTCGGCTCTCTTAAAGGCCATTTCCAGTTCTGTAACGTGCTGAACTCCTGGAGGTCTTAAGGGGCTCGGTGTTGTCTGCGATGGAGCGCACCTTCAGCCAGCCTTGGCAGTCCTCGAGGCCAATCTCACTCAAGGCATTCTTCACCGCTTTGCGTGCCTTTCGGATCTTCTCGACGTTTCCCACTGGAAGCTGATACATTATTCCTCAGACACTTGGGAGGGAAAGAAAAATAGAGGAGGAGGAGAGAAAAAGAAAAAGATCAGTTCTAATGTCATGGAACACTGGCATAAATCGCAAACCTGGTGATTCATCAGCTACTGCATACAGATGATGGATTTGTCTTTGGGCGGGTGAGGGGAGTGTGAATAATAATTAAAATAAAAATCACATACCAAATGTAACCCTAGTAATCAAAAGGGTGGGAGATGAATCAGGCTGTGCTAAGCTAAATGCTAGTGTCTACATGGAAGCAGCCATTTTGAATGAGTTGTTACAATAATAAGCCGCTAGAGGGGAAAATACACACATGTCACAACGTGCAGCAGCACACACTCACACACACACACACACACACACACTACGAGGCTCACTCCTGATAGTGCTACATGCTATTGAATGAAGCCCTGGGTACTTTCCAAAAACACGCTGCGCCGTTATTAGCTATATAGCAGCAGGATGTAAACAAAAACAACATTAACAAGAGCCAGCGACACCGACAAGACCGCACGAGTGTGTGTTTTTTTTTATTTAACGAGTGTCACGTTTTAATGTTGTCGGCAACAACAAAAGTGCACAAAACGAGCGACTGCACAGTGTCATCACTTCAATCGCGCGATGACAGGAAGGAAGGGGGCTCGCGTGCGGATCAAGTGGTGGGCAAAGCGTGTTAGAGGAGGGGGAATATGGTGCTTGACGGCACAATCACGATAACGACACTCGGACCGGATGGTGTGTGTGTCATCTCAGGACACACACACTCACGCAGACCAATGAGACAACGCAACATCGGCCAAAAAAAAAACACACACACACACACACACACACACACGGCAGCTAGCGGCTAAAGTCACTCGGCGTCTCCACGCATCAATGTGTAGTTTACGTGCCGAGGTGCTAAAAAAAACAACAACAACAACAACAACAACAACTTGGTGCGAGTTTTATCAATGCGCCAAACTGACGCGAACCCCCCCCCCGGCATCCTTTCACCCAACGCCGCTGTGTGTGCAGCCCGCACCGGCTCCCTCGTCAAGAGTCCCCCGCTGGGCTGACAGCTACACGCCGGCGGACACCGAGACGACCGCGCCGCCTCTTCCGTTCCGAGGCTCGGTCTCCCTCCCACCCGCCCGCCCGCCCGCCGGGTTAGGGTTAGTTAGTTACCTCGTTCAAAGAATATTTTGTTTTCGGGTGAGGGCGCAACGTCAGTCGTCGCCGTGTCACCTCCGACGGGGTGAACGTCGTCTCCCCCTCGCACTTCACACCACCGGCCCTCCTCAACTGTGCGTGTCCGCAAAGCGCTGCGTCCGCCTCAGGTACTGCACGCAGACGCCTCACGCCAGCAGCAGCAGCAGCAGCAGCGGCGGCAGCAGCGGCAGCGGCAGCGGCAGCATCCTCCGTCAGTCCGTCCGTCCGCACCCGCCGTCTGATAAGGAGTGTAAATCAAATATGGAAGGCGTTGTTTACGAGTCTTCCCCCCCCCTCTCGGCCGAAGATAAGTTCTTCTCTTTTTTTTCTTTTTTTTTTTGGTCAGCTTTTGTCCCTTTCTTCCCCCTATTGAGGAAAAAATGGCGCACAAGTTCAGGATCTGACGTAGCCGTCCTCATTTGCATAGTGCACAAACTGACCAATGGGAGCACTCCGGGCCAATAACCTGAAAAAACTTTTTGTGCACTCACTGGGACCGTTAGGCCGAGTTCCGCGGTTCCGGGTGACCGGTGCGGATGTCACGTGTGGTAATTTCCGGTGCCAGCAGACATGGTACAGGCGCCTTCACGTCCCACGGAGGATGGCTAGGTGTAGGGGGCGTGGCCAGGGGGCGACCCAACTCGCGGTCACGTGGTACATGGCTGAGGCCTGACCAATGGGGTGTCGAGAAAATGAGCTAATGGGCGGTCCTTCTTGTATGACGTCACATCATGCTACATTCTCTGGCCAATGGCAGCTCGGCAGCAATATTCTGCTAGTGGAGGGAGAAGGCAACTGATGCAAGGTGTCTTCAGAGCTAGCATGGTGTTAAATTTGTGGCACTTTCATCATGTCGCTCTGCCACAACACAACATTCAGCTAGCTTGCTGCTGTCTCGTCACCCCTTGTATGTTAGCGCCGAAAGATTGTTTCACTTCGGACGACTCAAATGTATTTCAATCGCGAAACCTTGCACTTTGGCCTTTTCGCATAGCCACCGACTTACACACAGGCTACCCATGAATGATTGTTGATTAGCCATTACAAGCTATGTGTCAATCTAATTTATTCAAGTCTGCCATTTACAAATTGATAGAACAGAAAAAACAGAAAAACAATTGTTCTACCAATCCACTATTATTCTCATGACAAGTGAGTTTTTGCAGGGTGCCGCAAACCATGCGACACCCACCGAAACCACATACGATCCCCAACGCCCTCCCCCACCTGACACCTTTCCCCCAATGTGTTTTGGAAAAAGTTTTTGCTTAAATATTTGACAAAGAATATCCTGTCTGTCGTTGAGCTCCCAATGCTAATTAGCATTACACTATTTATTTTGCAGAGTAAAGAGAGGAAAGTGTCCCCATCAAGCACTGACTGCACCGTGGGACGCCACCACCATGACAGGTCAGTCACCTGTCCCATGGGGAATCGGTTTCACCCAGTAAAGCTAAATGGGGATTGAAATTTTTACCTACTGCCAAATAGTGATCTGCACCAGCGACTCTCATATGTCATCCAAAATCTCTCATATTGTGAATGTAATTACCATCCCTTAAGCCTTACAAACACTTTCCCATGACATGCTGAATTCCAGCTGTGCGGGTTGTTTTCCCTCTGGCACATTTGTTTCCTGTCTTACAAAAACCCAGAGGAAGAAACCGCTGACTTCAAATTGCGTGCTCATCTTTTCCTGCTAACGCTAACGCTTGATAGGATCTGTGGTTTGTTATGTTGTAATTGAACACGGCGCTTTAGACGGATCTTTTTTTTAGTTTAGCAGCAAATAACGAAATACCAATTTGTTCTCCAATTACAGTTCAATTACTTTAAAACGGCAATAATAAAATAATAAAAAGAGGCAATAACCTGTATTGCGGCAATAATTTGAAGATGACTCGAATTAGTAAACTCATGAGTTAGCAAATCTTGATCCGATATTGGCAGTTCTGGGCTCTTGTGCAACAGTTCCAGGTGGAAGTCGGTTTCATTACTATATAACACAGCCAGTAATTTTACAATGGCATCTTGTTGAATACATCCTGTGTGGAAGAGAATTATGTTGTTGAACTTATTTGAGAAGGTTTTAAAGAAAAACACACTATCATCATACTCAGGTGGTTAAAGTGGTTGGTTACTCATTTTTGTGTATGACAACACCTGCTATAATTGCCAGTTACAGCCATAGAGAAGATCTTATTACTCATATTCTAAATCTGGATTCGAGCCCAACATTAAGCTCACGTCTAACCAAAGAACATGAGCCATAAAAGAAGAAATGTTTTGTTTTTTTTGTTTTTTTTTCCCCAACCAAGGAAAACCTTCTCAAAGATCACACAAACACAAGGTGGTTGATTTCGGTCAGAAATGTATTAAATTAATCACTTTCATTACTTTAACAAGCACAATTTACAGTCAAAAACAGGCTATGGTCCATTAGTGCCTTAGACAAGCAAGTAATTAATACATTAGTCATTTTTAAACGCACCAGGGCAGGATTCTTAAAAAAAACAAAAAAACAAAAAAAACTGCAGCTGAGTCAGATGTTTTTAGATGCAACATATTCAGTTGAACACAAAACTGTGCACTGTGTCCATAAAACTTTAGTAAAGAGACATGACAAAAAAAAGATCCTTGCATGTATTTCGTCAGTTGCACTGCAGAGTTGGTTTAAACTAGCACAGCTGTCATTTTGGCTAGAGAGAAATGTTCTTGCAGATCTGCTGTACACAGATCCTTTTTTTTTTTTTTACAGTATGTTTCAGCACTCTTCAGAAACGGCTCCTTTGCTAGTTTTGTCAGATCCAAAAAAACACATTTCTTAACACAGATATCTGAGTAAACCAGTCATTTTTTTTCTTTTCTTTTTTTTTTTTTTTTTTTATAAAAGAAAAACTTCCAAAAGAACTTCTGTGTGTTTGAGAACCAGGTTTTTACCTCATTGTTAGAGCTGCGGAGTGCATTAGGGTTCATGCCTTTCCAGTGAAGGGGGGAAAACCACCGAGGTCACAGATTGCAATCACAGCACACTTGTTTTTTTAATCCCATGTAGCGTTACAAAAAAAACAAAACAAAACACATCAATATGCTATCAGGAGAACACTGTCAGATGGGCCACAGTATAACACCTGGTTAAAACACACAAAGTGGAGCGCTGAAGACACTCTGAATCAAAAATAAATAAAAAGCAGTGAAGTGAGGAAAGAAAACGTTGACATTATTGTTTGTGAGTCATTAGCAGAGAGAGAGAGAGAGGGGAGGGGGAGAGAGAGAGAGAGAGAGAGAGAGAGTCTGAAGTAGAGATTTCACATCAGTCATTGATTCTTCTTTTTAAACACTTCATAAATCATCTAAACAAGAAAAAAAAAAAAAGTATGTTCGATGTTGAACAGACACATGATTCACACGACTGTCAACAGCTAATTGATAGAGAATATGATTTTTTTTTTTTTTAAATCAATTGAACATTTGTGTAAACTGAATTTGATTTAGGAAACAAACCGCCCCCCAACCCCACGCTGTTGGTGGGGAGGAGGGGAGGGGGCGTCGCCATCTCCACAGAGTCGTCCATTTTGTTGCATAAGGTCATTTTGAGCTTGATGAGTTTGTCCTTCTTCAGTCGGCGGAGGGAAGATCTTCTAGATTCAATTTGGTTTTTTTTTCCCAATTCTGAAGGGAGACTAAAGTCCTGGAGGAAGGAGAAGGACACTGCGTTTTTCTTTCCTTCTCCCGCCCCCACGGTGGCTGGAATGTTGACCACGTCTCGTACCCCTGCCCCGCATTCCTCGCCGACCTCTCCTCTCACACGGTGGGAGGCAGACGAGACGTCGAGGAGGTCCTGCTGGGAGGGAGGAGCTACGCACTGCACGCCACCGCGGAGAAGTTCTTGACGGCGCTGTCCAGGGCCACGCCGGCCTCCCGCATGTCGAACCTGCAGACGAGACGAGACTTTGGGTTGAGTTCTGACCAACAAAAGGCTTCGGCTGGAGTGGGAAGTGTGGTGCGGCTTGGTACGCACCAGTCGGAGGTGGACACGGCGTAGTAGACGGGCAGCTGGAGCGAGCGGATCTCGTCCAGGCCGCACGCTCCCATGTTGGAGAAGAGCAGCCAGTCCCCCACGCTGAGCTCCGGCAGCAGGCAGCGCTCCACCACGTGGTCCAGCTGGTCCAGCGAGGGCCCCCACAGGCTGCTGGGATACACCGGCTCCTCCGCACACAGCGCATGCTGGGGGGGAGAAGAACCCAGAAACGTCAGAAAACTTCCTGGATTTTTTGAGTCTAAACCAGCGGAGGTCTTCTGACCTTGAGCACGGACGGCGCGGCGACGGAGTTTCCCAGCAGCTTGCAGCTGAACGGGCCGTAAACGCCTTCGTTCATGTGGTACAGGAACTCTGTGTCTTCATTGTCGTCACCTGTGTAAATACAGAGCCGGCTGGATTATTCACAGGCAGGGAACGCCGCGCAGGCCTTTGTTTTGTGGCGGATTGCTCAACAGCCCCGCGTGCGAGGGGAAAACCTGGACCCGAGAGCACAGACTGCCCTCGGTCGCCCGCGGCGACTTTCAGAGGGACCCGGACCACAGAACGGCGCCGCTCACCTGGAGCCAGGCTGTCCCAGCCGCGGTCCACCAGCTCCTTCCCGATCACGCTGACCGCCAGGCTGAAGGCCGACGACACGTAGAAGCTGCCTGGCTGGGCCAACACCTGCACGCCGGACAGCGGGCTGAAGTAGGCGTCCAGCAGCGGCCGGACCGCAGACTCCACCTGAGAGTCGGACAAAAGAGAAAATAAATGAATGAATAATTCAGAGGCTGCAGATCAACTTGAGCTCCGAGGAGACAGAAAGACGTCCCAGGACATTTCAGAGGTTCACCTCTCACCTGTTTGAGCTGAAAGTCTGAGCCGGTGAATCCGCCACCAATGTCCAGGATGTTCATGTTGAAGCCCAGGTCCACCTGGAGAGAGATCGCACTCAGTTTAGGAGAAAGGATTCAAAAGAAACCTACTGGAGGAGGGATTCATGGATGAGCGTCTCACTCACCCCCATGTCGAACACACAGCGGGCGTCCGACAGCGCGTGGGCGTAGGCCTCCTCGAGGTCCTCGCAGGAGGCGGGCACGTGGAAGGACACGCCCACCACCTGCAGGCCCAGCTCCTTGGCGGCCTCCAGCAGGTGCCGGCTGCTCTTCAGGGAGAAGCCGAAGGCCACGCTGGTCTCGGCGGCGTGGGCCTGGGTGGACAACTGCAGCAGCAACCTGAGGGGAGGCAGGCGGCCGACTGGTGAGTCGCGGATTCGCGCCAAACGAACGAGTCTTTCGGTTCCCGCAGCGCCTCGGCCCTCAGTCCTTACTTTGCGTTGGGGTGCAGGCGGGAGACCTTTGACAACTCGGCCTCGTTTTCGCACAGGAGATGCTGAACGTTGTTCTTGGCTGCGTACTTGATGGTAGCCTGCTGCTTGCAGACGCCCGACAAAATGATGGATTCTGGTGGGACGCCGTGCTCCAGCACCAGGCTCATTTCAGCCTGGGAGACGAGAGAGAGAAAAGAAAACGGCCGTTTGGGCGAGTGACCGCAGAAAGTCTCCAAAAGCCCCGTTGAAAGCCGCCTAAAAATGTCCCACAGGTGTTGCGTAACCCGAGGGCGTCATTAGCCGCCTACCAATCAATGAAGTGCTTTGCAAATTCTCTAGAAAAACAGTCAAAGGCTTTGCGCGGATGAAAGGCAAGGACGACTAAACCCGACGAGGGGCAGGGCGAAGTGCAAACACACCTTGTTGACGCAGACGAAGCCCAGGCCCAGCGACGCCAGCACCTCGACCACCGCCGGGCTGCTGTTGTGCCTCAGCGGGTAGTAGGGCTGCAGCTGGGGCAGCGTGCTCTGCCAGGACAGGTGCTGCCGCATCAGCGCTCCGAGGTCGCCCACCACAAACGCACTCTTCTCCACCTGACAGCGCAGCAGAGAGGGGAGCCAGGTCAGCGCAAACACATCCAACCCCGAGAAAGAAAAACTCTAGCCGCAAAAGATCCTAGCGGAGCTCAGCTCAAAGATTAGCAATAACCAGAATGCCGTTTCCTGGAGAGAGCTTTTTGGATTATTAATCACGCCGCACTGCAGTCTGGGGACGGACTTGAAGACGTTATTACAAAGCACTGCGACTCACCAGCGCCTGCTCACAGATGTGTCCATCGATGACGTCGTCGAGGGTCGCCCCTCCCTCCAGGAGTTCAATCATGTAGCTGGGTTTGTCAGTGAATCCCTTCATCTCAACCGTATTCCGCTAAGCCGACAATCATAAAGAACGAACTTGCAAGTCAAAGTGTCACGACTGAGCCAATGGGGTCCTGCCGGTATGCAACAAACTGCAGCGGAGAGAAATAGAGAAGTGGTAACTGGTGTTAGTAACAAATTGCACGGTCACACATACGCACACAAAAATGTGTACTGTTCAAAATCAGGTGGTCATAGCACACCCTATTTTTTTATTTGTTGCTTTTTAAAGTTATTTAGTTTTCAGAAAATCTTGTCATGTCGTGAGGAATTGTTAGGAAGTTTTTTGAAGAGGAATGAAAATCCAGTTTGGATTAAAAAAAAGGTCACACACACAAGCAAGAAAGCAGCAGTGCTGGGGGAAAAAACAACAACAAAAGCCTCCAGCAAGACTCTGAAAACCCCCAACTTCAATAGTGACAAATAACACATGTTTTACAAAGGAAGCTGGATTTTGCCAGGGGCGTGTGTGTGTGTTGTCAGGATAAAAACCCTTGGACACTTACATGGACAAGTCAGGAGATGGACCTGTCCCACTATCAGCTAGGATCCCAAGGCGGCTCAGCGTTGAAGTCAAAGTGCTCCCGGTAAAGGGCCGCCCCTAGGCCCACTGGGTACCGCTCATACACCTGTGCCGAGCCGGGGGAGCCCTGGGGCGACAGGCGGAAGAGGCACAACATTAGTGACGTCACGGCGCTTGATCGCATGCTAAGAATGACACAAACACACGACGACAGCAGCGGCGGCGGCAGCAGCAGCAGAGCCTGCGGCTGGGTTCTAATGACTTCGGGATTATCACACGATTATAGCAAAGTTCACAGTGTCCGTGGCGCAAGAGGCTCTCGACTGTTGTGACCAAAACTTGCAAACCAACAGTCGTTACATTGAACCGCTGACGTCAACTCGGAATGTCTCCGATTCAAGCGACGTGAACGATTTGAATGGGAAGAGAAAACAGCCAATGAATGGGTTCAACAAAAAGGCCAAAATAAACTTCAGCGCAACTAATCGATCGAGCGTATTAGCATCTATTTTGCCTGTTTTTGAGCGATATTAGCACACGTTAGCCATCGTAACGGCAGAGACACCGTCTGACTTAACTACTCAGTAGTGCGCGTAGGATACCAAAACACTACAATCCCTCATACATTTAAAAGCAAACAAACAAACAAAACAAAAAAAAAACAATCCAAACGTTTAAGGCGTAAAAAAAACCCAAACCCTGTGAAACACAGGAAGCGCCATTGCAAGCGGACCCGCTGCCAGAGACGGGGCAGGCAGCCCGGCTTGATCCGGCTGCGCCGTCGAGCGGAGATTACGCTAGCTAGTCACCTCGTAGCATTCCGCTAACACCGCCGCCGACAAACACAACACGAGGGCGGCACGTCCACCAAGGTGTTGCGGACGGCCCGATAGCGTGGTCGCAGCCTTCGAACGTGACCGGACGGGCCGTGTCAGTCGGCCACAGGCACGGCGCTCGGCGAGCCCAGCCTGTCATGTGCGGCGAGGCAGCGCGCGAGGGAGAGCAGCCCGCCATGTTACGTCCGCCTGCCGAGTCCAAGGCAGCTCGAGCCCCCCCGCCTTCTACCACCCAGCGTTCCGCCGCGCTCTACTTACGTGAGATAACGGCAGGTATGCGTTAGAAAATCGTCTTCTCTTTTTCGGCGGAATTTTTAAAGAGTAGTGGACACAACGATGTAAGAAAGAAGGCGACCCGTTGCCATATGTTTGGTTGGAGGAGGAGGGGGAGGGCAGCGGGAGCGAGCGGCAGCCAGATCGAGTGTCTCTCCGTCGGCCTTGCGAGGGTGTGGAGGAGGAACTACCGGAGCCGAGCAGCCAGCAGCGGGGCGGAGTGGAAAAGGCAAACCGAAGGCCAGTGGGCGGGGCTCCGAGCTTGAGCGCCGCCAATGGGCGTCCGCGCTGCTCAGCCAAGGCAACCAAATATGTATTTCCGAAGATCGCCGAGGCCGCCGGAGACCCGCGGCGTTACGTAACTGCAAACTTTCCATACATGGCCGCCCGAGTCCATCAAGCGGTCCTAAGGCCTCGCGAAGCAGGCAGGCTGGCAGGCAGCTCGTGTTTACTCTTGCGCGGTGGAGTTGAGACATACTTGTTATTGTGCCGCTGCAACCCACTTCGACTTGATTTATGGCCCACCTTCACAAACACAGTGTCCCAGAGTTGGCTACTCTTTCATTTACACAGTTGCCGCTGTGTAAACTTACCACCACTAGACCATAAATAATAACACACAATTTTAAAAAGAAATAGAAAAATAGATGCCTACTTATTTATATATACACACACATATGTATGTATATATATATATATAGATATGAATAAATAATTAAATTATTTATTTATTTATTTTAGTGTGTTGCAACACTGACCTAAGAAAAGTTTATGTAGCCACAAAAATAGATAGATAGATAGATAGATAGATAGATAGATAGATAGATAGATAGAGCGAGCTGCGCCTAAAATGAAATTGTATCCAGCCTTGTTAGGGTATTGTTGATAATTAGGTGTCTTCACATACATGAGTATCATAACTGAGAGAGAGTGTAATTTCAGGAGAGTGTAGCATAGTGGTTGCCCTTCATAAGACTCGGGACCCACGAAGTAGCTGTCAGTGCCAAGAAGGTTGGTGACTCCTGTTGTAGTCCATGCGTCTGAGTTCCTTTTTTCTTCATTGTGATGTGGAACTCTGTGCAACAGCCTAAGGTCACTGTGATCAGATGACATATATGTCTTTGGGGGATCAGAACATCCTGACAGGGTTCTGCCCAGCTCATCAGTTTTTTTTGGAGCTGCCCTATATATCTTATCTCTGCTTTATGACAGGGACACCAACAGGAACTCGAGACCATTGCGACCCGGAAAACCTGAGTTTACCAACAATAAGGACAATTCTTGAAGGTACCAACCTGACACTATTATTTCCAAAGGCTTTTAGCAGTCTGACCTTCTTTGCTGTGCGTTTAGGTATATTAGACAGAGTTGTATATATTTTTTATATTTAGGTATTTTTTAGGCATATGTGCACATTTAACAAATACTTGCATATCTATATATATCTCTATATATCTTTTATTTATATATACTATGTAGACTTGTATATAGATCCTTATTTCACTCCACCGAGTTGCACACTGTTTATAGCTTATTTATACTTCCGATTGCACATTGTTTACCCTTACTTTTTACTTATTCTGTATTTTTTTTTTTAACATAAGTAGTAGAATAGAGAAAAAGACAGAGACAAATTCCTTGTTTGGCAGTACAAACCTGGCCGATAAAGCTGATTCTGATTCTGATTCTGATTAAGAGAGTGAAACGGGATTTAACATTCCTGATTACATGATGTACTGCAACGCTAATATCCCTGAGGGACATGCTGCATTGCTATTAAAATGAACTTTTTGATGCTCAGAAGTAACGTCACTCCTTCAGACTAAAGAGACAGCAACTACAGTACTACCCAGAAAATTAGAATATCCTGAAAAGGTTGTTGTATTTCCCCATGTCTCTCCTGAGCCAACCCAAGACAGACTTTTTAAAGGCTCAGGACCCTTTTGCAGGTGTTTTGGATTCTTTGGACTCTTTGAAGCTACAAAACTGAAGCTTTTCACAGTATTCTAATTTTATGAGTTTATGGGTTTGTGGTTTTAATAAGCTGAAAATCTTAATCAGCAAAGTTACAACAAGGAACTGCTTGAGATGTCAATTTGCGTGTAATGGCTCAATAAAACTTATTGCTTTCATCTTTTATGTTAAATTGCCAAAATAAAACAACTTTTACTTGATATTCTAATTTTTCGGGTAGTACTGGACATAGTACCTGAAGTTAATCTATACAAATAGGTCAAGAAATGAAACAAACAAACAAACAAACAAAAAACAGACGTGTCAGTTCCGTTTGTTTGTGGTCTATGGTTGTTAGTTTCCAAAACTTAGAAGAAGTTTATATGTGTACTCTGTAGGGTTAAACACTTGGGTTAAATGGCTCCAATAAAGTTATTGTTGCTGTATATGGTTTAAATTACCTTTACCATTCTCAGTCTGTCTCACATCAATAGCTCCTCCCAGTGGCAGCAGTTGCTCTTTTTTAAAAGTTTGAATGAATGAAAAACTCGGCGTCAAAAAACAAGAGTCAAACATTTAGCGTTCACAATGACAGCCTCTCTCTGTAAGACTATGTGAATGTTTTTTTTTTAAATTAAATTTGATAATTGTGTTTGACACATGTGTCTGTTTCTATAATCACGCATTAATTTTGCCGCAAATGCGATTTTGAACGCAACAGTTCAGTTGTGAAAGCAGATAGTTCCCCTTTACCAAACGAGGGCGCTATTGAGCTCCCACCGCCAACTCTGTTGCATTTAAGACGGTCGGAAATACGTAAAATGTAGCCATATATATATATATATATATATAAATATATAAACTCGATATGACGCATAGCTTCCAGGAATGTGTGTCGGGGGAGGAGAACAAGATGTACAGAACAACAAGAAGAATACCTAATGCTTAACTCAAAGGTCATTGCTAACAAGTAGCGTTGAAAGGGCCGTCTGCTGCCAAGTACGCAAACTCGCCATAATCCTCATATACATTTATGTACTGCGTAGCAATAATAAGAAAGTAACACCAAATATTGTTTGACACACAATACATGTCACAACGAAATTGTCATTACTTTGACAATTTCCAGTCATGATACTCTACTTCAATTTAATACACCTCTGCTACTGCATCTCAAAATTTACAGTTGAACAGACAAATTATCCGATTTCTGTTTGCCAGGTTCAGATGTTTTATGTACTTATATAATGACCAGCCAGGGGCTTGTTAACAGTTTTGGTGTGCGCTCATGTCATAGAGTAACCCATGTGTACAGGAAAACAGATGTAAAGAAAGACTAGAAAAACTAGTTTGTGTATTCTGGTAGTGTGTTACACGCTTTAAAAACATGTTGCATCTGAAATTATATTAAAAAGAAAAGGTCAACTGTACAATTTTAAGACAAAGAAAAAAAGGAATATATTTTCTAATTTCTCCTGTTTCCATAAAGCGCTCAATGGTGTTAAAGGAGTGCGAAAAATTATTTTTTCAGGAGACAAAATTAGTCAGCCCCACTGGCTGCAGCTTCCTACATAATGTGCAGTTGTATCCTCCTGTTATTACACCGTGGACCCTGACCTGATGGTCCTATGCATGCTATGTCCTTTGTGCCACTACTATACGGCCCTGTGATTCTCAGTTTTATGTGTTCCTCAGGGTTTTATTTGTTGGCTCATATTCGATACCATAAACTGTTAAATGCCTCATATATTATATCTCACATTCAGGTGATGATGATTGATTCTGCACTCACTGCAACAGGCTTAAATAAATGTGTATTTTTGAGCGAGACAACCAAGATAAATACGTCGAGGCCTTTGCAACCTATAAACACACATATTACTGTCAGAAAACAATGGTACATGCAACTTAACATGTTAAAGCTTCTTCTTCTTCTTGAGGTTTTATGGCTGTGGGCAAACAACAAACTGGTGCATTACCACCACCAACCGCCATCATTCTGACTTACCTTTCTGAAACTACATGAAATTAATTGAAGTAAAATAAAAATAAAAATGAAATCAATCAATAATAATAATAATAATAATAATAATAATAATAATAATAATAATAATAATAATAATAATAATAATAATAATAATAATAATTGTTAAAGCACTTTTTTTTGGCAATGTGTTTTTATGAGTGTTGTCGGTCACGTGAAGGCAGCACAGCGGGCAGCAGTCACGGCGCAGGCGCACCAGGGGCAGTCCTGATCAGCTGACTTTGAGTGAGCTTGAGCTGTTACCGCTGCTGCTGCTGCTACTGGAGGAGGCACCGTTGGATCTGACAAGCCTGCCATTATTTGCGCCATGCTCGGGAAGCTGTAGCCTGTATTGTTTTTAATTTATTCATTCCAAAGGGACTGCGTCGCCGGAACCAAACGTCGAGGCCGTTGGACACCCAGGTGAGTCGACGGCAGAGCGTCGACCGCTGACGTCGTGACACACCGAGCAGACTGCGGCGCTAAAGCAGCGGCTCGGTGTCGGCTAGCTGTCAACACGAGCACCGCGGAGGGCTGGACAGGTATTATAGCAGCTAGTTTCTGACCGAAACAGCGCGACACGCCGTGTGTGAAGAGACCCTCGCATTGGCGCTCGTCAGCGCACGCGGCCGTCAGGGTTTCACGCGCGCGGGTGAATGCATTTGTCTTTGGGCGCCCGCCGTGCAGGCAGCAGCCAGGCAGGCAGGCAGGCAGACTACGAGAGCAGAAGGTGATCATATGACCGCCAGTCAGCAGACCGTGCGGACTCTGTATGTATGTGTGTCCGCTCACTGATGTTGTCAGTGTGAGTCGACAGTACGCAACACACTGCGCTGGGCAGAAGTGTGAGGAAGTGCGCGACTCAGAAAGAGGAAAGAATCCCTCCCCAAAAAAGCGGAAAGAAGCGGATGGATAACATGACTCTGATTCATTGCACACATTTACACACTCACACCGAGTCACGTGTGTGTCTTTCTTGAAAGTAGTGCTATTCTCGCATATTAAATAATATTAAATAATGATGATAATAATAATAATAATAATAATGATAATTATGATAATTATAATAATGTATTTTTACCACTAGAGCAAAAAGCAGCCCAAACGTGTCAACCAAGGCCACTGAGGAAGTAATGTGAAGCAAAAGTCAGATGATCAAAATTTGTACCCTCGCTACCTCCATCAAATAGAGCAATATTTCATTGGCTCAAAAGTTTGTTTGCTTTTTAGGGTAGGTTTTAATTTATGCAAGAGAGAAACAGGTGATATATATATATATATATATATATATATATATATATATATATATATATATATATATATATATATATATATATATATATATATTTTTAATATGACTGGTCTTGCACCTTTTTTTTTTTTAATAAGATCCTATTTTGTAATAACTTTTCTTTTGACTTTGGACTTTTAATTCCACATCCACTAAGACTGATGGTGTATTTAAGAGTCGCAGTTTTGAGTGATTCACCTGGACATCTAAAGAGAATACTGGCGAGAGTAGTCAGTCAGTTTTCTCCTGCATTGCAACTCTTTGTCCTGCAGCCACTTCCCCACCAGTGGACCAACCCTCCAACCAGCAGCCATGACGGAATTCTGGCTGATCTCCGCTCCGGGAGAGAAGACGTGCCAGCAGACCTGGGACAAGCTGATGGTGGCCACCACGCGCCCCAACAACTTGTCCGCCAACAACAAGTTCAACATTCCTGATCTCAAGGTGAGACAAAGCATCACCTGCCGCACAAAATCTGCGAGTAGTTTCAAACTCTGGTGTGTTTCTGCGCGCCCAAATTAGGTGGGGACGCTGGATGTTTTGGTGGGCCTCTCAGACGAACTGGCCAAACTGGACACCTTTGTGGAAAGGTAAACAATTCCAACCTGATATCTCAGCGATTTGATTTCTGATAAAAAAAAAAAACAAAACAAAACAAAAGTCCTTACGTGTCTCTGTGCCCGCCGTCCTGGCTTGTGTGTCAGCGTTGTGAAGAAGGTTGCTCAGTACATGGCTGACGTTCTGGAGGACAGCCGGGACAAAGTCCAGGAGAACCTGCTCGCCAACGGAGGTAACCGCCGTCGTCCGCATCAGTCGTTGGCTGCTGTCAGGCAGCGGCGGAGAGGAAAAAAGGAGCAAAAACCATTATAGATTGTCGTATCAGATGTGCGCTCAATATGTATGGATGGACTGTGCAAATGGAAATAAACAGCAGCCGATGGCTTGTTCTCCCCTCTGCAGTTGACCTGGTTACTTATATCACCAGATTTCAGTGGGACATGGCCAAGTACCCCATCAAACAGTCGCTGAAGAACATCTCCGAGATCATCTCCAAGGTATCCCAACCCTGGCACAAGTCCCGCCTCTTTTGCCTATAGTCTGTCTCCGGGCGAGCGTCTTGGCTTCAGTGTAAACAGCTGGGAACAAACGTAGCCGCTTGCCACCGGCGGCGCTCGTGGAGCCACTGTGCGCCGTCACACATCTATTTGTTTTTTTTTTTGATGTTTTTCTTTTTTTTCTTCCCAGCAAGCAACTCAGATCGACAATGATCTGAAGGCCAGAGCCTCGGCCTACAACAACCTGAAGGGAAACCTGCAGAACCTGGAGAGGAAGAATGCGTAAGTCATTCACCGTTGAACATCATCCGTGTTTATGTGCAACCTGCGCCGAGTGACGACGCACTGCCTACGTCTTCCTGTAGGGGGAGCTTGTTGACCAGGAGTTTGGCTGACATCGTGAAGAAGGAGGACTTTGTCCTGGACTCTGAGTACCTGATTACCATGCTGGTGGTTGTGCCAAAGTAAGTGCACCTCCCTTGTAATGACAATTAGGTCCTGCAGCTTTCTCTTAAAGGACGATTTGGTCTCAGTTTTAACCTCAACACAGATTAAAAATTTTATATTAAAACTGGTCAGTTTATATCCCGCCCTCATTTTTCCTTTTGTTGACTCGTTATGAGATTGTTGAGAGTTTTGGTGTTGGTTTTTTTTTTACATTTTGACCGAGCCAGCAGTGACGCTGTGATGAATCTTTGCGGGCAGCGGCCTAAGAATATTGGCGTGATCTCTCAACAGGACTGGCTACGGCGACTGGCAGAAGACCTATGAAACCCTGGCAGAAATGGTGGTGCCGCGCTCCACAAAGTAAGGTTTATTATAAGATATAGATCTTAATATTTTGTAAAATATAAATATGTTTGTAGGCTTGATTCAGTGCAGTCAGTTGGCTGAGAATTCTATATACATGGTATTTGGACCTATATAGGGTACATGTTTTAAAAATTTGCCCTCAGTTCAATCAGTGCTCTGTATGCCCTTAAGATTTACACACATACTGAAAGTAGAAAAATAGAAAAAAGAACAATAACACATGTTTAAATAAAATAAAATAGTAAATTAAATAATTTAGAGCGACTCTGCGTGGAATCATTTATTATCCGAAAATGCATATACTGTTGGCATATTAAAGTAGAGGATACACAATGAAAAAAAAAATCATTCGAAATCATAAAAGCACTCGAGTAGACTGGAGCAAGACAGATTCTCTTTGGAAAATGTCACCTCTCTTCCGCTCGTTTCCTCTGCAAGTTGGACCAAACTGTCACGGATCACAGTGAGGGACTTTTTCACGCTTGACCTGTTAAAAAAAAAAAAAAAAAGGCCAACCGGTGGACGTGATAATGTGAAAAGCAGCTGACCTTTGGCTAATGTAACCGGATGATTAGAGACGTTTCGCACAAGCGCAACCCGGAGTCGGTGACACAGAGGCGCGCTGCCGAGTTCTGGTGTCACCTGGTGGAGAGTGTGAGACACTTGTGTGTTTGTGTTGATGTTGTTGCTCTGACAGGCTGCTGTTTGAAGACAATGAGAGCGGCCTGTTCAGCGTGACGCTCTTCAGGAAGGCCATCGATGACTTCAAGCACAAGGCCAGAGAAAACAAGTAAAGCAAAAAAAGACGCTCCAATCATCTTCATACGTCATCAAATTCTTTGCTTTTTTTTTTCTCTCTGATGAAGCTGCAAAGCTGTTCAAACTGGTACTGCGGCACCAGAATCAATGCTCCTCTCGCCAACCAACCCCCCTGACCAATTAGCATCACAATGGGGAATTGGTTGCGTGGGCTACGTGTGCTTATATTGGGCTACGTGTTCTTTTTGATCAAGTGCTCTTAACTATCGATGCGTGTTTTCCATCACGTGTGTGTTAGTGTGTGTGTGCTGACAGTGTTTTTTCTCCTCCTGCTCTTTGTCGCGTTCCTTGGTCCAGGTTTACCGTGCGTGATTTCCAGTACAATGAGGAGGAAATGAAGGCGGACAAAGAAGAGATGACGCGCTTATCCACTGATAAGAAGAAACAGTTTGTGCGTTGGCACTTTTCCCCAAAAATACTTTTATAATATGTAATGGTATAGATGGCGGAGCTTGTTATCCTTGATTACTGATGATCAAATAATTAAATGCAATTTTATTTTTTTTAAAAAAAAAGAGAATATTGATGTGCTGTTTCTCTTTTCTCAGGGGCCGCTGGTACGATGGCTGAAAGTGAATTTCAGCGAAGCCTTCATTGCCTGGATTCACATAAAAGCTCTGCGAGTGTTTGTGGAGTCTGTATTAAGGTGAGGAGGTCGATCATCCATCCACCCATCCATTCATCTGCCCATCCACGAGCTGACAGAGCTGTGGTGTGGTGTGCAGGTACGGGCTGCCGGTGAACTTCCAGGCCATGCTGCTGCAGCCCAACAAGAGGAACATGAAGAAGCTGAGGGAGGTGCTGTACGACCTGTACAAACACCTGGACAGCAGCGCCGCCATCATCGACGTGAGTCTGCAGAAGCTGATGGAGCCTTGTTGGCATGATGAACATATAATCAGTACAGACAAACATACGTTTGACATCTATGAAATGCTGTGAAGGTGACCACTGTCATGGATGACACTCACCTCTGTGTGTGTGTGTGTGTGTGTGTGTGTGTCTGTGTGTGTGTGTGTTTCAGGCCTCCATGGACATTCCGGGGCTGAACCTGAGCCAACAGGAGTATTACCCCTATGTTTACTACAAGATTGACTGTAACCTGCTGGATTTCAAAGTCTAAATACACTTCATCATCATCATCATCATGTGCTGTAATTCTCTCATGCTCACATTCCTCAAGCTCTATTTTGATTCCATTCCCAGCTTGGTCCTCTCTTGAAATCCTCGTCTTCTCACCCTTCTTACTTTTCCAGCATTCCTCAGTCGGAGGCTTTTTATCAACTCGTGTTCTGTTACAAGCATTTCGCTCCCACCAAATTATTTGGCATTCGCTCATGGCATCATCCAAAAAAATAAAAATAAATTATTTATGACTATTCTCCCCCAGTGTTCACACACCTTGTGGAAAAACAGTGTGGTACATGTGTGAGGATGGAAAAGATTAAATGTATGTTGAATATAGTATTTATTTAAAGCTTAGGAAATCGGTGAACATATTTTTGTTTGCTCCGTTTTTTTTTTTTTTTTGATAGTGATGTGTTTTGGGCTTCATGTGAAAACTCAATGTCTGTTTACGAGTAGCTGTTGTCCATTTTCCTCACTAAAGCTATAGTCACGTGAACTACTGAGGCGAGATGATCGAAGGAGCAGCGGCAACGTCTGCTGTCTGTGTGTTCTTGTAACCGGCCGTGTGAGAACAACAAAGATAGGTCTGTGTGCAAATACTATATTGTCTGTACAAATGAAAATTATTGAAACGATGTAAAATAAATGTTGAAAATGTCAACATGAAACATACTTTTGATTTACCTTAAAATTGATGGTGTTTGGATACGGTTCTGAAAATGTGTCTTTTCTGACATCACAAAGGGCACCGCAACCTTACCCCGGTTAGGTACAAGAAACCCCACCTTCTTGGTTTTTGGTCGCTTTCCAGTCACGGATGGTCGGACAACGGCTTAGTTAGTATTAGCAGGAGGCTGTGAACACGGGGCTAAATATGCTGTTGTGCTAAACATGTGGCCTTTGAACGGCCTCACCTCACGTGATCACTCCGAAAACGAAAAAGGGGGGTGGGGTAAAGTGAGATGTTCTTCAGATATATCTTTTCTTCTCTCATCTCATATTACGATGACGACGGTGATCTCTCGCAGCCAATCAGCTTCCAGGCGAGCTAGGTGCACTTTTATAAACCCCTCCCCCCCCTCCTCTCCGAATGACGCAGAAGGCAGCCTATCTCGGATGCGTACGGGTCAGCTGTTGTCTGTGGAAGCAGCAGCAGCAGCAGCAGCATCTTCTCCCGGATCCAACACCAACACCCTCGGCCAGTGATGAAGACACGGACGGGGCTGCAGTAGACGGACTTCCCGCCGTCTGGAGGGGATGCCGGAGCGGCTGTGAGCCGAACCGAGCCGAGTTGTAGCCCCGCATCCGCCAGCCGCACCTGCCCCTGGATGATCTTCCTGATGGGTTGTGGGGGGAGCCGGGCGGACGCGATCATCGAGCCGAGGTACCATGAGAGCTGGACCAGGGAGACGGAGTCGACGTGGCTCACCAACACGGACGTGGACACATCGGTGGCGGTGGCGACCAGTAAGAGATCTTCGCTAGTTTGTTCTCACGGAAGGCAAACAGCTGGAACACTACCAGTCACAACTAGCAGCTGTCAACTACCTGTTTCCTCCTCATCCTCATCCTCATCCTCATCACCACCATCACCATTACCATTACCATCTCCATCACCCTGGTGCAGAGTGAAACCAGAGCTGTCTAAGTGTTGTTGTTGCTGTTGTTGTTGTTGTTGATGATGATGATGATGGTGGTGGTGGTGGCGGTGATGTGTTTATTTGTCCAAGGTAAGGCTCTGGAGGCCAGCCTGAGGGAGAAGAGGATGGTGAACACGGGCACCCAGTGTGGGAAACAGGCTTTCAGCTCCGTGGGCTCCAACCACCAGAGGAGACCCAGACGCTCTCTGACTGACGTAGGTGTCACCGCTGGCAAGTGTGCTCAAGTCTGGCTGCTGTGAATTAAAGCAAGTTTGGGCAGATTGGCTGCCTGAGACACAAGTGATTTTACTTCTTTAGGTTGTTTTATATTCATATAGCTTATCATATATTTAAAAACAAACAAAAAAAACAACTTAGTTTGAGTAAGTAAGCATAACAGCACGTGACCCAGTGTCATGAACTTGTGCGTTTGATTTATTTGACGTTCTGCTTTTTTTTTTTTTTTGGCATGGCATCGGCGACACGATCCTCGCTGGGAGGCCGGTGTCGCCCTCTCGCTCTCCAACTGGAATTTAAACGATGCGACATCAAACTTAAAAGCTGTGTGCGTCTCCTCCGTAGCAAACCACACGAGACACCAAGAGGAGGTCGTCCAAGGAGGCCGGCGCAGCGTCCAAGGACGGCCAGCCCGTGACCGAAGACCCCGAACAGGTGGAATGTGTTTGACGACGACTAGGCGACGAGTCCTCAGCCTGTGGGGAGGGGAGTGGGAGGGATGGCGCCGGCAGAGTCTGCAGAATGTGGTGATTTTTGCAGAAAAATGTGTCGAGCCTTGATGCTTTGCTGAATCCCGGCCATCGGTCCCATCGACTCCCAACGCCTGCATCGTGTCTCTGTCCAAAGAATCCTGCGATGCTGCGTCGTTCTTGTGCCGCCATCGCAAAGTGCATGAGTGAAGCAGCAGAGAATGGCTTGCAAGCAGCCCTCACGCCGCCGTCCACCGCGCTTCTTTCTCCTGTGACGCCACCGCCGCCGGTCAGGGAGTGTGTGATAAGCCAACTCCAAGCAGAAGAGGTGGAAGAAGAAAAAGAAAAAGAAGAAGAAAACAACAACAACAACAGATCTGACTATCTCATACGCACATGATAATCATCAAGATCTGCACGTCAGATGTTTTGTGTGTCAGGCGTCGCCGTCAGGAATCTTTTACTTTGTTGTGCCAAATGATAGCGTGGAAGCCACAGTTTTTTTTTTTTTTTTTTTAATGAAGGATACCCCAAAGTGCTGTATAGAAACTGAGATTAGAGTTTTTGAAGCTTGAAGGCCAAAGACTGTCTTCTCCAGCCTTTTTGCAAGATAAAGAAACAAACACACCCGCCTGTGCCTACAGCTCAACATTTCTCTTGCGTGAGTGTTTACAGTATTATGTGTTCTTTTTTTTTTGGTCCAATGATGTTATGATGTGTTATTTCTTTTTAAATTACTTTCACCATTTTGCATGCGTAAGCTAACCTTAGTTGGCTGAAGTGTTTGTGGTAGTCCAGATGAACATTATGACGAGCAAGATGTTGAAATAAACAATTTGCCTATTGCTGGCACACGTTTACGTTGAAACGCTGCACTGAAATCAAAGGGGCTGACTGTGGATGCTGGGAGTTGAGAGCTACAGTTAGTCAGATAGCCAGCGGGTGGCGCTGTTGACCATTTGAGGGACGTTACGTCAGTACGAAGATTAAATATTGATCATAACCTGTTTGCACGTTATTTCTCGGTCGATTTAAAGTTTCTCAAGATGTGGGAACTCCAAAGGAATTATGGGATTAGCATCTACACAAGTAAAGACAAAAAAATGTAAAGATAATTAGTATTCATGGTATTTTTGTCAGTGAGTAATCATCTGCTCTGGAAACACAATAATCCACTCATTTACACTTATTCGTTTTTAAATTGGAATGTATGTGCTTAACTTTAATAAGAAACACAAAAATAACAATTATAAACACCCGTCTACGATGTACTCCAGTGGGGGGAAAAAAACTTTTGGCGGAAAAGGTGAAACCTCACGGTACCAACAGCAATAGCTGCTACAGAACAAGTTAATTTAGCTGCCATAAAAAAATATAATATTCATTTTAAAAAAACAACAACAACAAAAAAAACAACCTAATCCCACCACTACACACGTAGAGCCATGAAGATTCATTATCAATCACAAAGCTTGCTAGCTTCTGGTCTGTCGGTGCACCGCGCTTGCGCGAAGCACGCGGCTGCGTAATTTGGCGGGCGACAGGACCCAGGGAGAACTCAGTGCCGTCCGTCCGAGCCGTTGACTCTCCAGGTCCTGAGCAGCAGCAACAGCAGCAGCAGGAGGAGGAGGAGATTATTTCACAGTCCCACCTTCGGAGCTCCACATCTTCACACACAGTCCGGCGACACTCGGTGGCGTCAACTATTTGCCCCTCACCACTTGGCTATAATGAGGTAAGAATGGCCGAGCTGCCGCGGACTGACGAAGGGATGTTGACTTCGTCGACCGCCCTCCGGGATGTCGTAGCCGCCGGGGACGTGAACATGGACCCCGACGACGACGGCGGAGGAGCCGCCGCCGACACCGCCGCTGCCGAGGTCTCCCTGGAGGAAATCCTGACGCTGTACAACCAGCCCATCAACGAGGAGCAGGCGTGGGCCGTGTGCTACCAGTGCTGCCGGACTCTGGCGCAGAGGCAGCGCCGGAGGGGACTCAAGTCCGCCGGCGGCGCCTCGCACCTCGGCGGCGACCCGAGAAGGATCGAGGGACCCGGGGACGTGATGATCGGCAGGGACGGGACTGTCAAACTGCACCCGGGAGGCGGCGGCACAGGTAAAGGGGCACACCGGGATCGAGTCACTCACTCAGTCACTCACTCACCCGCCTGGCCGCAGCTTACACGCCAAGGCAGTAAGGCAGTAAGGCAGGCGGCTCCCTCCTCGCCGTCACTCACAGGCCAGTGCGCGGACTGGAGCATCTCGCACAGAGGCCATATTGTTGTCACTGTCTGCTTTGAGCCATGTGGAGGATTTTGTTTACAGACGCCGAGTGCGGGTGTTAATAATGCATTGGCGCATCGCCGCAGAGGAGCTACGGGGGGGGGGGGACGCAGCCGTGCTAGTTTGGCACTGTTAGCAACAGACGCGGCGTCGGTGTTGGTGGTGGTGGTGTTGTTGTTTCTCACACTCGGCGTCGTCTGCGTCTAATTGCGTGTAGAATGCGATTCATCCGACTGCTTGCTCCCATGGCACCCTGCCGCCGCCGCTGCTGCTGCTGCCGCCGCCGCCGCGGCTAGAATATCCTCCTGCAGCGGCCGGTTAGCTGCAGTAAACAATGAGCCATGTGATGCATTTAAAGTGCGGGGTGCCTTGGGTCAGGTCCGCAGTGAATCGGTGGCAAAAAGCCCAACAAACAGATGACTCACATTGACCCTTTTTTTTTATTTATGTTGTTGTGACATTGAACAACAACAACAACTTGTACCACTGCGGGTGCTTCTATGCGGCTTAACCTGCAATCTGCAGGTTGTGCTTCTGTGAGAAGCTACCTCTTTTTTTTTCTTCTTTTTTTTTTAAATGGTATTCCAATAATATGTAAATGCCAGAGCAGAGCAGAGCAGGGCGTGGGAGGGGCAGGTGTGTGTGTGTGTGTGTCTGCTCGGCCCACAGTGCCTGAGGTTATCTCCTACATCTCCTGGGAACTTATTATAGTCACCTTTGTTCCTTCTAGCCCCCACACCTCTCTTCTTTATTCATCCCCCCACTCCTCTTCCGAGGCTCCTCTCTCCATCCAGCTCCCCTTCAAGTTCACCGTATTCATCCAGGCCCTCATGTTTGCAGTGTGTACAAAATTTGCACACTTTGCCAGAGCTGCTGAGGTACGTTGGCACTTCCAGAAATAGAGCAGATGTGCCGACTTGCGTGCGCAGACTTTGTTTAAAAAACAAACAAAAAAAAAAAAACAATAAAAACAAAAGCACCGCCCTGCTGCGGTTGGGTTTGGACGCCGCGAGCGGAGCGATGCCTCTCTGAAGTATTTTTGGGACAGCTGTGTTCCCATTAGGACGGCTGATGGGATCGGCCTGAAACCTATTACGGCTTCCCGGTGGCTCAGTTGGCACCCGAGGCAGCGGACCGGTTCCCTCCAGCTGAAAATCAATGCTAACATGATGTACCGATGACTCTGCTTTAAAAAAAAAAAAAAAAAAAAAAAAAAATTAGATGGAAATCAGACTTTTACGGACTTTTAATAAGACACTTGTGATGTACACCAGCACTCTGTCAATTAAAGCCCAGTGAGTCCCCGAGGCCTGACTGACTCGCGTGCGTCACCTCCTGTTTTTGCACTAGCATCCAGGTACGCACAGAATCAGCAGCAGTGGGTGTTTATTTTATTTGCGATTGGGCTGTGAAACGTGCGGCGCTCCGTGTGAGGAGCAATTCATTAACTCCCACCCTGCACCGCCTGGAGGACGGCCCAGACTGAATAGATGAATGCCTGATCAACATTGAATGCTTTGCTTTCTGAAACCCCAGTGAGTCATTTCACCTAAAACCTACAATACGGGTAAATTTAGCGCACGCAACCGTCTCTTTTTTTTTTTTCTTCCCCAAAGTGGAATATTACTCACTAGAATCATCCCACTCTCTGTCGTTCAGTGACTTAGTTGAAAAGAAACTGGAGGTCGGCAGCAGTTGGTAAAAGATTCAACCGCTTAATCTGCTGGCGATCTGACGTCGGTGTCCCTGCCAGCAGCCCTGCAGCTTGACGTTTCTGTCATCCCTCCACGTCTCACTCTCCCTGCGAGAGAGACGAGCTGGCCGGCCGGCCGAGACAGAGGGCCCACTGTCCCTCGGACGACCGTTTATTTTCCCCCCTCCTCCCTTCTGTTTGCCGTCATTCCAAGTGGCCCGGCCGAGCCACGGCGTTAAACATGATCTCTTTTTTCCTTAGATTTCGAAGTGGGGGAAAAAAATAGAAATGCATTGCCATGTTGGCTGACATTTACTCTGTTAAGTACAGTCGGAAGTGGCCAATGAAGCTGTATTGTGTTGGGAATAATTAGTTCTTGGATTATTATGTAGCCATATTTTGATGCATTTTTTTTTTTTTCTTGGAGAGATTTTTAGCCGAGGGTTGTTTTTAAACTTTTAAGATAAATGCGTTCTCTCTAAAATGTACTGTCATGATTATTTTGTGGTGTTAAAGAGGAAACAAATGACGGCAAAAATAAATCTTGGCTGTCTGCCAAGCGGATTTTTATTACCGGCCCACAATTTTGAAATTGTATGTCGGCATTTGTGTTTCGAGCCAATAAGGAACTCCCTGCTGGATCGCTCGTCTTCGTCCGTTGGTGAGATTTGAACTGTGGCAGTATTAGCCTTGTTCTTTAAAAATGACGCGTCGGTCCAAAGTGTCATTGTTTGTATTCACACTGCTGTAAAGTCATATCTCAGATATCTCCGCGTCTCCTTGTACTTTCGCCTTTGCACAGGATTAGTCACCAAAGGTCATAATGAACAAATATTTTTTAAGCGGATATGCTCTGCTAATGATTTCTGCTTTTTATAGTAAAATAAAAACCTGGTGTTGTCAGCGGCGTCTCGTTTGAGACGTTTCTTCCTACTTGTTGTGGCTGAGCTGTTATTTAAAAGTCCCACCAGGAAGGGGGTCTGCTGGAATGAAAAGTTGAAGTCGGCCCACTGGTCCTCCGTCTTCATCCTGGGAATAAATGAACGCTGGCACCATGAGCCACCGTCCCCCTGGTGGTTCACTCTGACGGCTGGCGTGGCCTGGAGCGGCGGCTGCACAGACATTATTAATGATGTTCAATTATCATGAATCACCGTCGCTGATGATGAGCTCATCTCCTCTGTTCTGTCTTTGCAGATAAATACGGATCCGCCCCGACGTCACTGGAGGTGAGTTTCAATTCAGCTTTTTTTCTTTTTTCGGCATTGAGGGAGGAAAAAACAAACGCATTCCATCCAGCGAGCTGAAAATTCTGCTTCTTAGACCTCACTGTTGGCCCTACAAGGAGAGTCGAACTGACAACTGTCCACACAATGCTCACACAGTTGTCATTCCTCCATTTCTTCCCAGATTCTTCGTAATTGTGTTGCTTAAGTCTGTGATGTTGCTTTAGCATCGACGCCCAACGTGAGGGCGGCCTCTGTTTTTGTGTGTCTTTGGTCAAGCTGGGCGGCAGTGGGAGTGGTCTCACTCACGCGGCTTCATTATGTTTACACACACACACACACACACACACACTGATCCCAACCGAGTCATCTGCTGTCGACTCCCTGCTGTCACATCAGCCTAATGTTTGTCTTCTGGCCCCATGTGATTGCAGACATGCACATGCACTGTGTGCTTGTGTGTGTTTGGTTGCGTGTCTGTGCGCCTCAGCTGACTGACCGTGGATGAGACGTCCCGGCTCAGATGGGATCAGTGCCACACGCACACACACACACACACACACACACGCGCGCACCACACGGTGCTGTGAACGAAGGTGTGTTTGCTCGTTTAGACATTTGGACAGCGCACAACTTCACGCCGGCTTGCACAACAACGACGGCAACGCCTCCCAGCTGTAGTTTTGTGTGTGTGTGTGTGTGTGTGTGTCCATCTGGAGGCCGCGCCTCGTTGTTCAGGAATGCTCTTCATTATTTCCCAGTCTCACCGAAAGATGAAGTGTGGTATAATGTCTGATGTGCAGCTGATTCTTGATCTTTCACCTCTGCAGTTTTGACCTTGTGTGTGTGTGTGTGTGTGTGTGTGTGTGTGTGTGTGTGTGTGCGTGCGCTGCCAGTGTGCCAGCCGCTGAAGCCGCTATTGTTTCCACTCGGCCGAGTCTCTCTCGGTTAATCACCAGCTCGAGTTGGGCTTGACCCACTTCTGCTGGTGTCCAGGACAGATCTGGGGCTGAGCTTCCTCGTCAGTCTGATGACTTCCTCACCCCGACCCCCCCCCCCCAGTGGTCACTGTCACCGTCCACCTCGGGGTCTTGGTCTTGGTCTTGGTCTTGGTCTTGGTCTTGGTCTTCCTGGAACTTCCATGCACTCTGTGCCTCTGTGACCCTCAGAGGCAGAAGCTCAACCCGCGTCTTCATCGCTCTGTTAAAGATTACAGCCAGATTAGCAGCAGGATCCTATTACAGGTCGGTCGCTCGGTCAGTTTTCCAGGTCTCCTCACCGGGCCTGCTGCTCACCTTTGGGCCAATGCTGTTAGCCGGTTAGCATCACGTATGAGCGAAAGCCTGGGGCTTGGAAATGTATCCTTCATGGGTCAGCTGGTGGAGGCTATGTTGACGCAGCTGAAGCCGTCAAACCCTGCATAAACACTCTGCTTTCGCCCTCTTCTGATGTGGAATTGCAGGTTCGGAATGGCTCTCGGTATTTTCTCAGTACGGGTGGGGATTCTATTGTTGGGCTGGAATGATTGATGGTTTTTTTGGAAAGTGGCAGTGCAGGTTCCAGGTATTCAGACGGTGGCTGTGTGTGGTGTCGCAGCAGGAATTAAGCCCCATTAAGGTGGAGAGATGCAGATTTTTTGAAGTGATATATGTATTTTTTTTTCCACTTGTTTTGCCAGTTGACCAGACATTTCAATGATGGCTTACGTGAGGCTGAAAATGACTCAAGGTTCTCTTTACCGATCCAACTTTTGTTGCTCCCCCTCCTTCTGCCAGCACAAGGTGGGCTCATACATTTCCCAGTCTGGTGACTGCATCCTCAACCAGCTGTTGGCTCCGCCCTCTGGAACCACCTTGTTTTTTGGTTTCCTTCCAAACATGGAAGGCCCAACAAAGAATTTTGGCATGAGGCTACAAACAGAGGGCTAAATCTTCATTTTTTTTTGAATGCTCCAGTGCAACACGAGGTCTTTAAGTACTCTCACAGTAGGAGATGATGGCTGCAGAGCGGGAGCAGCGTCCCCTGCACTGGGAACCAGTTTGATCCCTGGATGCCTCAAACTCAAAGTTCTGCCCACCTTGTTCATTTCGCTCCAGTCCTGTCAGCTGGTCCACCTGATCAATGTCTTCATTTCAAGCCACCCAAGCGGCTCACATCACAGCCCCCTCAGGGGTCTTTTTCTGCCGCTGCAGCAAGAAATCCGACTGATGGAGTCGGTTTCTTCTTCCCTTCTTCGTCTTTGTCTTCCTCTTCTTCTCATCCACATTTCTGTTTCTACTTGTTTTAAATCCCATGTGCTGGCCAGATTAATTGAGTTCCTGCCTCAGCTTGTGGTATCTCGGGTTCATCAGATGTGGAGCTGCTAGAACAGCCAGTGTCGGGTTCTGTTCTGATCCTCCAGTGCTGGAGGGAAGCCATTTTTATGTTCTGTTCTGCCGATGAGCTTCCGGGTTTTTAAAGAATTATCCACGTCTGACTTGATTCAGCCCCGTCAGCTGTTCTTCAGCTAGTGACGATGCCCTGTAGGGTCAGCAATTGCACCTTTGACCCCTGAGGAACCTTTTTCAGTTCCTGGAGATGAAATGAGCAAATCATTGCAATGTTGACTCGCAAAGGAATGCAATGAATACGTGAATGAATTTCTGAATGAGGGAAGAGGGCAGCACGGTGTTGAGCTCCAGGTTTTCTCACTCTGGTTATGTAACTGTCTGTGCAGGGATGACATTGCTCCACTTGTGCAGCGAACAGGCACAGTGCTGCTGAACTGACTGTGTCCTCGGCTCGGGAGACCCAGGAGATGCCAACCAACCAGGAGCTTTGAATTCTGAGTGACCGAGTGTGTCAGGCTTCTCTCTGCTGTTTGAAACCCAAATACATGTTGATGTTCATCATCATCTGTGTCTTTTTAAAGCCTGACCCACTTGCGTTCATACTGGATTTCATTGTGGCGCATTTGTCCCACATTTAAATACCTAGGAAATATGTAGTTTAAAGTAATAATGCATGTGTTTAATATTTTAATTTCAAAAGGAAGCCACTCATTTATGAGTCAGATGAATTTTTTTTATTTTATTTTTTAAGTCGTGAGGAAGGGAAATGGTTTTGAATGTAAACATCATTGTATGGTGGAAAAGGCTCAGGAGTTTTTTTTTTTTTTGTAATTTATTGTTTATTTGGAGAAGCAAGTGTCCAGAAATTTTCTCTTGAGTACAATACAAAGTCCACATCAAATGTGGATATGGCAATATAATAACAACAATAACAATAACAGAACAAATGTAACAAGTGGGCAAGTGAGAGGGTTTACCCCATTCCTTTTAACACCAGGAAAACACACGGTAAAGTGTGTATCATCCCATGAACCAATACAGAAGTGTGTATCATGACAATGATCTTACGGAGCAGTCATATTCAGTTTACAGAAATTACAGGTTTTTATATATTCCGTCCATTTTGACCAAATCCTGAAAAAGGAGTCTCTTTGACCTTTAAGAGAGAATGACAACTTCTCTAGGACGTAAATATTCTGGACAATATCGATCCGTTCATCAATTGTAGGTCCCCCAGTCCTCAACCATTTTCTCCTGATAGTTTTTTTGCTTGCCGCCAGAAGCATTGCCAGGAGTTTTTTTATCTGTCAAATTCCAGTGATCCCATGGAATGTCTCCTAAGTACAGGACTTCACATTTACAAGGAATTTTCACAACAAAAATGTTAAGTGCATGCACAGTTGTTCCCGGCTCAGGAGTTTTAAATGTAGTTTTTAGTTGCATTTCTGTGCTCTAACTCTCAAACCCACTCCAGAACCAGCTACCTGGACCAGTGGCGCTACGTGCAGGGCTAAGAGATGTTGGTGGTGTTTTTTTGGGGGAGGTGCACTGCTACTTTTTAATCATGGATCCTTCTTCCCAGACGAGCTGTGCTTAAGACAGTGGCTCGCTCAGTGAGACCTCAGAGTTGCTGTTTGGCTTTAACAGGAGACCCAGCTGCTGCTTGTAATTATCTTTCTCTCTTTGTTCATTTTTCTGCCCCTTAAGTAAAAATCTGCAGTGTCAGTTCCTCAGTAGTTAACTCCCCTTAAGTCGGATCATTTTTTAACCCAATCAGACTGGAGGATGTTGTTGTCGTCCTTCTTGTGCATGATTTCATCAGTCAGTTGAGCAAGTGTCGCAATCATATACCTGATTGGATTTGTGGTAAGCTGTTCCCTGAAGACAGAACTATTCATCAAATCATCAAGTTGAACGTTGTAAGAACAAACGTGATGCAATGATTTAGTGCATTTACTGCATTGATTTTATTGCCACCATGATCTTAGTATGAGGCCGGCCGGGCTCTCCTCCTGCCTGCCACACACCTGCTGGATTTCCTCAGAAGCTTTGGAACCTCCAGGTTGCACTCGTACGTGACCCGCGGCTGTTTGACTGCTGCGTTGGAGGTGTGTGTGTGTGTGTGTGTGTGTGGCTGCCACCTGCCTCCCTCCAGATTGTGATCTTGCACTAAAAAGGCGTCTGTTGTCTTCTGAAATCCAGCCGTGGTTTTACCGGATTTTTTTTTCTTTACTTGACACCCTGGTCCTCGTCCTTCCTCATTCCTCCTCCTCCACCACCGTCAAGTTGCAGCCTCTGTTCTCTCGGCTGACTGCTCCTCCAATCACAACCTAACGTGTCACATGTCACCCATTCCAATCGGTTTTTTCTCTCGTCTATTTCCTCTACTCCATCTCGCTGAGCCGTCTTGAAAAGCCCAGATAGGATCAGTTTTTCATTCTTTCAGAAGAAAAGAACTACTTTGCTGCTCATGAAGGAATTTGAGCTCTGATTGGCAGGTGGTTCTCAATGCGATGAATTAACAAACTTCTGTAGTTCATTTTCTCAAACGAGCCTCTCTTTTCTCATCTTTTTTTTCATTTTTTGACCGGTGAAAGGTGTTGGTTTACTCCGAAAGATTAGAAAGAGAAGAGAAAAAAATATTACAGGAAGGAGATTTTTATTTCCGTTTTCATTTCAAGTTTTAAGTTGAAATTTCGTGAATAAAGTCGACGTTAAAGAGACGAAATTTGGTGAATAAAGCGGAAATTTCATGAATAAAGTCGACGCAAATAAAGTAGATTGAAAAAGTGGAAATTTTGCGATTCGTGATGAATCAATTTGCCACTTGACAACAGGTCTTCTGTGGAACAACTTGTGAAATTGTACTTAAAAATTGGGTCCACAGTATTCGGACATTGAAAAGACTGTGTTGAATTTTGTGTCCATTCAGAAGAAAAAAACAGCCAAACTTCACCCACTGTAATCAGGAAACTGGCAAAAACTCAAGCACTCCACTGGATTTGCTCGCAGAGCCTTTCGACTTTACCCTCGACATTTTGACTTACTTCATGTTGACATTTATTGCAATATTTTGATTTTATTCTTGAAATTTCGACTTTAATCGTATTTGAACTTTATTCTTGAATTGGAAAAAAATATATCTTGATATTTTTTTCTTCTTGTGGCCCTAATCCTCTTCAATAGGTTACAGTGTAGATGCCAGTTAATACAAACTGCTGCTTCAGCTATTGACATACTGTATCGGAAAATCAGGACGACCTCCTGTGACCACCGCAGGATCTCTCACTGTCTTTGTCCTTCATTCGTTCATTGGACGGGAGCAGAGAGCGACGTCTGAATGAACCCTGAGTGACCTTCAGGAAGGTGTTGCTGGTTATTCAGAGAGTCAGTAGAGACAGAAGAAAGTAGTTCAAACCGTTCCAGCCATCAAACATCAGCTGAGTGAGTGAGTGAGTGAGTGAGTCCTCACATTCTAGCTGCCCTCAGTGACCAGTGTGCTGTCTGCTCTCGTGGCCCCGCCCCCCTAGCGGACACGCTTCCCCACAGATGGATTATAATGTTACATAACAAGATGCTAAGGAAGGGAGTATTTATTTTAGCCCTGGGTTGGGATTATCAGCCGCGCATAGAGACGCTTGATAAATTGTACCGATATTAATCCATCAGTGCGAAATATTCTTACATTGTGTTTTAATAACTGTAAGAACAGAGATTGCCGATTATTGTTTTTTTCAATTTTTTTTGAATGTATGTATTTATTTTTGGACAGTTTTGTGTCAGTTTCATTGGATAAAGTACAGATGCTTGATGCAGAAGCAAAGCAGCGTGCGTGTTCAGAGCCGCTGATGATTTGTACTGGACTTAACGAAGCACACACACACACACACACACCAGGCTTCTTTTGTTATCATTTGGGCCCCTCCCTTCTTCAACAATGCTGCTTCATTCTACTGTGGAAGAAGAGCTGCTGGCTGCACAGCCTGCAAACTGTTCCAAAAACACCTCTGAGCTCTTTGACATCGACGCCATGAGTTTCTGTGAAGGGTGGAGGAGCAGTTGAGTAATCAGACTTCTGTTAGTAGATAACAACAAGGGTGATTCAGGGCCGGCTCTGTATTCATGCACCTGCAGTGGTCACTCGCCGCAAGTCATCGTTGCGACACTCCCACTACTTCCACAGCGCCACCGCCACAGCACACACACAGGCTGTCCGTATGGCTCATACAATAAAAGTGACAAGCGAGAAAATGCTGCAAACGTCTGGATCCAGTTCTGTCTCACTGGCTGCACTGGAAGAGTTCTTTTTGCAGGGAGAAAAAACATCTCAAATGTTTGAATAATTGGAAGGAAAAGTTGCTTTGCTTGGATGTGATGTGAACTGACTTCCTGTGTGTGTAGGTGAAGTAACAGGACTAGCGGGAAAGTAATAGGAATGTGGAAAATGTCTCCAGGTGTCTGGAACAAGGAGCAGGAAGTTCAGCACTGGACAGGTTGGACCGGATTGTTTCCCAGAATCAAGTGAATAAAGAACGTCCACACTGTTTGAACACCCGGCTGATTAATGTTAATGCAAAGCCAACCCAGTCCTCACTGAGGGAGCCAGAGCAGCCTGGACTTCCTACACAATAATATAATAAAATAAGACAAAGCAACTCAGGGTACAATATGAAAAATAAGTAGCATGGAGAAGGTCGCCCATATCGGGACATTTTAGGAAATTTCAAGCAAATCTGATTGAACTGCGTTTGAAATGGTCTGTTTTTCATCTGAGCCAGTTTCCTAAGTTGCCTTTTTTTTTATTATTATTTATTTTCATTTTTTTGCGAGATACAACAACACTGGTTGACACGCTGCTGCTGTTTGTCCTTCCTCTTCCTCCCAGGTGGTCGATTCCCTGGGGGTGATGATCTACAAAGCTCTGGACTACGGCCTGAAGGAGAACGAGGAGCGGGAGCTGAGTGCGCCGCTGGAGCGCCTCATCGACATGATGACCAACACGGAGGAGACGCAGAGCGACCCCTGTCCCGACGAGGGCTACGAGGCCACCGAGGAAGAGGAGGAGGAGGAGGAGGGGGAGAGGGAGGGGTGCAAGGAGGAGGAAGAGGAGGAAGACTTTGTCCTCACGCCAACCTCCAACTCGGCCGGCAGCATCCGAAGCTACCGAGACGTCATACTGGTGAGTCGTCGGGGTTCCATCCCATAATAACAACTTCCATCCACATTTCCATCCATCCAGTCAGCCAGTCAGTCAGTCAGCCAGTCAGTCACAGCTGATGAGGATCCGTTCCAAGTTAAACAAGCGCGGCCAATTTAAGAAGGTATCCGTATTTTAAACGTGCAAATTATTCTTATCTCGATAATATTTGACTGCGTCTCCGAATCAGATCATTTGATTCCATATTTCTGCGCCAGACCATCAACCTTGCGCTTCCAGTCCACTCGTCGTCACTCCGGCTCCTAAAAATAAGAGGAGGCTGTGTCAACACGGCGGTATTTAGGGACTGAGAAGGTTTCACGGCTGCGTTCCCGCCGCCTAATGAGGCCCGGCGAGGAAGACAGACGCCGCCTCTGTTCGCGCAGCGCGTCCCAGGACGCTCGTCCCTGTCGGTGTAAACAGCAACGTGTTGCTGTGATGTGGAGGAGACGGCGGGCGACATTCCTGACCGACGTCAGGGCCGGAGCGGCCAGGGGTCCAGAACTCAAGCCTTCATCCTGAAACTGATCCATTCCCGTCTGCGATCATCCAGGGTGAAATGTTGCCAATCCAGAATCTTGGCAACACCTTGGCTGATATTTATGCTGCAGAAAAGACAACGTGCACACTTTGTAGCGTTTATTTTCTATATATTATCAGTATCATATATTTTTCTTAGGGCTGTTGGCGTTAACGCATTCATCGCGATTAGTTCAGTGCAATCCATCACGCCTTTTTGTCCCTTTCACCAACCCGTAGTCGGCCTCCTGGCTCCACTGGCGCCATTTTATGAGGCAGTTTCCTATGGTAAACAAAATAGAACTGTATTTTATTTTTTTTTGTTTACTTTATTCCTCTTAAGATTTGGAATTGAAAAACTGTGTTTTTGTTTTTGACAAGTGGGTGTACGTGGCATTTTATTCATTTGAAAACTGTATTTCGTGTAGACATTGTATTAAAATGGTCTACAGCTCACTTTTTTGAAAGAAGACAAAAAGGTCAAACAGGAAATTATTTCTTTGCGTCCATTTGATTCCCATTGAAGACTCTGGTAAGAAATACTTTACATATTGCAAATAACAGAATTTTACACATGCAATTCTAACTGTGATTAACTCCAGTTAACTATGAAGATTCTGCAATTAATCGCGATTTAAAAAAAAAAAAAAAGAATTGTTTGACAGCCCTCATTTTTATTTATTGTCCGTTTTTCCTTTTTGCTCTTTTATTATTATTCACTCTTTAATTTTTAGCAGCCCTGGGTCCGAAGTTGAATCTCGTGTTCTTGTATACAGTAGTGGAATTTTTTTTTTTTGACACCTCATGCCTTTGTGCTGTATGTACACGTACTGCATTGTGCTGAGAATCAGTCTTATGTCTCCATTTAAAACACGCGCAGAACTACAACAATGTAGTTTTCTTATTTCCTTTTGTTTGTGTGCCTCTGAATCAGCCAAACCTTTACACACACACACACACACACACACACAAAAAAAAAAAAATCTCCAGCCAAATATTTAATGACAATAATTGCGACAATAATTGAGTAAAATTTTAACGGGGGAAAACTTTTCTGCACTACTGTTCTTGGCCACCGGGGGAGAGATTCCTGGAAGATGAGCCACTAAATCATCCTCAGATGAAACTTTATCCTCCTGGTCATTGTTGTTGTTGTTGTAGTAGTTGTTGTGAGCAGCAACAGTGGAAACCGCAGACGCAGCAGCAGCAGCAGCAGCAGCAGCAGCAGCAGCAGCAGCAGCAGCAGCAGTTTCTCACGGCGGCGCTCAGGTTCTCTGCTGTCTGCTGCTCTGCTGCTCTGCTTGATGAGGAAGAAGACACTGTGTGCCGCTGCGTCAGGCATTCCTGAGGCCGGCCCAGCCCTGCCCAGCGGGAGAGCGTGAAACATGTCATTATTCTGGTTTTCCCCTTTTGTGATACACAAATGGATTTGACAGCCCGGCTTTTATCGCCTCTTACAGTCAGATGCCACAGAGGTCGGAGGTCATGTGACCGGGACCGGACGGTCAGGTTCATCCAACTGATGGTTTTATGTAATTTTTTTGCAATTTGATTAGTTTTATGCAATTAAGACATTTTAGTTGAAATGACTTGAAAAGCTCACATGAATTTTAAATGTAATCTTTTAATTTTCTCTTGACAAACATTTGGCCCCATAAACACTGGTATGGTGGAAAGACCTTCATCATCTCCGTCGTAACTATCATCTTCATGATTTTTAAGTCGGCACAAAGACAAATGTCTCATTTTCCCAATCCTGTTTCTGCAGATTTGCTCCTCCCACCTGCCCAGCCCCTCCGACGCCCCCAACCACTACCAGGCCGTGTGCCGCGCCCTCTACGCTGAGACCAGGGAGCTGCACACCTTCCTGGAGAAGATCAAGAGCGCCAAGGAGGTGAGCAGCAGCAGCAGCAGCAGCAGGAGGAGGAGGAGAACCCCAGCGAGCTGGCAGATTCTCTTTTTAGATTCCAGCGTGGAGATGCAGGAGTGACCACAGAACAGAGCAGGGTGCGGGGCAGATTGCTGCCTTCAGACTGGCAGCCAAAATCCGATTGTCAGCCCCATCCGGATTGGAACCGGATGGCTCTTTTGTAGTCTGAACAGTCCCAAATCACATGGAATCCGATTTTTGCTAGACGGTAGAGACCAAGCAGTCAGTGCCTGGACAGAGGAGGAAGCTCGTTGGCTCATCGGTGTGTGGGGAGATACAGTAGCTCCACAATGATATGATGACATCACACACTACACGCTACACTGGGCCACGCCTCCGCTGCCACCTCGTTGCTACAGCAACCAGTCAGATGGCTCAAGAATGTGGCCCAGTCTGAACAGAACCACATCCCATTTGGACACTGGCTACAAACAGTGTGGACAGTCAGCCCTGAAAATGGGATTTGAGAAGGAATCTGATTTGAATCGGATTCGCCTGCAGTCTGAACGCAGCCTCAGTCACTTCAAACTTTCACCAGCAACTACAGAACTGAGAAGCGAGCGGCGGTCCAGCGCGTTGCCTCGCCCTGCTCTGGCATCACGGTTACTATTTCGGTTCACTCCTCTCCTCCCTGTGATTCAGTCCAGCGCTCGGCCACATGACCCTGGCCACGCCCCCTCTCAGACGCTGCACACGAGTATAAGCAGCTTGTTTGTTTTATTTGTTTGCTTTTTTTCTTTCTGGGCAGGAGGGGGTTCATTCAAGCGGCCTTGTGTAACATACGGTTATAGAATCCTGTGTAACCTTGTTAGAATTAGAATGTAAGCAGCTTACAGGAGGAGAGACCTCCACTCGTGGGGCTTCCCGCCTCGCTGGATGCTGCTGGATAATTGCTAATGAGTGGCTGTGTACAGTGTTGCACATGACTGTGAATCAGCTGTTAGTCCGTCAATGAGCCTTTATTTAGTTTCTCTGCTCGTTTTTTATTTGAAGGTTGTATTTATTTTGATGTCATTGCACCGTTTGGAATGTTTATTAGATGGCTGAGAGGAACTCATCGAAAAAATATTCCAAAGATAATTCATTATTAATTGCTGTCTGCACAGGTCCCCCGACCTTTTTTAGCACCACCACGGCCCGGTTAGATCCAGTGTTAGATGGACGTAACGGAGAGAATCCGGTCATTTTTCAAAATAAAATTGTTCAGAATCAGATATTGAATGAAACGGGATTGATTTAACGGAAGTTAATTATTCTCTCTGTCCGGCCCGGCACCAAATGGTTGGGGACCTCTGGTCTACATTATATATATCTAGTTCTCTCTCTGAGCAGTTAGCATAACAGCTCATCGCTTTATTGTTTATCGTGTCCGTTTCTTTTTCTTTTTCTTCCGTCCAGAATTTAAGGAAAATGGAAGGCGAGACCCAGGAACCAGCGCGAGACCTGGACGAGCTGCAGAACTCTGACTGGGTAACAGCAAACACTCACACTGCAGCAGTGTGCGCGAGTTTGGTGATGGAGCCTCACCTCCCCCTCCCTGCCCTCCCCTCCCCCACCAGGCGCGGTTCTGGGTGCAGGTGATGCGAGACCTGCGCGACGGCGTGAAGCTGAAGAAGGTGCAGGAGCGCCAGTACAACCCGCTGCCCATCGAGTACCAGCTGACGCCGTACGAGATGCTGATGGACGACATTCGCTCCAAGCGCTACAAGCTGCGCAAAGTCATGGTGAGAAAGACGACGGCGCTTTAAAACGGCCGGCTCGCTTTAGTAGCGGCGTCGACCGCATCAATAGATTGTTGTTTACGACTGACCCGGTGTGGCGGTGCACTGTGTGCCCCAGGTGAACGGAGACATCCCGCCTAGGTTAAAGAAGAGCGCGCACGAGATCATTCTGGAATTCATCCGATCGCGGCCGCCCCTCAACCCAGTGAGTAACACACACACACACACACAGACTGCACTACACACACAGACTACACTACACACACAATCTTCCATCCAGATTAGTCAAAGTCATTAGCTGCGTTTCCATCACAGTTTTTTTTTTCAAAATAAAAGCCATATTTCTAAAATATATTTTTAAAAAATACCGCGAGATTTCCAAGAATTCCGTTTGCTTTTGTTTGTTTGTTTGCGTTTGTTTGCCGTCAATAATGGTTGTTGTATTTTTCTCTTTGATTACTTGTAAAAAAAAATATTGTCTCCTCTTCCTTTCGCTGGTCAGTGAAGTGGTCACATGACCCCGTACGCCACGTCTGCTGATGTTTAAATATGATAACAGTGTTTCCATGACACTTTAGCGATATTCCTCTGTATGGATCTGTGTGGAAAATCCATCACATGAGAGCATCAAAACCTTTCAGCTATAGCTGAGAGGTTTTTCCAAGTTGAGCTGTTTACATCACCAGTTTTTATTATGGCCATATTGAGGTTTTGATCAAATTCTAGGGGTGATGGAAACGCAGCTGGTGAAGAAGGAGACACCAGTTTGTTGTTTGTGGTGGATGTTTACAGCAGGACGTTGGATCCGAACCCCACCCTGTCCGTCGTCTCACGTCTTGGTCTTTCCCTTCAGGTCTCGGCCCGCAAGCTCAAGCCACACCCACCGCGGCCGCCCAGCCTCCACGAGCGCCTGCTGGAGGGCATCAAGGCCGAGAGGAAGCTGAGGCCGGTGTCGCCCGACATGATCCGGCGGAGCCGCCTGGGTGAGCAGAACCGCGTTTCTACCGCAGGGATCGGAAAACCTGATCGCTGGAAAAACGGCCGCGCGGCTCCCTGTTGATCCGCCTCCGCTGCACCGCTGGGCGCAGAAAACCATTAGCCGTGCCGTGACGGGACGGGACAGCCGCCAGACACATCTGTCTCCCAGCGCCGCCCGGCGGCCTCAGCCCGGCAGCCTCAGTGTTTGCACAGGGATCTCAAGTCGAGTCGAGATCTGTTTGCTGTTTGCTGGAGCTGAAAGTTCTGCCTCAGTAATGAGAAAGTTCTGTAGGCGGAGACCCGACGTCCAGCGCTGCATAATTGGAATACCGGAGGCTAATCCGTTGGGAATGCTCTCGTCATAATTGGCCGATTGTGTGCGGCGATGCTTTTAAATCCATACTGTAGCCTGTGTGCACAAGACAGAGTCTGTTCACGGATTAGCATGCAGGTGTTGCATAATAACAATAACGGTAACAACACATAAGGAACTCTGTATGGCCGTGGCGCTGAGATGCCTGAAATGTTCCGCCTCCATTCTAACTCTCGTGGATTTGCTTTTTTTTCTTCTCCCTTTTGCTTCCATCGCTTCCTTTCTGTCTTTCTTTCTTTATTAATTCCCACCTCGACATGGGCGTGTCTGTCAGTCATGCGACCTCTTAGCATGTCTCACAGCTTTGACTCATCAGGTAACGTCCAGTGTGTGTGTGTGCGTGTGTGTGTCTGTGTGTGTGTTGTCATTCCAGGCTATTTTAGCTGTCGGCTCCTGTGTTTCTCATACGCAAACACGCCCTTTCTCCTTTTGAACTGGTGTTGACGCACTTTGCTGCCCGACTGGTTCACACCTGGCAACCAGATGTCAGCCCGTCAGTGAACCGGCTCCCCAGACATCAGCCCAACTCCATCCCTCGCTCCCTCGCCGTGCTCCCGTTTCCTAGAAAATGCGAGCTTGGACTCACGCTTCTCCGAAAACTACCCCTTGTGATGTCACAAAGGGCACCGATCCCTCTCTCCCATGGTCGGTGACGACACCTCCAGTCAGGTGTTGGCTCCGCCATCCCCCCCTTCCAAACATGTGGGCGGTGCAATGAAGCATCTGTTGTTTTTTTTTAGCAGTAGGCTGCAAACAGAGGGCTAAATAAAACATTTTTTAAGCTATGTGATTACTGGGGGCTGCTGTGGGACCTCGGTGGTTTTAAATTGGCAGGATTACGAACGGGGACCCTCGCTCACGCCAGGGGGCGCTAACGAGGGACCTCCGCTAGAACAGGCGGCCGGTCGGTAGCAGAGATTACCCATCAGCCCGTCTGGTGCGTCCGGCCTGCCGACCTAATCCGCACTCCCATGTGAAACATGAAATATGAAGGGGGAAAAAAAATTACATAACAGCGGCAGATGATGAAGAGCTGGAGGGACGTTGGGATGCAGCGGCCGTGACCGCGATCTGGACGAACCCAAGTAACCTCCTCCCCCCGCACACCCCGCTTCCCTCCCTCCCACCCCCCCCACCCATCCTCACTGCCTCGCCGATGTGTGAACGGATCCTATTTTTACACGCCCGCCCCTCTCAATTCACGCCCCTCACACCCGGCAGACGCTGCCGCCTGCTCCCAGCGGGCGTCGCCCTGAAACCGTGACTGACGCTCGTGTTCCTCCGCAGGTGCGGGGAAGAGCATCAGCACGCCTCAGGACCTGTTCCGCAGCTCAGGTAAGAAAGAAAGACGCACGTGTCGCCCGCAGCTGACACAGGATGGCACAGGATGACACAGGATGTTGTGATAAGGAAGCAGGAAGTGGGAAGTGAAGGTTATGACCAAAAACTCCTCCAAGTCGCTCTCAATATTTTATATTTGTCTGTAACGTTAGTTAATATATTTCTTGATCTTTTTGCACTGCAGCTTTTTCTTTTTGCTGCTGTAATTATGCAAATTTCCCCACCATGGGATCTTCTTCTTCTCTCTTCTCTCTCTCTCTCTCTCTCTCTCTCTCTCTCTCTCTCTCCCCTCTCCAGCAGACACACCTGATGCATCCAGGAAGTTGGCCGTCAGCACGCAGTCCCTGGCCAGCGGCGCCGGGGGTCCCGGCCAAGGCGGCGCTCAGCCCCTCACCCAGAGGAAGAGGCTCCTCAGAGCGCCGACCCTGGCCGAGCTGGACAGCTCCGAGTCCGATGTAAGAGACAGACAGACAGACAGACAGACAGACAGACAGACGCGTTTCCATGAGTCCCGAGAATTGTGCAAAACCTAAAACTGGTGATGGAAAGCAGCTCCACTTGGAAAACCCTCTCGAAATATGGCTGAAAGGTTTGGATGCCCTCACGAGGTGGTTTTTCAGTTTCCATATTGAGGAATATGGCAAAAGTGGCATGGAAACATTTTTTTTTTCACATTTATGAGTCACTGAACTCAATGTATATGGTCATGTGACCAGTTCACTGACCAGTGAAAACAGAAGGAAACAGAATATTTTTTTTTACAAGTAATCAAAGAACAGCATTCAATGGAAACACCTGCAAATTGCAATTGTATTTTGTCAAAATTTTAGAAATATCGCTTTTATTTTGTAATAAAAACAGTCATGGAAACGCAGCTAAATGAATATCAGTGCAACTCTCACAGAGATGCACCGCTTGAGACGGCGTCATGTGACCCGCTGACTCTTGTCATGTGACCTGCTGACACAGGAGGACGGCACACGGAGCAGCACCAGCATGTCCACGTCCCTGATGGAGGACACGTCGCCTGAGTCTGTGGTGGGGAAGAAAGGTGAGCCGTACTTTCTGACATCACAAAGGGTTTCCTTTTTTTTTTTTTTTTTAAGTGGAATTTTCCTTTAAATCATTCAGATAAAACAGTTAGGATAGCGACAGGAAGCTGCAGTCTCTGCCAGGTGACTCTTGGAAAAGACATTTTTAATCTCAATGAGTTTTTTACTTGGTTGAATGACGATGATGATGATGATGATGATGATAGACCAGGGGTGTCAAACATACGGCCCGCGGGCCAGATCAGGTTTTTTTCCGGCCCGCGCAATGATTTTGCAAAATATAAAAACTGCAATTTATCAATGAAAGAAAGTGCTGTTCTAAATGTGTCCACTTGGTGTCGCAATATCGTTTCTGCTTTGCAAACAAAGTCAATACTGGGGCTGAGCAAACCGGCACAAGTACATCCACTCACGCCTCCTATTGGCTGCCCTCATTGCCCCAGAACGTCTCCTATTGGCTGCCCTCATTGCCCCAGAACGTCTCCTATTGGCTACCCTCATTGCCTCAGAACCTCTCCTATTGGCTGCCCTCATTGCCCCTAAATGTGTCTGTCGAAACAGACAAAGTTGATGCAGAGCAGTGTTGCCAACTTGGCGACTTTCTCCCCCCAAAAAGTCGCTATTCTCCCAATACTGACTTTTTTTTTGTCAAAAGTGACTAACGACAACCCTAGCGACTTTTCCTGGTGTTATTGCGTTGCGATCAAGTGCAAATTGTCAATTATGCAAATTAGACGATGATGTCATTTGGCTACTTTCAGGACAGCCAATAGCGACTTTCCTTACTGAGGAGTTGGCAACACTGATGCAGAGTGCAGAGTGCTGAAATAACACAAACAAAGAAAACAACTGGAAGTTGTTGTTATGAGTTTGACACCCCTGTGATGGATGCACAATGTGCATAATATAAAAACTTGTGATGAGCCAAGTTCTTAAAAACAAAGCTAAAGAAAGGAAGCAGTTTTAAGCGGAGGTTTCTGATTTTTGCGTCTCCGTCCTGGACTTTGTCGTCTGCAGCTCCTCCAAACTTCCTGCCCATCTCGGCCGCCGCCGCCAAATCGCACTCGGACAAGCGAGCGTCTTCGCAGAGACGCCACTCCATCGAGAAGGAAGCTCCGGCCAGCGTGGTCTCCTTCGGCGCTCCTCCTTCCAGACAGGCCTCCAAGTCTCTGGTAGGTCCTCGCTGGAGGTTCTTCTTTTCCAGACCCTCGTGAGCGAATCAGTGAGAAAAAAACCCAAACAAACCTCCGGTGAGCGACGCTTCCTGCAGGACGGACGTCACTTTATAATGAGACCAACAGTCCTGGACTGACAATGAACCACCTGTTGGACCTCCTCTATGGTCTTGTGACCACTCACTCACTCACTCACTCACTCACTGACTCACTGACTCGCTCACCCACTGCCTCTCCGAGTCGCATGACTCCACTGAGGCCGCCGGACGTAATTGGAAGCACAGGACGGGCGGAATGAGACAGCGGCCGTTCCAGGGCAGAGAAATCTGATGAGATGCAGCGGCGGTCCCGTCCGCATTCTAATCCACGATATGAACGTTTAGTTTTGCCTCAGTTCCGTTCAGTTTGGTTTGGTTTCTTCACTGCGTTTAAGGAAGAGCTGAAGGAGAAGGAAGCGGGTTTATTCCTCCGATGCCCTGGGACGTCGCACGAGCCGTGATGGGATTCAAATGTTTCCCACCTGACGGTCCCGGGGCTGCAGAACATAGTGGAAACTCTTAAAATGCACCCACACCTTTCACAGCCACCTGCCTCAATCTGCAGCGGCTTCAATCCAGTGCGTCATCCCTGTGCCACGCAAAAAATGTAAATGGTCAGAGAGAATTTGAAATGAGTCATTTCCCTCCTGCTGGCACCAGTGTGGCTCCTCCCCTCTGGTTCACCGCCTGCGTCTGATTCAATCGCTACGACCGCTTTACCAACTTTTACCTCCAGAATTCACCAGCTGCGTTTCCATGACAGTGTTTTAATGATATTTCTAAAACTTAGACAAAGCACAATTGCGATTTGCAGGCGCTCCATTGAATGGTGTCAAGCAGATAAACCGTAGTTCTGGTAGAATCTCCTCCAGTGAGATTTAAGATTAAGATTAAAGATTTCCTTTTATTAGTCCTACAGTGGGGAAATTTCCAACATTACAGCAGCAAGGTGATAGTGACGCACAATAAGAAGCACTGCAAACAAGTATATGTAAATCGAAAAAATAGAAATTAGATAGTAAAAAAAAAATATCTGAGCATTTTAAGAATAAAAATTAGATTTGGCCATAAATCTGCATTTCCATGTTGTTTGCTGTCCAGAATGGTTGTTAGATTTTTCTCTTTGGTTACTTGTAAAAAAAAAAAAAAAAAAAATCGTCTCCTCTTCCTTTCACTGGTTAGTGAAGTGGTCACATGACCCCGTACGTCACGTCTGCTGACGTTTAAATATGATAAAAGTGTTCCTTTTGCGATATTCCTCTGTATGGATCCGTGTGAAAGACCACCTGATGAGGGCGTCAACACCTTTCAGCCAGAGCTGAGAGGTTTTCCCAAGTGGAGCTGTTTTTCCATCACCAGGTTTTATTATTGCCATATTTTAGGTTTTGTGCAATTCTCTGGCTCATGGAAACGCAGCGACTCAAGAGTTCATTTCCTCTTGTCTGTTTTTGCCCCCTTTTTTTTTTTTTTTTTGTTTCACTTTCGTGCTGCTGCAGCTGATGGCCGACGCCCGCACCAAGGTAACCTGGTTGCAAACTCACCACCACCACCACCACCACCACCACCTCCACCATCATCAGCAGTTCCTTCCTAATTCATAGTCAGAGCAGCTTCTTCCTCCGTGGCTCTGACAGCGATGAGCACCGAGGGAAATGTACGACATCGCCGCCCGCAGTTGTAAACTGAGCGGACAGAATGAAATCATGGGATGGGAGTGAGGGGGGGGGTGGGTGGGGAGCTGGCTGATAGTTGTCTTCATTTCAGGAAAATGCTGTCAGATGCTTTTCAGTCATGGGACTTCCTGTTATGAACTGCGGCGGCGATGAAATTGAATTTCAAGCCGGCAGTGAGCGAGGGGACGATGTCGGCGCTGCGAGGACCTGCCGGCCGCTCCTTTACGTAACGAGATCACTGCGGCGCCGGCCCCCGTAGACTGCGTCGACACGCCTATGGATTATTACATCACACATGCTCACACAAGCCGCGTCTTTAGCCGCCACTTGATGATATCGGTTATTACGGGCTGTTATCCGCTCAGCAGAGCTTCCTCTGGGGCCACTGACGGAGCTCCGCTCTGGGCCCCATGAAGGAGCTGCTCGACTGCGCTTGACTATTAGCTGGTGGAAGTGACTGCGAGCTGCCCGTCTGAACGTGCTGTTGCTTCTTTCTGCTGGTCAGGTGGGGGCCGGCGGCGGCGCTCGGGCAACGGTACGTCCACTACCAAGACTCTTCGAAAAAAAACCAAAACAAACCAAAGAAAAACCATCAAGCCAGCAGTGTGTACATGTCAGAAGCCTGCAAGCGGTCATCATTATTTGTGATGCTTCCATAAGCAGTGAAATGTGACCGGGCGTCTCACTCACGTCACTGGAAAACAGGCATTTGTGTCGTCGCCATTTGCATTGTGTTGCCGCATGCTGACTGTGCAGCTTGGTTCTTTCATGTTGTTGTTGTTGTTGTTGTTGTTTTTTAACAAACATCACAAACGCCGCCGTCGGTCTTCCCGCGGCGCCACATCTCCCGTCTCTCCGCACCACCTCCTCCATCTGCTGCTGCTGCCGCGGCTCCTCTGCTGTAGATGCTGATCCTTCTCCCCCCTCCCCTTCCCCCTCCCCCCGGCAGGAGGAGTTCTGCTACCCGGTGGAGTGTCTGGCGCTCACCGTGGAGGAGGTGATGCACATCAGGCAGGTGCTGGTCAAGGCCGAGCTGGAGAAGTTCCAGCAGTACAAGGACGTCTACACCGCGCTCAAGAAAGGAAAGGTGAGTGAGACGCTGCACCTCGCAGTCCTTCAGCCGGTGGTGAGGCAGTTTGAAGTGCACCCGCTGACCTTCTCATGCCCCCCCACCTCCCCAACTCCCCCACCACCCTCAACTCCAGCTCTGCTTTTCGTGCCGGACCAAGAAGTTCTCGCTCTTCACCTGGTCTTACACCTGCCAGTTCTGCAAAAGGTACAAAACTCACCTTCACCCGCCAACATGGAGTCGCCCCTCAGAGATTCCCAAACATCCGTCTCAAAGAGGGACGATGACTTCCTGCTCTGTGTCACCACTGCAACACTTTCTAATGACAAATGTTGAATCTTCTGCAGGCCTGTGTGCTCTCAGTGCTCCAAGAAGGTAGGAGGCTCTTGACTCTCCCTGAAGAACCACACATCTTAAAATGACTTTCATTTTTTTATTATAAATTTGTATTATTTATTTGATGTCATTCATTGTGTTATATTATTTTATTGAAATGAATTTTATTAAATGAAATGAAAAATAATAAAAATTATATTATTATGGTTATACATTTTATTATATATATGTGTATATATATGTGTGTGTGTGTATATATATATGTACATATACATGTACGTATATATGTATGTATATATATGAAAGAAAAAATATAAAATGTGTAACCATAATAAAATAATTGAAATTCATTGAAATGAAATAATGCAATAAATGACAAAAAATAAAACAAATTTATGATTTAATAAAAAAAAAAAAAAAAAAAAAAAAAAAAAGTTGCATATTTATTGACTGACTGTTGTGAATCCCGTCTCCTCAGATGCGGCTGCCGTCCAAACCCTACTCCACCTTGCCCATCTACTCTCTGGGGCCCATCACCGCAGCCAAGGAGGAGGCCAGAGTGGCGTCGGGCCCCGCGGGGGCCGAGAAGAACCCGTTTGGTTCTGCACACAGCCGACACAGCCTCCGCAGGAGCGTCTCCAGGCCGCCGCCGCCGCCGCCGCACTTCACTTCCCTCACATTGCACAGAACAGAATAGAATTCAGTTATTTATCCCACATTGGGCAAATTTGCATGATTACAGCGGCGCAAAGAGAATGAGAGAAAAACATATAAATTAAAAAGGAATAAAGAAATAAAAATTAAAAAAAAAAATATTCATAGAGTAAACAAACATTTAAATTCACATCTACTAAACTACTAAAAGGACGACGTTTGCAAGATGGAAAGTCGAAGCAGCTTGCTGCCTCCATCCGTGCTGAAAGTGGTGTCTCACCTTCATGTCTTATTTTCCTTCCCGGTGGTTTCAGTCATTTCCCCTCCTCCCTCCTCAGGTTGTCCAAGCACGGCAGCGGCGGTGGCGGCGGCGGCGGCGGCGGCGGCAGCAGCGAGCGCTCGCAGGACGAGCTGGAGCTGCCCAAGGAGCTGACGGAGGACTGGGTCACCATGGAGATCTGTGTGGACTGCAAGAAGTTCATCACGGAGATCATCTCGTCCAGTAAGAACAGCCTGAGCATGGCCAGCAAGCGGGCGCGGCTCAACCGCAAGACGCAGTCCTTCTACATGTCCTCGTCCAGCTCCGTCAACTTCCTGCCCTCCGAGCGCAGCATCAACGAGGTGTAGCGCCGCTTCCCCCACAGAGATCACTCATATATAAATATCTCACCTGGTAGGCTGTGAGAGTCAAGCCAAAAAAAAACAAAAAAAAAAAAAACTGACCCAGGTTTTTCGGAACCTGAGCCCATCTCAGGAAAAGTTGGCAGGCTGCGATTGGCACGGACTCGAGAGTAGTTTTGCCAGAAAACAGAGCGGAGCCGTTCGAATGAGACGCCCTTCAGGCTGCAGCGTGCAAAGCAAAAGAAAGCACTGAATTCTTTTTTCTTTTTTTTGTGGGGTTTTGTTTTTCAAAGTGGGCTTGCAAAGGTGGTTTCCTGGCTGCAGGGGGCGACGTTCAGGTCGGAAGAAGCTGGACTCTGCTTTGCTGCAACAGGACACCGTAGTTTTCAGGTAATGTACTGAGTTTTAGGGCACGAAAACATCTGGAAAACATCTGCCAGTTGGAGGCAGAGTAGCACTGGCCAAACACTGAGGCTTTGGAAGACAAGGAAAAGATCTGTCATGAAAAACAATAGCAATCTTAGTGTGTTTTTGTCATTTCCTCCCTCAATAATGCGGCACGGTGGCCCCCTCTTGTGGCAGTGTTACAGCTCAGCCTCTATGCAAATAGTTGGAGCTGTTGTGACAGGCGACAGCAACCTGGATAGAATGTCTCCTTAAAGCTGCAGGTGAAGGAGGAATATTGGATGGACGCCCCCGGTTCCGCCCCCTCCCGTCTTTTCTCCCGACCATGCAGAAGTTTTCCAGTTCCTGTTTACTCCTCAGCACTCAGGAAGCTCAACAGATTGTCTTCTGACAGAGATGCTCTGTGTTCGCTGCTGTCAGGTCTGTCAGGGTAGATCCACCCCCCTCTCCCCCCCACACACACCCCTGCCCGCCTCCATCGCTCTCGTACTCTTCCAGCAGCAGTTATGCCAAATGTTACATCAAACAACACCCCCACTCACCCCCAAGCCTGTTGCGATATACCCTCCAAGGTCAGACAGGTCACAGGGGTGAGAATGTGCTAGTTTGTTTTTTTTTTTCGTTCCTTTGCGGGCAGATTTTAGCGGTTAGTTTTTAATGTATCTTCAAATCTGTGCCTGTGCCAACATCTCATTTCTTTCTTTGAATGCCTTTATTTTGTAGTTGCGGAGCTCTTGTACATATAAGATGTGAGATGAACTTGACGGGTCTGAACACGTTGATGTTAATCCGAGGCTTGGTTTCACGGAAGCACACTGTGTTGGGTGACGGATGTGTACATGCTGTAAATGACAATTGTTCTAAATTTAAATTAATATAAAAACACACGCTCATAATGTAGTAATATAGTTTAATTTTTACCACCTTTTCACAGACTTTTTGCCTCTGGAGTTTCTTTATTTGAAATTCTTAAATCTTTATTATCACTGTAATTATGTTTTTGTGTACATTTGTTTCTCTCTCTCACTGTATTATCGTTTATAAAGTCTTCAGTGTTAAGTTTTCTGCATCACAAATCGCACTTTTACCGGACCAATTCATTGTTAATATTTTGTTGTCTTAATTAGATATATATTTTTTTTTTCCAAGTCTTTAGGGGCTTCATAGTGCCATCTCCCAGGGTTCCTCATGAATGTTTGTATGAATGACTACAGCTTGACTCATTATGAAAAAGTGGCCAAAACAAAATATTTTTTTGATGAATGTAGAGTTTTTTTGAAAACAATGTTGGACATGCTTTATCAATTTTTATTCCCTTGAAACACACACACACACACACACACACACACACACACACACACACACACACACCTAACCAGCCAGTTTAAAGACTGATGAAACATTAATGTGAGCAGGTTGTCAGGATTGTACGCATGCTGTTCCGTGGTATGGTTGTTTTTAAAGAAGTTTAAATAAAGTTAAATTGATTCTTACATTTCACCAGGATCTCGTACTGTTGTCGCGCCTCTCGTGTCCGGCAATGCACGAGTGCAGTACCATGAGTTGACAGCAGAGGGCGACAGAGGAGAAGCTAAAGGGTTTCCTCGTGCAGCTCGCGATCTCGGAGACACCAAGCGGTGGAGTCTGTGTATTGCAGTCAAATCACCGTGCCCATGTAGAGATTTCCTGCTGGTGGCTGGCTGTGGGTTGGGTTTTTAGATTGGGCAAGACTGAAATGGAAATTGTGCCTACAAATTATTATTTTTTTTGAATAATTTTTTTCCTCAGTGTTTGTTTTCGTTTACTAAATGCAAATGTAAATTTCCCAGTAGTATTAATTCAGTGTTTGTCTTCGGCCTAAACCAGTGTTTTTTGAAATGGGATTTAAAGGCTCACCATCAAGACAGGATTATATATTAAGGTAATAAATGTTACATAAATAAATCTCTCATATGTTCTAGAAATTTGCGGCCTCACTTCACTGCTGTGTGCAGACATACATCAGCAGGGAATCCCCTGTCTGTGCATCAGGTATTTTCTGCTGAATGTTCTCCACTATTTAACGAAACCGCCCGACTCTGTGGATTATCTAAAGTTCTCAAAATGGGCCCAACATTTTATCCAGAGCGAGGTTTCCCCCTAGCAGGTGCTGTTGTTCACACTTCACAGCACAGGTGGAAATGTTTTTCCGCCGATGGGTCAGTAACAGACACTGAAAATAACTTGGCAGGCCGAGGGCTGAGGGGGCGTGACCCTCACACGCTGGTTTCTATGGACTGGCGGCAGGCAAACACACAGTCTGTAAACAGGCCGGTGTGTTTAGCAGTGGCCCAATAAAAGGAAAAGTCATCACGGGGACCAACTGACTCACTCGGCTGCTGGAAAGTTACTCAAGGAGTTGGACAATTTATAGGCTGGAGTGTAAAGCAATGGCAGGATTTATGGGCCGGAAAGAGAGCGTTTCTCTGCAGCATTTTAATTGGACGGCACTCCAAGTGCCGGAATTCCCTGTGCAACTTTCACCCTCCCAAACACCAGCGACACCACCAGAGGCACTAATGGCTGGGGATTAGGATGCAGGAGGTGGAATCCAATCCCTCACGTCTGGTCGGTCTCCCACCCCCCTTGAGTCAACTGGGGGTTTGGGGGCTGGGACTCTAAATCTTCAGCTCCTCTGGTGGTGAGAGTGCAGTCAGAAGGGTCGCGAGGTGGCTGAAATGAAAGGCGGATTGGTTTCACGTGGGACAATGCCGAGCGTCGTGCCGTATTTCTCCAGACGCCCACAGCTGTGCTTAATGATATTTGTGAGTGTATGTGAGTGTGTGTGTGTGTGGAGGGGGAGGGGGCGGCAATGTGTCACCTGATCTCCGGCTGGACATGCCTCCTTATCCCCGGAATGTTCCCAGGAGTATGGAGGGAACATGACAGAGAGAACATAAGACAAGAACAGAAAAGAATCAGAGGAGCAGGGAGTTGCTGACTTCCTGTTTCAGACACGATACAACTGATGGCTTTCTGGAAGAGAAAGCTGTAGGCATCCTCCAAACGTCATCTCAGTGCTTGCATCCGCACACAGCTGCCCGTGAAGCCATTTGTCAAACTCGCACGCTGTACTGGCATCGGCAAATGTTCTACAGCGGCAATTATATTCATCACCTCCGAGGTGTTGTTGGGATCTTTCCAGGAGGAATAAATCACCGCTTCCAGACTTTGAAAGGTTTCCGCTCGCACTTTGCTCCGTCGACGAATGTGTTTTCTAGAACAGTGCGAGTCCCGTTCAGCCGTAATGGCCAAACGTGTGATGCCTAACGCTTGGAAGCTGTCAATCACACGGCTGATCAGAGCAGTTTTGACCTGCCGCCTTTCCAGTCCCGACGGTTCCTGCCTCTCCTCGCCTCACTTCAAAAGCGCCTCAGACCTCGACCTCGGCCTGTGTTGGTCAGCCAACCTCACCATTTATTGGCCCGGACGTCGGTCCTCAAGCTGCTGCCGCGTGGAGGAATGCAGTCCTTCCCCCATTTGAGCCTTCCAAACGTTGGCGGAAGAGGAGGTGGAGACTCCTTGGCCCGTTGTTGCGGTTGAGTCACGGCGGGTTGGGTCTGTTGGAGACGCAGACCAGCGGCAGGGAGCCGTGGTCGAACAGTTTGTAGGGCAGCGAGCCCCTGGAGGTCCACACGTCGGCCTTGGGGTCGTAGCACTCGAAGCAGTCCGAGTCGTCCACGCCGTCGTGGCTGTTGAGGACGCGGCCGCCCGTCACGTACAGCTTGTTGTTGACCACGGCGGCGCTGTGGTGCATCCGTCGCTCCTTCAGGTTCTCGCACTTGACGAACTTGTTGGCCTTGGTGTCGTACGCGATCATCCGCCGAGTGAATCCTGGAGAGAGGGTTTGTTGATGAGAAGGTGTCGTGGAAAATAATTCACTTTTACACACTTTTACTCTGTACTTTCAGTGAGGAACGTTTGTGACCTCACAAAGGGTACCAACACCTCTCTGAGGCTGCGTTCCCCTTGAGTCCAACACTGGCAAAACTTTGAGAATTAGCAGGAAACGCAAACATTCTCCGATGTGGGGGTCAGTGCAGCCAAGTAACTCTGCCAGGTTATTGACCACACCCCCAGCCAGGTGTTGGCTCCGCCCCCGCTCAGACTGCCTTCTTTTTTTCCCCTCCTTCTAAAACATGCAGCATGTTTATCCATTGCCTGGAGATCTAGAGGATGTTTTTCTGAGTTAATCTTGATTAATCGGTACTGCTTGGACCTCCACTCACCTCCTATGATGTAGATCTTGTCCTCAATGACGGCGGCGGGAGCACACACGTTTTTGATCGTCCTGGTCTCCAGCATGGACCACAGGTTGCGAGAGATGTGATACACCTGTTGACAAACCAACAAACAGGAACAGTCCGTTGGTGGCCAGAGGTTGAGACTGTGACTCACACATGGATGGCAATGAGTTTTTTTTATTATTCTAATTTTTGGTGAGCTTTTTTTGTATTTATGAAATGGTTCCAGGAGGAGCTTCTAACATTAGGGGACAGGAAATCTTCACCTATGTTTATGTTATTAATATCAGCTCGTTCCTACTGTCTGAGAAGTAGGTTTAGCGAAACATTAAATTTCTTCTTTGAGTGTCTTCATCAAATTATCAGGAACTTCCCATTAGTCCGACCTACCATTAGTCCAACACATTGCGAATGGGTCCAAAGTCCCATTCGGCTAACGTTCCATTGGTCGAACCAATGCGCAGTTTGTCAGACTAATGGGAGGTCGGACCACTGCCACGCTCCCAAATGATCTCCCCCCCGCCGTGGGGGTGGCCACCAAGTAGCTCCGCCCCTGGCCAAGACTCACAGCTACCTGGATGAGCCTGACGGGGTTCTGCATGGCGTCCTCGCCCCCGAACACGTAGATCCTCTGGTCGCTGGCGGCCACGGCCGGGTGCAGCGCCGCGGCGGGCATGGGCGCCATGCTCTCCCAGCGGTTGAACATGCTGTTGTACCTCTCCAGCGAGCGCGAGATCGTCTTGTCCGCGCCGATGCCGCCCAGCACGAAGATGAAGTGCAGGTAGGAGACGCTCTGGTGGGCGTAGCGCGGCTCCAGCATGGGCTCGGCCGTGCGCCACTGGTTGGTCTTGAGCGAGAGCGTGTAGACGGCGCAGCTGACCGAGCTGACGCCCGACGACATGCAGAGGCTGAGGCCGCCCAGCACGTACAGGATGCTGTGGATGCAGACGTACGCCGCCTTGTAGAGGCGCAGCGGCAGCTTGGCCAGCCACTGCCAGCGGTGCGTGCGCTCGTCGTACAGCAGCGCCTCGCGCGACGTCTGCTCGCCGTTCTTGCGCCCGCCCACCACCACCAGGGTCTCCCTGCAGGTGTAGCGCCGCGGCGCGGTCCACAGGGGGCGCAGCTGGCGGCCGCACCTGGCGCTGGCGGTGAGCATGAGGCGGCGCACCGACTCGATGATCTCCGTGCACAGCGTGGACGACTGCACCAGCGGGTCGTTGGCCACGAACTGGAAGAGGTAGGTGGGGTGCACGTAGCGCAGGCGCACCTTGGTGAAGAGGTCGTGGATGGCGCCGCGCCGGGAGAAGGGGTCGTGGTGGATCCAGGCCAGCAGGGTCTCGAACACCTGCTCCTCCTCGGCGCACAGCCGGTCGTCCTCCAGGTAGCACAGCAGCTCGGGCAGCGAGAGCTCGCGGAAGTCCTCGGAGGCGGCCACGTCGGAGAAGCACCTGGCCGCCATCTCCTTGGCCTTCTCGCGCAGGCTCTCGCAGTGCAGGATCTCGGAGAGGCGGATCATGCTCAGGCAGTTGTCCGGGCTGAGCTGCTCCCGCAGGAACGCCGAGCAGGCCTCGAACAGGCCGCCGTAGTGGAGCATGGAGGCGGCCTGCATGAGCGGCAGCACCACGTCCATGGTGATGGTGATGCAGCCCGTGTAGACGTAGTCCAGGATGCCGGCCAGCACGTGCGAGGAGATGCCGCGCAGGTTCACCCGCGTCTGGCTGCTCTCCAGGAAGTTGCTGCAGAACATGGCCCGGAAGTAGGGGCTGCTGGAGACCAGCACGTTCCTGTGGCAGGGCATCTCCTGCTGCTCCGTGCACAGCAGCACGTCCGTCAGGATGCGCTCCTGCCTCAGGACGTTCAGCTGGGCCAGCAGGTTTGAGGGCATCTCCGGGTCCTTGAAGGAGAAGACCTCTCGGGATTTGGCCGCCATTGCTGGCGGGATAAAACAGATTTAAAATGAAACAGAAATTAGTTTGTCATCCACTTCGAACCAGGTGTGACTCTGAATCATCTGCCTGGATCTCTGAGGGAGCATCGGGCTCCACCTCCCTCCTCACGGACGTAAACCATCTTCTCCTGCCACTTAAGGGAGGCTTAGTGGCGACGCGGCTGTAACTCAATCGGGCTATTAGCGAGGCTAATAGTCCGCTGATTTGCTGCCACTTGCAGGGCATCGGCCCGTCTGATGTATCCGGGCCTCTGATGATTATTTGGTGCTGTGAGGCGCCGGCGACAGCCCCGGGGACTGTCAATTAGACTGCAGACCGCAAACAAAACTGAGCTCAAACCCAGCAGCTGAAAGGCAAGACTCAGGCATCATGTTGTATTTGAACCTCCAGACTTCATATATAGACACGCACGCCCCCCTTCTTAGGAGCAGACTTTATCAAATGCCTCCTTGAGCTGTTTTCCTGTGCTGCTTTCAATTTGTATTTTTTTTAAAATTTAGAATCTATATTATTCCAAGGCGTTTGCAAATAATATGAGAAAGAAGAAGAAGAAGAAGAAGAAGCACGCTGAGATCCAAACGTTCCTCAGCAGAGGAACCAGAACCTGCTGCCACGCCACCCGCGAGTCGACCCAGTGAAACCTCACCTCACGCTCTGGGAAAAAAACTCCAAAATGAATCCAGAAGGTCCGGCCGGGCTCGGTCCAGAAAGAGTCCTGCTGGCGCGAGAGGAGAGCAGAACAGAATCCCGCAGAGCGGCGGGCGACAGAAAAGGATCGTGACGAGCAGAGGCGAGGCGGACCCTCCCGTTTGGCGCGACGCGGTGCGGTGCAGCTCGCCATGAGGCCGCTGTGTACATTCCTGGCGCTAAGAATAGCATCCCGGCCCACCGCCACCACGGCCAGCCGGGCCTCTCATGTAACACCGAGCTGTTTGGTACCCAGGTTGGCCGGATTAACGGCTCTGCCAGGGTCCAGGCAGGGGAGAGATAGTGCTCACAATAGCCAGGGGGGGCAGTAGAGGTGAGGAGGGGGGCATCGCAGGGGTTCCTGAGCCCCCATTACTCCACCGCCACGGTGGTGGAGTAATGGGGGGCTCAGGAACCCCTCACTCTGTGTGTGTGTGTGTGTGTGTGTGTAACCCAGGATGGAGGTAAATATAGAAGAGTGCTGATGGGCCGTCGTGATTGGAGGAAACAGCCGGAGGAGTTGAGGCGTCCCTCCTCCTCCTCCTCCTGCTCCTCCCCTCCTCCTCCAGGTGTGGTGCTGGGCTCCTGGAGGAGCCGGCCGGGTGGAAGTCGTGATGCTGGGAATCCTGCGATGCCACGTGTTTTTCGGCATGGGTCCCTCCTGCCTGACTGTTGTCGCTCTGTTTACGGCGCAGCTTTACAAGCTTCCAAAATAAAAGCGCATTAAAACGAAAGCAGGCCAAGCTAAAAATATTCATAGCGCCCCCACCCCGTCACCTACACTGGTCATAGTGGTCCGTAAATAAATAAACAAACTGTCACCTGCTTTCATATTAACTATATGAAAGCTGAGAGCGTCAAAAAATTTAAACCCATTTGTAATTTGAGTTGACGAAATATTGCAAATGTGTGATTCTGATTTATGACAGATACACCAATTTAATTGATGAACAGGTTACTACTCTTTTGATTTTTACAGCCTTTTGCGTTAATTGTAAGCAATCATATAAAAATGGTCACTAAAGAATCTGAAGACATTCTAAAGTCTCCAGTAGAAAGAGTTTGATGTTCAAAACAATAGACCTCAGTGCATTATTTTTTTTACCTTAATGGAGGACAAAAAGTCAATAATATCTTTTATTACTTTACAAACATAAAATAATTTTCCTTTTCCCCCTCTGTTTTTCTGCTGCGCATGTGCAGCAACGCTGTCTGAGGCTGTCTACCCTCGTACTCCACTCGTACTTGTACTTCCCAGAGGCAGTGAGATGAAATACTGCCATGTTTGTTTAAGGGCACATGTTGAGCAACTGGAGACACACCAGGATGTATTGAGTGGCATAGCTGCAAGAAACTGGGCTGTCAGCAAGTCAGACATCAAGACACGCGGACGCTGTGAAACTCTACGCTGTGTCGCTGTTAACCAGCTTCCTGCCTGGACGAGGCGTGTTTGACGCATTCCTTTTGCAGCAGGAGGGAAATATGGCATAAAACTTTTTTTTACCCCCCCGCCTTTTTGACCTTTTGGATGGACCATTTGGATTTAAAGATGTGCTCCATTTGTTCTACAATCTAATAACTATAAACTAACAAATTCTTCACTTGTTTTTTTTTTTGGATTAAAGAAATAAAAAATAAATGACAACAACAACAAAACTGAATCAAGATTACTCTAAAAACCTGTTAATTGGTTCATTTACAATGGAAAATGTAAATTCAATAATATAAATTGGGTCTGAGCTGTTTTTGTTTCGAGATATGTACAAAGTAATACAAGTATACAAATGAATTAATACTAAAAAATAAACAATAAGGGTAAATAAAATTTCATATATTACTTGAAACTTTTTTTTATTTTTTAAAATATTTCTGCACCAAGTGGACATTTAATCAAACAAATAGGCGAATCAGGAAATGGATGACTTATTATATATGGACGAGACTTTGACATTTTTCATTCCATTTATCTTCAGGCTGCTGAGTAAACAGTCCCCCACCAGTGACGGAGATCCAGTTTGATAATCCTGTCACTGCCGATTAGCCTCCTCGCGACGCCCCCGCTTCTCCGCTCCGCTCCGCTCGCAGTCGCTGGGCGGTCAGTCACGCCTCGACCGGAAGTGACGAGTGTAGCCACGAGCGTGACGAACGGCTCGTTCGAAAATACAACAAGGAAGTGGCCATTTAGTTGTCAAACGAGAAATTATCCGCCGGCGCGAAGACGCACCCACGTCGGGGGACAACGGGGGGAGCCGCCTTGCTCGGTTGCCGGCTGTCGGGAAGGGGGAAGTCGGCGCGGACTTGCAGCAGTAGCCCGCTTGTCTTCATTTCCAGGGAGCCAGCCGTTAGCCTGCCTGCTAGCTAGCTAGCTAGCGATGAACACGGACGTGGAATTTCACATCAGGCAGAATTATCCGTGGACCAAGCTCCCAGCCAACGTCAAACAGGTACCGTGTCCCCACTGGTTCTGGTTCTGGTGCTGGTGCTGGCTGGACACACTGGTGTCCCAGTGGGTTTCTTTTTCTTTTCTTTTCTTTATGTGTGTGTGTGTGTGTGTGGAGTAGGGGGCGGTAGTGTGGTGGTGGGTGAACCTGTCAATGTCACCGCGGAGCTGCTGCTCTCTCACCGGGGAGGAGGGGGCAGCTGTCACGGGTTTTCTCCTTCTCCCCGTGGCCGCTCACCGAGCGTCCAGCCCAGCGAGCATCCTTCTCATTCCAGCCGGCCGCCTCGGCGGAACTGGACTGGAATCACATGACTCGCTGGTGGCGGATAGGTGGCGCCACACGACTCTATCCGCAACCTGGAAACCCAGCATCGGAACCTTCCTGGCGCAGTATGAGCGGCATTTCGCAGTTTTGCACCAAATCTGCGTGTTGCTCTGCAGAAACCCCATTCCCCGGTTGCGCTGGGTGTAAATATGGCAGCACCGTGCTGCTGCTGCTGCAGCTCCCTGCAGCTCCCTGCATCTCTGTGCATCATCAGCCAGTGTGGATGACTAATCTGTCAAATGCTCTGCAGACCTACTGGCTCATCGAGCATCATCTGGTTTGTGTGATTGTAATTGAAAACATTGCAAGGAGGCAGCCAGCAACAGGCATTTTGGGTTTCTCTCGTAATAAAAATTAAAATATACACATTTCAACTCTTTTTTTTTTTTTTGTCACTCTGCAAAATAAATCTTGAGTGTTATCAGAAAAAAAATGTTCAATGCATAATATGAGTGGGTGACTCTGAAAGAGAGCCGTTGTTATTAATGTTGAATCATTTTTCAAATTATAACCTTATACGAGATTTCAAAAACCAACTGACTCCTCTCCTGCATGTCCTGTTGTGTCCACCGCAGAGTTTGGGAAACTCACAGCGCGAGTATGAGAAGCACGTGCTCCTCTACAGCATCCGCAACCAGCTGCGGTTCCGCAATAACCTAGGTGAGACGGCCCGATTTTCCACCCAGACAGCCGAGCGCACGTCCGTGTGAAGCGCTGCTGCGTGAATGCTCACCACCACCTGATGGTCGTTGTGTTTCCCCCGAGCAGTGCGACATGTGAGGAAGGACGAGCGCAAGTATTACGAGGAGCTGCTGAAGTACAGCCGGGAGCACCTGATGCTGTACCCCTACCACCTGTCTGACATCATGGTCAAAGGGCTGCGAGTCACCCCCTTCTCATATTACATAGGAATCATGGAGGTAAGAACGCAATGTCGCCCTCTGTAGCCGCCTTCACACTGCCAGCCAAAATCTGATTATTTTTTTTTAGTCCATCCAGATTGAAAGCGGATGGCTCTGTTGTACTGTAAACTGTAACCACTGTACAGGTACTACCTGAAAAATTAGAAGAAGTAAAAGTTGTTTTATTTTGGCAATTTAACATAAAAGATGAAAGCAATAAATTTTATTGAGCCATTCCACGAAAAATTGACATCTCAAGCAGTTCCTTGTTGTAACTTTGCTGATTAAGATTTTCAGCTTATTAAAACCACAAACCCACAAACTCAGAAAATTATTATAACATTTGAGGTTGTTTTTTTAAGCTGCAAGACCTGATCAGCAAAATCCAAAGAAATATAAACTTTAAATACATTGATTTGCATATTATTCCTTTATATAATATGTCACATTCACCTTTTAAGTTGAATTGCAGAAGTACAACAACCTTTTCAGGATATTCTAATTTTCTGGATAGTACCTGTATAGTTTACTTTTATCCTTCTATTTTCACTTTTTGTATTGTTTTTTGACTGCTGCAACAGTGTAGTTTCCCAAATTGGCATCAATGAAGTTCAATCTAATCTAATCTAGTCTGAGCAGTCACAAATCACATGGCGTCCGATTCTTCACTCAGCTTCTCACAGTGGTCACCTGGTTCCCTTTTTTAGGGCTTGAATGATGTGTCTTTTAATTCATAGTTTGAATTGGTTGGAATCATTTTCAAGACCAATCACAGTCTTTTTTAACGAGGACATGGCCGTGATGTCAGGGTTGTCAGTTGTCACTCCAACAGGAAGCTGCTGCTCGCTCCTCAGCAGCGGCTGGACGACGCCGCACTGTGACAGTTTGATTGATTTGCTCACTCAGAAGAGTGAAGAATGACAGGAAAGACTTTTCTCTGGCCCTGACTGGCTTTATGGAGCGAGGACATCACACAACTGTGGTGTGACAAGTTTGTTCACGAGCTTATACACATAAGTTGTGTATCGTACATGGTAATAATAAAACGAGAGATTTTATTGCACAGTGGATGTCGTCTGATTAGTTTGGAGACATCCAGGCTTTCTTAATTTCTTTTGAATTATACAATGTTTTTTTTTTCACTTGTAGCAGCCCCATGAGAGGCTTGCACACTGCCAAGGCACTGCATTCCTGATCCCAGTATCACTAGACAGACTTGTGTTGCTTCTTCTTTTTTTTTTTTTTTTTTAAGTCATATGAATAATTAAAATACCTCATACAAAGTACAACAAGTCCTAAATGCATTTACACACAGTGAGTTGCATTGTCGTGCGCTAACGGGACGCTCAGGGTGGAGCGGAGGTGTGTGTGTGTGTGTGTGTGTGTGTGTGTGTGTGTGTGTGTGTGTGTGTGTGTCAGTGGCGGCCATGCGCTACTGATTATGTCGTTAGCGTTTATTGAAAGGACTGTTGCAGAACAGGAAGCATCACCTCGCGCCTGTCTGTGTGTGTGTGTGTGTGTGTGTGTGTGTGTGTGTGTGTGTGTGTGTGTGTGTGTGTGTGTGTGTGTGTGTGTGTGTGTGTGTGTGTGTGTGTGTGTGTGTGTGAAGGGGGCTTCCTGGGATCCAGGGTGAACAGCTGCCAGCAGAGGAGACCTCGATGTTTGCTTCACACTCTGGCCGTCACGCTCACTGGGAGCCGGTCTGTCTGTCAGAGGCTCTGTCCGACTCTCCTCAGTGTCCGTCAGTCTCACCGTGAGGCGACGCGGCACTGGGAATTCGGCTTTTGGAAAAAAAGTCCAGGCTGCAAGTCGTCGCAAAGCTTCTTCAAAACCTGAACGAGGTGTCCGAGGGGACCAATATTGAAGATTTCTCCTGGTTTTTTTTTTTGCAGCAGATTGGTTGTGGAATTCACTGCAGTTCTCAGCTGGATTGAAAAAACACCATCTGCAATTTAATTGACTGAAGGAAAATATCATAATTGGAATCTGACTGTCAGCCATGACGTTATATCCCCTGTTTCAACGGAGCTGTTGTTATTTTTTATATATACTGTATATAAACTAATGTTTGGGTTTCATCTCTTTCTTTAAAAGAGGGCCGACTCCCCTTTTTATTTGTGTCAAAAGTGAACTTGACTTTGCTCCAATTACGCCCACTGGATGGCCCGAAGGCTCCGTCCTACAACCTTCCTCTAATCCGTTTAAAGCACTTGATGAAAATAGGGTGAAAAAATTTGCATGGCTGCCCGGCTCTGCTAATCCTGTCATTCATCAGCAGCAGCAGCAGCGTGGTGGTGGTGGGTGGTGGGTGGAGGGTGGAGGGTGGGGGGCAGTGCAAGAGAGAAAAATGACTTTAATTCTGCCTCTCTGCGGCTTCTTGTTCCTCTTCTTCTTCACCTGCAGGACATTATGAACAGTGAGAAGAGCTACGACTCCCTGCCCAACTTCACCGCCGCTGACTGTGAGTTTGCCGTTGTTTTATTGTTGTTTTTTTTTTCGTGCAGCTGACATGATAAGAAAACAGAACAAAACAAAATTGAATAGGGTCCAGAAAGCTGAACAGAACCGGCCATTGAGAAACAACAAAGAAACACGTGGACACCTAAGATAATCCAGTCCAGTGTGAGGTTCCCATCAGTTAGAGAGGTATCTTGATATAGGTAGCCTGAGTGTGCCATTGTTTTACCTCTTCCATGCCAATGAATTGAAATCAGCAAAGTTTTATGTACCAACACTATGAAAAAAAACAACAAAAAAATAACTCAGCAGCGTTGGTCTGGTAATTATAAGATTCTAAACTACCATTACTGTGCTTGTCTTTTTCCGTTGTTATTAGTGATTAAAAAATATTTTTTTGTTAAGAAAGAAATTGATTGGCTTTGTCTCATTAAAATGCCTCTAAATTGTATTTAGAGGCTTTTATTGTGTCGAAAATATATTTTTTTCTTTTTAATCTGATTTTTTTCTAAGTATTGCCAAACCAGTGCCTGAGTTAATAAATAAGCTGTGTTGTTGCACGGGTTGAGATAAGAGTTGGTTCCAGACCCTCTGTGGTTGTTATCCTTCTTCTTTTGACTTGATAGCTCTGTTTATTTCAGCTGTTGCCCTGCACTGCCCTTCTATAATAATAATAATAATAATAAACTTTATTTATATAGCACTGTTCATACAAAAAAGATGCAACCCCCAGTGCTTAACAACAACAAAAAAAGAAAAAATTGATAATAATAATAATAACAACAACAATCATAATAGTCTTTTATCTCAAAAGACAATTCGTCTTCCACTTCATAAGAAAAAAAAAAACATTTCATAGTCTTTTGGTCAATGTTTATCACTCCCCCGCATCTCCCCCTCAAAAACAAACAACCAAAAAGCTGTTGACTGGCTGCGCCTGGCGTATGACTAAATCAAAGCGGCGTCTTGCTTCCTGGGAGTTGCGTCAGGGCAGATGATTATCCGCTCGGATCTAAAGGGCGAGTCGGCCGAGCAGTTGTAGCAGCTCCTGACCTTCTGTCGAGTGCGTCCAGGCCGGGGCCTTGGCCGGCGGCAGGACCTTCACACTGCGGGGACAGAAGGCTGCCAGGCAGGGGAGCTCGCCGCTCCGCCTGCTGGTCGGAGGTGTGGGTGGACAGAGAGGAGAGGAGAGGAGGAGTTCACGTGGGCGGATGTTTATCATTGTGTTTTGTCTCGATGAGGGAATTAAAAAAAAAAAAAAAAAGCAGGCACGTCAGGAGCAGGAGGTAGTAAAGAAAAAAAAAAAATCATCCTTCACTGTGTTGATGTCTTGACTCACCGCTGAATGTTGTCGCCCACCAGGTCTGCGGCTACTGGGCATTGGAAGGAACCAGTACATTGACCTGATGAACCAGTGCAGGTCCTCCAAAGTGAGTGCAAGTGTGCATCACTCACTGTGATGAACGGGTCATTCCTGCCTGCAGCCATCAGGCTGTACAATTGCACTCTGTAAAATCCCATCCACTGGGATGCAACAAAAATCTACAATAACTGTAAATTTCTCTTTTAGATGCAATAGAAACTTATTTATAGCAGAGCATGTAGCACATGTAAATTCAAATGTTTTAATATGTAAATATCTTGCTTTTTATCTCGCTTCTTATTTTTCTGTACATACTTACAGATATTTTATTTTTGTCTATGTCTCCAGTTAATATAGTTCTTGACCTTTTGCACTGTGGCCTTTTTTTGTTGTTGCTGTTGCTGTAATTATGCAAATTTCCCCATCGTGGGATCAATAAAGGTCTTCTTCTTCTTTTTCTTCCGTCCTTCTTTCTTCTTCCTTCTTCTTCTTCTTCCATCTCCAAAGAAATTCTTCCGCAGGAAGTCCGCACGGGACCTGCTCCCCACCAAACCGGTGGAGATCTCGGTGGAGCCGTGGTGGGTGGCGCAGACGGGCTTCATCACGGAGGACGACATCCGGGTGAGACGAGGAGGAGACGAGGGACGAAATCGGTCCTGTTGTTTGTGTCCGACACCCAAAATGTGTCGACTCTTGGCGCTAAAAACGCTTCGTGCCGCTGATGTTTGCTTCCGTGCAGATCTGCTCTCCGGCGGAGAAGAAATCCATCGACAAGATGATCGACGCCGGTCCTCAGCTGGCCGGATCCACGGAGTACAACGTGGTGCTGAGTGAGTCAGAACCCGACTGCTGAATCAAATCAAATCAAATCGAATCACTTTCACACATTTATGGGAGAAAAAGACTTGGAAGGTTGAAAGAAAATGGTTGATTAGGCTTTTCATTGTATGAAGGTCGTTGAAGAGTTGCCAAACATCTGGAAGTAAACTTAGAATCTGAAAGAAGGCTTGAAATGTCAGAGCCTTTTCCCTTTGGATGGACCTTGTTTTTAAGCTGTCACCTGAGTCACACGCAACCAATTTCTCCCAAAGTGCTGCTGTTGCGCTTTTGTGACGAAAACATTGATGCGCCCTCTGCTGGCTATATTACATAATAACACGAATCCCCAAAAGTCTCGATTTTAATTTTTTCCCCTGTTTTGGAAGAGAAACTTTTTGATTTTTGTGCCAATTTCTTATGGGCCAACTGCGTGAATGTGAGAGCGGCGAGCTGCAGGGAGCAAAGACGAACTCGTCTGTGCACTTCAAACCTTCATCACAGAGAATCCACAGTATTGAATCTCTGCTCCTGGAGTGCAAACACGCGAGGAGAGCGTGTTAAATTCAGAGAACGGCCTTCATGAGATGTCTTCGCCCCGCGCTTGGTCTCCCGCCACTTTTGCACAATTGTCTCCTCCTCGCACGCAACAGCTCAGCCCCTCACTGTGTTCAGGGGACGCAGCAGTTCGTGCGTGCTGTGCTGACGGCGCTGACGTAAACGGATTCTCATTGCATGTTTTTCCCGTGTTCCAGGCCTGTACAACCGAGGCTTCATCTACTTGGATGTTCCCATATCTGATGACAGCTGCATCTCAGGTCTGTCAGCCTGTGTGTGTGTGTGTGTGCGTGTGTGTGTGTGCGCTCTATTATTCCACTCTGAGTAACGACTCTGACGGCTGAACTTTGCGAGCCCCATAATTGCGGCCCAGGAAGCAGCAGCGCGCTCTCCAATTAGGGCATTGAGTGCACAATGTATTCATTTTTACTTATTTATTTGATTTTTTTTTTAAAACACAAAGCAGTGCAGTGCGTTACAAAACAGTTGAGGTGAGATGAACGGGTCTCTGTGTGTGTGCTGCTCAGTGCCGCCACTGGAGGGCTTCGTCATGAACCGCGTGCAGGGCGACTACTTTGAAACTCTTCTGTACAAGATCTTCGTGTCCATCGACGAGCAGACCAACGTGGCCGAGGTACAGGACGGACTTTTCTCTCAGACTTGTGTGCACCTGTGTGTTGTTATTTTTCTGAACTTGTTTTCTCTCTCCTCCTCCTCCTCCTCCTCCCTCCTTTTCCCCCCTCAGTTGGCCAACGTGCTGGAGATCGACCTGGACTTGGTGAAGGTGGGTGTCGCGTGTCCCGACTGAAGAGATGAGAATCTCATCGGAGACGTTAGTAGGAAGCTTGAGTGGGCGTCGACATCAGCGGTGACTTTGTTTTAACGCTGAGGGATTTGAACAAAACCCACGATCTCATTTCACTCCTGTTTCAAACATTTTTACCAAAGGTGAAACCGCTGAGTCGCTGCCAGATGTAGTTAACGCTGATACTGACCGACACGCAAGCCAAAGACCCCAACAGTGGGAGTCCAGATTGTTGCCGTCGTGCTCCGTGACTCCACCAGAGGGCTTCACGGCTCTGCAGCAGGCTGTGGGTGGGGCCAGACTCATCCTCATTTAGACCCACACGGAGCTCAACTCCTCCTCAGCCTTATGACCTGCGGTGATGAGACAACCCCCTGCCGCTGCTCTCACCCCCCCCCCCACTCTCACTCTTGTCTCACTCTCGCTTCTGAAAAAAGCTTAGCGGGAGCCATCGAAGGCGGCGGCGAATCGCCTGCACAAATTGCCAGAGTTTGGGAGCTGATTAGACGTTCCGAGGGGCCTCGTGTGCGTGCACGACCCTCTCCAATTGTGACTGGTGGCGGGTGGGGGGGGCTGAAGTCGCACTTTAAACAGCCACCTTGTGGAGCTTCTTCTGAAATGAGGAGGAGTTGAAGACCCGGGCGGCCAGCAGCCGAGGTGCCGTACCAGCAGCCACGGCCAGAATGCACGACTCGGGTCTCTCAGATGAAGAGTCAACTCGGCCAGTTTACAGCTGGAATTGGCCCAAACCTCATCACAATACAGCCGCTGTGTTAGTCAAAGCGGCCTTGCGTGACTGGAAACAGAGCCAAAGGAAGACGTCCACCTCCGGGTGCTTCCAGAGTCTCTCCTGATGATCCACATTGCTTTCATTCCCTCCACTTGTCTGACAGGAACTCTCATGAGTCTCCTGGCTGCAGGATTAAAGAGCGTCTCTCACTCTTTGAAGAAATATTGAAATGCACAATTGGCCAGAAATATGTGCAGTCATTGTTACTCACCTTATCTCCCTAACATTCTTCTCACTCCATGGATCTTTGGTGTCACAACAGTCCCTGGATATTACAAGTAGAAGGTGGAAGAAGGACTTTAATTTAAATGGCTTTTGTAAGATTTTTGTTTGTGTTTGTGTGTTTATTTTTTAAATCAGAATGCCGTCTCCATGTACTGCCGCCTGGGCTTCGCTGTCAAGAAAGGTCAGGTGATCAGCTCGGAGCAGCTCCACCCCACCTGGAAGAACGCCCCGTCGGTCAACAGGCTCAAGTAGGTGTCGGGTGCTGCATCGCCGGCAGGATGTGATTGTCATGCACTGTGGCGTACTGATCACTGTTGATTATCATGCATTAATTATGATTAGTTATGACATAGTGATGAGATGTGTGTAAATATATATATGTATATATATATTTATATATGTCTATACATATATAAATATATATACATGTGTATATATATATACATATACACATATATATATATATATATGTGTGTGTATAATATATACACACACACATATATATATATATATATATCATTCATTCATTCATCTTCTATACCCGCTTATTCCTATTCAGGGTCATATATAGGGTCATATATATATATATATATATATATATTTCTGCATATATATATATATATATATATATATATATATATATATTTCTGCATATGTATATATATATATATATATATATATATATATATATATATATATATATATTTCTGCATATATATATATATATATATATATATATATATATATATATATATATATTTCTGCATATATATATATATATATATATATATATATATATATTTCTGCATATGTATATATATATATATATGTATATATATTTCTGCATATGTATATATATATATATATGTATATATATATATATTCATCTGCATATATATATATATATATATATATATATATATATATATATATATATATATATTTCTGCATATGTATATATATATATATATGTATATATATATATATATATATATATATATATATATTTCTGCATATATATATATATATATATATATATATATATATATATATATATATATATATTTCTGCATATGTATATATATATATATGTATATATATATATATATATATATATATATATTTCTGCATATATATATATATATATATATATATATATATATATATATATATATATATATATATATATATATATTTCTGCATATATATATATATATATATTTCTGCATATGTATATATATATATATGTATATATATATATATGTATATATATATATATATATATATGTATATATATATATATATATATATATATATATATATATATATATATATATATTTCTGCATATGTATATATATATATATATATATATATATATATATATATATATATATATATATATATATATATTTCTGCATATGTATATGTATATATATATATATATATATATATATATATTTCTGCATATGTATATATATATATATTTCTGCATATGTATATATATATATATATTTCTGCATATGTATATATATATATATATATATATATATATATATATATATATATATATATATATATATATATATATATATATATATATATATATATATATATATATATATATATATATATATATATATATATATATATATGTGTATATATATGTATATGTATATATATATGTGTGTATATATATATATATATATATATATATATATATATATATATGTATATATATATATATATATATATGTATATATATATATATATATATATATATATATATATATATATATATATATATATATATATATATATATATATATATATATATATATATATATATATATGTATATATATATATATATATATATATATATATATATATATATATATATATATATATATATATGTATATGTATATATGTATATATAGATATATATATATATATGTGTATATATATATGTATATATATAGTATTATTATGTATATATGTAGTATATATATATTCCATATATACGTGTGTGTGTGTATGAATGTGTGTGTGTATGTATATATTTATAATTATTTACATACATGCATATATACATATCCTTTATTTAGAGAAAGAGTTGAGAGCTAACAGCTAACAAGCTTTGCTTCTTCTCGCTCCTTTTCCAGTTGTTCACTTATTTTCTTTTCTGCGTTTTGTTAACTTAGCTTCCTGAAATGTTCTCCCTATATAATGCCATGTTAAGGAATTGTTTAATTGCAGTTATGAAAAGAGATTAGGCGAGTTTTGGAACGTCATGTGATGACGCTGGCGTTGCTCCCTGTGTGTCAGGAGCACCATGGACCCCCAGAAGATGCTGCTGTCCTGGGAGCAGGGCAGCCCCGTCATGGAGGGAGGCTCCTCGGCCACCGACACCGACACCACCAGCCTGGAGGACCAAGGTCTCTCTCCCTCTCCGTCTCCGTCTCAGCCACTTCCGGTGGCATTCTGCTCTGTTTAATTCCATAATCGCCGCCGCCGCCAAAGTGTGAAAAAGTCCTTCCTGGAACCGACTGCCGAGGGTTTTTTTCCTTTTTTTTCCCCCCTTTGAGCAGCGGTGATTAATTAATCCCTGAGAAAGCTGCGGCGTGCTTCAGAAAGTCAGTTAGTGCATTTTGTCGGGGAAAATGTTCTCCAATTTTTTTTGGTCTAATTTCAGTTTTGTTATGCGCGTTAAGGTGGCACCGTCGGAGTTCTCAGACTAACAAATTGGATGTGATTAAAGCGGCCGCTCACCAAAACCACATTTTTCTCCTTGATTCTCCACTTTCAGCCAAACTCTTCCAGAAAGAAACTCTTTTTCTTGGATTTCTTTTTTGTTCATTGTCACATTTTAGCCGTTCATCTGAAGAATCGTGAGATCATTTCCCACATTTTTACCAGCGATCCATCATGAACCTGATTCATTTCATTTTCTTTACCTTCCTGCAGCCGACACAGCCAGCGTCAGCAGCCTGAGCATCCCAGCCGCACCCACCAAGAGGATCGCCTTCCTCTTTGACTCCACCCTCACCGCCTTCCTCATGATGGGCAACCTGTCTCCGGTGAGGTCCTCCACCTCCACCTCCGCCACCACCACCACCACCATGCTGAATCCTCCACTGACACTAACCCTCTCTCTCTGTGTGGTGCGTCAGAACCTGAAGAGCCACGCCGTGACCATGTTCGAGGTGGGCAAGCTGTCGGACGAGACTCTGGACAGCTTCCTGGCTGAGCTGGAGAAGGTGAGAAGCTCCTGAAGGTTCCTCAGGGAGCAGCTGGAGCCCGAGAGCTCTTGACTTCACCTTCACCTTCACCTTCACCTTCTGCTTCTGCTCCTCTGTGCGTGCAGGTGGAGAGCACGGCGGAGGGCGAGGCCCAGCGCTACTTTGACCACGCCCTCACCCTGAAGAACACCATCCTCTTCCTGCGCTACAACAAGGAACTCACTCAGGACCAGGGACCCGATATCCCAAATATAGGTGATTAGGAGACGGCTGCAGTGTTGTCGTGTCATTGACAGAAGCAGATGCCTGCCTGAAGAAGGTCGGAAGGACCTTGATAATTTTGCACAAGGTTATGAGCGTGCATCCTTTGTTTATTCACAGAAGCAGAAAAATGAGTTAACGATTGAAAATATGTTGTTTTTTTTGGTTGAACACGAAGCATGAAAATGTTTTGCCGGTCGTTTGCAGACGTGGAGTAAATTGGAATCTGCAATCAGACTTTTTTTTTTTTTATTATCAAACTCAAAACTTTTTTCTCTTTTTTTTAATCTCATTTCTATTTTGCTTCTCAACTCCTTGAAATTCAGCTGCACATTATTTTCCTGTGATTCATTCCTCCCGGCAGCTGGCGGACTCCATCATTACCCCTCATTGTGTTTGGGAGGACGAGGTTACTTGTGAGCAGTTTTTGTGACATTGTTGTTAAATGTCAGGGCCGTGAGGAAGCGCCGCCGTTTTCTCCGGTTGAGACAAAGTCACCGATTGTCGACGAGCTCGATCTCCTGCTGCAGCTGCGTTTGTCGGCCAATTCTTCCACATCTTTCTCCTTTTTTTTCATTTCAAATACCAAGTCGGTGACTTGGAAATCGCTTTCACACTGAGGTTTAAATAAGACGTCGCTCCAGTTCCACCCTCGGGCGCCAGCTTTGTGTTCTGGATCCTCTCCCATCCTGCTGTTTACAACTCCTGAGCGCTCCTGTTCTGTTTTATTCTCTCTCTTCTTCTCTCTCTCCGTCTCTCCGTCTCCCTCCAGGTTTCCCCTTGGACATGCTGCGCTGTGAGAGCCTGCTGGGTCTGGACCAGGCCACCTGCAGCCGCGTGCTCAACAAGAACTACAAGCTGCTGGTCTCCATGGCGCCGCTCAGCAACGAGATCCGACCCATCAGCAGCTGCACGCCTCAGGTAGGGGGCGCCGAGAGGCTCGGTCGGGGGGGGGGCTTCAGAGAGGCCGCGTCAATCAGTAGCTGCTTTATAGATGTGTGTGTTTGTCCGTGGGCGCTTTGGTGTGTGTGTGTGTGTGTGTGTGTGTGTAAATGCTCCACCTCCCAGTTGCCCCCGACAACAAACCCAGACACAGGCGGGCAGTGAGGAGAGAGGGCAGAGTTATTTCTCTGGCTGGACGCCGGCCAGAGAATCAACTGTTTGTTCTCACAGCCTCCAGAGAGACGCAGCGCTCGGTCAACTTGACACAAAAAAACTTTTTTTTTTTTGCAAAGTCACTGGACAAACCGTGCACGCTGACCTGGGTGGGGACATTTGTCAGGGTGTGTGTGTGTGTGTGTGTGTGTGGGTTCTGACTCAGCCCGGCCCCTGCTTGCTTGTCTGTCTGTCCCCTGCAGCACATCGGCCCAGCCATCCCCGAGGTCAGCTCCATCTGGTTCAAGCTCTACCTGTACCATGTGACCGGCCAGGGCCCGCCCTCGCTGCTGCTCTCCAAAGGCTCCCGGCTCCGCAAACTGCCCGAGATTTTCCAGGTGAGCCCGTGAGTTCTCCGCAGCTGCGTTCCCATCGCAGGTTTTCGCAAAATAAAAGCCGTGTTTCTAAAATTTCCACAGTTGCGATTTGCAGGTGTTTCCATTGAACGGTGTGAAGCGCGTCAACCGTAATTCTCGTCAAATCTCGTCCCGCTGTCTGCCTGCCTATGTTTGTTTGCGTTTCTTTGCTGGCAAGAATGGTTGTTATATTTTTCTCTTTGATGACTGGTAAAAAAAAAAAAAAAAAAAAAGTTCCATTTTCTCCTCCGTCCAAAACATAGCGCACCATTTTCACTTTAAGTGAACTGGTCACATGACGACGTCCATCACGTCCGGTGATGCGTAAATGCAGAAACTGTTTTCATGACACTTTTGCGATATCCATGCATATGTGGCCCTTGTCAAGGTCCACAGTTTAGTCATGCAGTTTCCCCCCTCACATAGAAAGTGTCCAATTTCCATAATTTGATGATCCAAAAATGTCATCACTGAATTTCTGCTCACATTTGAGAACTTTAACCTGATTTAATTTTGATGAAAATCAGCAAGCAGGTCAGGACCGGTGAAAACGTTTTTTTTTTTTAATGCAAAAGTGAAAACTCTAGGTGCTCCATAGCGCCACCTGCAGACAAAAACAATCACTACCCACACTAGAATGATTCTCACGGCCAGTACGAATGTCGTAGAGACATGGAACCAAGACCCACAGTTCAATCTTATGTATTTTATGTATTTTATTTCCTCTATATTCAATGCATTTTTTTTTTTACTTCCCGCTCCAAACCTTTGAGCGATGTTTGAGAGGGGTTTTTTTTTTTTGAAATGTAGGTGTTTCCATCACCAGTTTTTTATAGCGATTTATTTATTTAGGTTTTGCGTAATTCTAGGGGTGATGGAAACGCAGCCGGCGTCAGGAGGGAGCAGCTGGTTCTCAGTGTTGACCCCATGCTGCCAAAACAAGCAAAAAAACCACGCATGACATCAGTGAAGAGTGGCTGCTGGCTGCTGGTTCCGATCAGCGACGTGGTTCTGCTTTGACTGCCGCTGAGATTCTGACCTTGACGTTTGTCAGCCTGAGTCACGCATACCTGCGTTCTTGTTCTTCTTCTTGTTCTTCGTCAGGCCATTCGGGGGCGTCTAACTGCGGTGGAGATGTGAGACGAGGGACTGAACATCCTTGTGCGCGGCGGCGTGTCGGTGAAATTGAGGCGATATCTTAGACGCGGCTCATTAAGGAGCCCAGTTGTTTTGTTTTTTTTGCCCTTGCTTCCGAGACCATTTTGCTTCCTGGCAAACACATCTGAGAGCCGAACATAATGAAGGAGCGAGAATATGACCTGAACGCGGCGGTGAAATAGTCACTCAGGGTAGATAAACATGCATCAGCGTGAAGTTTCTCCCTGTATCTTAAACTGCACCAGGAAAAGTTTCAATCTCAAGACTTGAAGACGCTCTTTAACTTTTTCAGTTATGCCCTGCTTTGTTGTTTTTTTCCTTCCAAGATTAAATCCACCCGCTGGTCCTCTGCCTTCTCTCTGCTCAGGTCTACGACAGGCTGCTGATCACCTCCTGGGGTCACGACCCCGGGGTCGTCCCCACCTCTAACGTGCTGACCATGCTCAACGACGCCCTCACACACTCGGCCGTGCTGATCCAGGTGAACGCGGAGCTCATTGGCTGCCTCTGCATTTCCTGTCCGTGAAGAACCAATGAGATGTCTTCACATCTTCTCGAGCCGCTTTGCCTGTTTTGCCTGCTTGCTGTGTGGACGCGTTAACCACAACGTGTGTGTGTGTGTGTGTGTGTGTGTGTGGTGACGCGCCCGCAGGGCCACGGCGTGCACGGCCATGGAGAAACGGTCCACATCCCGTTCCCCTTCGACCAGGAAGACCAGAAAGCCGGTGAGTCCTGATCGCTGGGCAGCCTGAGGTCGTGCACGGCAGCGTGCACGGCAGCGTGCGGCAGCGTGCACAGGGCCAAGAGTCATGGAAAACATGACTGACGCAACGTACTTCATATCAAGGTCCACAGTTTCGTTGTGCAGTTTCCCCTCACATAGAAAGAAAGTGTCCAATTTCCTGAATTGAACTGAATTCCTGCTCACATTTGAGAACTTTAACCTGATTTCGTTTTGATGAAATTCAGCAAGCGGGTCAGGACCGGTGAAAACTCTTTTTTAATGCAAAAGTGAAAACTCTAGGTGCTCCATAGCGCCACCTACAGGCAAAAAAAAAAAACCCCAATACCCACGCTAGAATAATTGTCACGGCCAGTATGAATGTCGTAGAGACACGGAACCAAAACCCACATTTCAATCATATGTATTTGATGTGTTTTCTCTTTCTTTCCTCTATTTTTTGACTTCCCGCTGCAGAGTTCTCCTACTCCAACATGTGCTCACACAAGTCGCTGCAGACGCTGAAGGAGCAGGTGGACCTGGAGCACCAGTGCGGCTACATCACCATGCTCAACTCCAACAACAGGCACCGACGCCGGCCCAGCGACAGCGCCGAGTGCAGCGGTGTGTGTGTGTGTGTGTGTGTGTGTACGTGCGGATGCTCGGCGACGACACCTATAGTTTAATTTGCGCCGTTGTCGCGGCCGTGAGGGTGAAAATGAGATAAAACTGCTCCGAGTCCGCTTTAATTATACCGTCCGTCTGCATAATTGCATCTGCCGGGTGCGATAGCCTTTGTTAATGGACGCTGATGGAACAGCCTGAGCTTTTAGTTCAAGATCCGCTGATTGAAACCTGCTGGAGAGAGGAGAGAGAGGAGAGAGAGGGAGAGGAGAGAGAAAACAAATTTGGTTTAGACGTCAGTCTTGGTGCAATTAGTGGCAAATGGCTGATTTTAATCGACGGGCCGCTGTTGGTTTTTTTTGTCCCGTTTCAGATCTTCATTTTTCATCAGGGATTCAAATTGAGAATGATTATTTATTAAAAACAAAACAGCAACAACAAAAAAAAACCATCTTATTTCTCCTTTCCGCTGTTGTGCTGCCACTGTTTGAACTTCCTGATCTAAGCGACGCTTCGTGGCTCCTCCCCCGTGTTTTGAAGGTGACAGAAACAAGGCGGTCTCAGCCAGCAACACCTGTTTTGGTGGTGTGATCATTAAACTGGGAGAGGGGTCAGTGCCCTTCATGACATCACAAAGCCGGAGGGGTGAAGGATGGAATTGTACATTCGAGAAAATTCTTTTTTTTCCAGTTTCTGGGGGGACGTTACAGGCTGAAATGAATTTGACCTCCAGACCGAAGAAACCGACTTTCGCTGGTCGGTGAACTGGTCACGTGACCCTGTGACACTTTTGCCGTGAATCTCTGCGTCAGCGTGTTTTGAAAAACCACCTGATGAGAGTCGAAACCTTTCAGCCGCGTTTGAGAGGCTTTTCCAACTTTAGCTGTTTCCACCGCCAGCTTTTTATTGCCATGTTTAGGTTTGTCGCCATTCTAGGGCGAATGGAAACGCAGCCACTGACGACGGCGTGTTGTGTCTGTCCCCCCCCCCGTCAGGCGACACCCACCTGGGCGGCGGCCTGGACACCAACGGCAGCACCGAGTCCTTCGAGCTGGTGACGGAGGAAAACAACGGCGACGGCAAATCCAAGCCCGACGGTAGAGGAGGAGTGACGGTGGTGTCGCGCTGTGTGTGTGTGTGTGTGTGTGTGTGTGTGTGTCTCACCGTGGTGTGTGTGTTTTCTCTCAGCCCTGTCGTCTGAGGACGAGTGGGTCCCTCTGGAGCTCTGCTTCGGAATGCCGCTCTTCAGCTCCGAGCTCAACCGCAAAGTGTGCCGGAAAATCGCCTCGCACAAACTCTTCAGCAACGAGAGGTGAAAAAAACAACACAAACGAACACACGACGCGTTTGCGTTGTCGCAGCTCTGCGGTTCGTCTTTCAACGATGTTTCTATTTTTTTCTTATTCCAGTCTTCAGGAGCTCCTTCAGTCCAGCAGGAAGCTCTCTCTCAAGGTGTTGAGCTTCGTTCAGTCGTTCCAGGTGAAGGCACGACGCACAAAACACACAAAACACACAAAACACACAAAACCATCAGCGTGTTGTTTGTCTGTCGTTTGACACCTGAACGCTCTCCTCTCCTCACCTGAGCCGTGTTCAGACTGGCAGCCAAAATCCGATTATTCAGCCCATCCAGACTGAAAGCGGATGGCTCTGTTGTAGTGTGAGCGCTGACAGCCACGCCCCCACCGCTGCCACGCCCCCGCTGCCACCTCGCCGCCACATACAACCAGTCAGATGGCTCAGTAACCTGGCCCAGTCTGAACAGAGCCACATCCCATTTGGACACTGGCTACAAACAGTGCAGTCTGAACGCAGCCTAGTAGACCAAACGAGCAGCTCAGCCTTTGACCTTTTGACCTTTTATCCTGAAAGCCTGGACTTCTTCTTCCTTTGGTTTTCAAGCAGTCTCGATTAAAAAAAAAAAATCTGCGACCTGAGAGTTCATTCTAATCACATGAACAGAATAATGAAGCCCCACTAGAGCAGAACCAGGAGGTTCTGGTGCTGGTCTCTGATACCAGGCAGCGACTTTCATTTCCTCATTCGTCTTCTTTGACATCGAACACCTCAGCTTGTGTTGCACCGGCGCGAACACAGGCGCAGACACACAGCTCCGCCGCTTCTGTCTGTTCTCGTCCCTTTTGCTGACGTCCTGACGTTTGACCTTTGACCTTTGACCCCCCCTTTCCGCCCCTCCTTGTGCCGGCAGGACGGCGCCCAGCCCTCGGAGGAGGGGGGCGTGTCCGGCCCTCTCAGCCAACCGCAGGCCGAGGCCGGCGTGCCGCTGCCCGCCCTCAACCTCATCTTCAAAGAGGGCCAGCTGAAGGAGTGGAGCGGCCGGGCCCCTCCCCCTCTGGACATCACGGCGCTGCAGAAGGACCAGGCCTCATAGGCCCCTCCCCCTGCCCCGCCCCCCCCCCCACGGCCCTTCATCGTCCCGTCACGAGGAGAAACTCTCACCCGGCCAGAAGTTTGTCGGTGTCGGCCGATGGGAAACGAAGCCAACCCTCCAATCCAACCCCGCCCCCATCCGTGGCCCCGCCCCCTCTGTCTTTCCTCGTAGCAGAGCAGTGTTTTCTGTCCGAGTGGTGCTATCATTACACGGCCTGTCACCAGAAACGCAACAAGCCCCACCCCCTCTCCAATCAGTGGATGTCTCGTGACCCCTCCCCCCTCCTCCACTACCCAACCCCTGGAGGGCGGAGCTTGCGTCGGTCAGTATTGTATAGATGTTGTATCCCAAAAAAAGGCAAAACGGAACAAAAAAAACAACGGCAAGCAAAGAGAAGAGAAGAGAAGCGAGCGGTGTTGTACAGACTTCTTCAGGTATCGTCCGACAATTATGCATCTTCTTGAGGACCAAGTCTTCGGATTGGACTCTGCTGCCCCCCCCCCCCATCCCTCCTTCCTCCCCAACCGTGTCGTCTCATGATGCATGATGCCGTTGCACAGTCCTACCAGTATAACGGAAGAAGAATAAAAACCGTGTTCCCCCTTTTTCCTTTGTAACAGTGGTGGTCAGCAGCTGGGGGTGGGGGTGTGGGGGTGAGGGGAAGGGGGAAGGGGGGGGGGCATTTCTTTCTTTTTTTTTTTTTTGTTTGATTTTGCACTGCGGAGGATTCTCTGCAAGCCTGCCGATGACGAGCCAGTGGGTTTCTTTTGCCCTGCGACTCGGTGGAGTTTCCTCATCGCAGCCGTTTTCCATCTCTCTCTCTCTCTCTCTCTCTCTCTCTCTCTCTCTCTCTCTCTCTCTCTCTCTCTCTCTCTCTCTCTCTCTCTCTCTCTCTCTCTCTCTCTCTCTCTCTCTCTCTCTCTCTCTCTCTCTCTCTCTCTCTCTCTCTCTCTCTCTCTCTCCTCTCTCTCTCTCTCTCTCTCCGTCAGACACCAAAGACCAGACTCTCTTTTCTTTTGCTTTCTTTTGCCCTTTCCATAAGTTTGACCAACCTTTACTCTGGCTTTACCGCCTCTCCAGTGATTCCTGATTTTCGCCAGCCTATCAGAAGCACCGAGGTCCTTCGGGATCCAATCACGAGCATTTCATCACGTTTAATTTTTTTGTGCCTTTTTATATATATATATATATATAATTTTCCTGATGATTTATATCCATTTTGACAACTGAAGGAAAAAGAACCACAGAACTGAGCCCCATTGGACCCCCCCCCCCCAGGTTGAAGAATCAGAGAGAGAGAGAGAGACGCCGGGGCGACCCAGAGAAGCCTTGGCGAGAAGCCTCTCTCTCTCTCTCTCTCTCTCTCTCTCTCTCTCTCTCTCTCTCTCTCTCTCTCTCTCTCTCTCTCTCTCTCTCGCTCTCTCTCTCTCTCTCTCTCTCTCTCTCTCTCTCTGTCTGTGGGATTTTGTTTATGCGCGTAAGAAAAACATCATCAAAAATAGCAAAGCGATAAAAAAACGGAAAAGACGGCAAGGGCACAAACACAGTTGAACCTTTGGGGGGGGGGGTGCAAATTCTGAAGCCAGCACTTCTTCTTTGGCGCCAGTTCAGTCAGTCGCAAGTTACAACCCTACCGTTTTTTTTACATTGCACCAAGACCGACAGCACTTTTTTTTTTTTTTTTTTTTGTAATCACAGTTTCACATTTTTGTCGCCTTTATTTTGGAGGGGAGTGCAGGTTGTTCCGTTTTATTTTTGACTGGAGTTGTGGCTTTGTTGTTTCTGAGTACGTGAATATAAAGTAGATTAAAAAAAACATTAAGGTCCTGTTGAAGCATGACGACCGTGTACAAACTGTTGTGTGTGAGTGCGTGCGTGCGTGCGTGTGTGTGTGTGTGTTTTCACGACGGCAGTACCTTTCACAGTGGAAGCCCTTGGTCCTGCCTGTCAGCCCCCCACCCCCAGCTTCCTTCAGGTCCACCACAGTGGACAGTTACACACAAATAATGAAAAAAAGAAAAAGATGCTAATTTTATATGTGGGTCTATATTTTAGGAACTCTGTTGTAGCTTGTTTAATGGGACTGTGAATATCATTGAATGAGTTGATGATGATGATGATGATGATGATGGTGATGATGCAGTTTAATGGGTTTAAAACAAAAAGAAGACAGTGACATTCCTCCGACTTGCCCTTCCTTTATCCTTGCACCTCTCAGATGATTATTGCCGATAAATATGTAAAAAGCTATATGAAAATATAAATAAATATGTTATAACTTTTTTTTTTTCTCTTCTCCATGAAAGAGTGTCTGGCTGTGGTTTTCACGCACGTTTTTTTCCTGACTTTTCTTCGGAATTGTTTCCCAGCCCGGAGTGGCTCGGCGAGGGTTAACAGCTTCCTCCGATATCTGGCCGTCCCGCGATGCTTTTTCCTCGGCGGGTGGAACAGATGGCTCGCAAGACGCAGCCGCCCCGGGTGCTGCGTCCATCTGTTTAAGCAAACAGCCTTTTCCACCGTCCTCCTTAGATTAAATAAATAGAAATAAAAAAAAAAAACAAAACACAAAAGCATCTTTCAAACTCAAATACACAGTGTGTGAAAATTGAAGACAAAGTCTGCAGGTCATCATTGATATTTATTGAAAAAAAAAAAAAAATCTTCCTCTAGATTGAACAGTGAACCTTTTCATATGGATCCAAACAGGTTTCGCTTCAACCTGGATATGGAACAAGCAAAGCTTAGTACTAAACAATAAAAAACTAAAATCTGATTTCAAATTAAAAAAAAAAACAACTCATAAAAATGTAAATTTCAGCAGTAACGTTTTTCTATGGCCTAATAATACATTTTTAAATAAAGTAACAACAATAAACCAATGAAGTCAAAATAATATCCTTCAACGAGCATCCTGTCCCGAGTGACACAGCAGAGCATTCTGGGATTTGTAGTCTCAGTGGTACACCTGCTACGAGGGATTTTGTATTTCCTCGCAGGCCAAATATCATTACACTGCGGGCCAAATTTGGCCCACGGGCCAGAGTTTGACACCTGTGCTCTACAAAGACGTTTGCAGAATTCCAAAATGTCTTCAAGATGCAGATTAAGGCATTTTGCTCCCTCTACCAGATAGGTGGCGCTCCGGCTCATGGGCTCCCTGCAGCTTCCTGGTATTGTTACTGGCAGTGAGTCAACAGGTGGTTGAGGGTCACCTGAGGACACGCTGACAGAGAGGTTGTGGAGACTTGGCTGAATTTTGCTCAGCAGTCAGATGTTTCATTTCATTTCATTTGTCCAAGGCCGGCCAGCAGCAGAGAAAATCCTTCGCTGTTGTTCTTTTGTGTTGAGGAAACAACATCCAGCTGCTCCGATCGCTGCAGCATCCACTCAGCTAACAGCGGCTGCAGCTCCGCCTCTTCCTCTTCATGGGGGTGACTGCTGATTGGTCCGTTTGTACCCGGACCATCTCCACTTTTTTGTGTGTGAATGAAGTCCAAGCCCCCAGAGTCCAAGACGGCTCCCATTCATTTCAATCATCATCAACCAGCTCTTCAATGCAGTGTTGCTCGCATTAAATGTGCATTTAGCATGTTGTTTTTTTTGTTGTACTTGCTGCTGGTGGAAACAAAAGAAGAAATCTGAACAACTGTGCACTGTAGTTCCTCCTCTGAGCTCCGGGAAGCCACAGTTTGAAGTTCTCCAGCTGGTAAAACCTGCGTGAAGGAATCCACTCTGCACCCGCGTGACCCGCTTCCAACCTCGCTCAGCAGAGAAAGCATTCAGCCTGGATTATGCAGATCTGGGTCCTGGCAGTGAGATCCAGTGCAGCTCTAATTGAGGCCTACAGGAGTGCTAATCTGCTGCGTCCACTGAGGCCAATCTGCTGTTTTAATCCAGCAGGGAGGAGGAGGAGGAGGAGGCGGAGCCTTTATTCTGCCTCAGAGAGTTTCTCCCGCCGTCCTGGATGACTTTGCGGTCAGTTTGGTCATCAGTCGCTGCAGCTTGGTCCCCTCTGTGCTGCTGCGTGTCCCTGTCTGACTGCGGGCCATTTGCTAGGGGCGTACGGCAGGGACGTCCCCGTTGCCTCTGGGATGTCTGGGATCTGCTGGTGAGAAAATAGAACCACAAGTGAGAGCAAGCAGAGGCAGGCAGGCAGGCAGGGCGGCCACGAGTCACAGCAGCATAGCTGCAGAGAGAGAGAGAGAGAGAGAGAGAGAGAGAGAGAGAGAGAGAGAGAGAGAGAGAGAGAGAGAGAGAGAGAGAGAGAGAGAGAGAGAGAGAGAGAGAGAGAGAGAGAGAGAGAGAGAGAGAGAGAGAGAGAGAGAGAGAGGAGAAGCCTCCCCAGTATGGCGTGCGAAAAGCGCGTGAAAGGCGTTGTTTTCACTGGATAAAATAACCAAGTGCGATGGGAGTTTGTGATGACTGCGTTATTTACACACTGCGACCTTTGAAGACTGAACCGCTGACTTGTTGCTGCTGCTGCTGCTGCTGCTGCTGATGATGATTCAGTGCCAGGATCCGGTGTTTTGAAAAGGCTTGTTGATGTTAATGTTGCCTTCCTGGTTAAATAAACCTTTAGTTATATTTGTATGCATACATAAAACAAAATTATTGTCTTAGGTTGACAAAAAGTTTTGGCAATAGTAAGTTAGTAAGAAAAAAACGTACTGCAAATTTTAAGTTGATTAGAATTTGCAAAAGGATTTGAATGAATGAATGATTTTTATTTCGAATAGCTTCTGTGCACATCAACAAAACAATTTATGCAAAATATCAAAAAACAACAACAACAACAACAACAAAAATAGTGTCAAGCACCCAGGAAATAATCACAATGAATAATTTCGACAGATATAGCAGATCCGAAAGGGAGTGAGAAGAAGCAAAACTTATTAAATCTCAAAAAAAAGTGAACCAGTGCAAAGTTGTGCGACAACAAGGACAAAGTTAAATAATCACTCATTTCACTGAACTAATTTAACCGCTGTCTCATTATTCCACTGCATTACACTGCAATCCTTCCTCATTGCATCCTTTCACGAGCCACCATCCTCTCACTCTTGAAGAGTGCACGCGGTGATATTCCTCCGCTTTTAACTCGGAGTAAAGTAGAGAAAAGTAGTTGTGTTAAAGCGGAGAACAGAGGGGGGCGGGTATCTCTCGTGCCATTTTATCGACGCGCTCGTTGTTGACACGGCGGCCAACAGGCTGTTGACTGCGCTGTAAACAAAGGCGCGCTTCCGCTTTAAAACGCGTGGCCGCCGCAGCTCGACGAGGAGGAGGAGGAGGAGGAGGAGGAGGACGGAGGTGAACGGAGGAGAGACCAGGGGAACCAGACCAGCGCGCGTGCAGCAGCAGCAGCAGCAGCATCAGCAGCACCTGCCTCTTCCTTCCGGACCGGAAGAAGCAACTTTTTCTCTCTTCCGCCAAAGCCAAAAAACAAAAACCCTCAGGTGAGTTTTCACCTTCACCTGGGGATCCACCTGCTGCTCCGTCCGCCTTCCCTGCCGCCTTCGACCCCCCCCCCCCACTTGTCGGAGCGCTGTTACGCAAGTTGGCGGCAGGAAGCAGGAAGTTTGAACCTGCGCGAGGAGGTGTCGTCGCGTCGCGTCGCGTCGCGTCGCGGTGCGATGTCCGCTGTGGAGCGGTAGCAGGCTGAGCGCCATGGGGAGCCACATGGACAAACTCTCGCATCTGACTTACGCAGAAGTGCCCACGGCGGACCCGCACGGCGCGGCGGACGACCCGCGTATCGGCGTCTCCTACATCTTCTCCGGCGACGACGACGGCGACGATGACGGCGACGAGCTGGGGGACCTGGGCGGCGGCGGCGGCGGCGGCGGCGGAGGAGGAGGAGGAGGCGGCGGAGGCTCCGAGCGCGGCCCCGAGGAGAAGCACTACGAGCCCAGCGACGACGTCCAGTGCGCCGTGTACTGCCGCGAGCAGTGCGTGTTCGAGCGCAGCGCGCGCGCCCACAGCCCGGAGGTGTACAGCCCGGAGAACCTGCTCAACAGGTGCAAGGCGGGCGACCTGGTGGAGTTCGTGGCCAGCGGGCAGCACCCGCACTGGGCGGTGTACGTGGGCGACTTCCAGGTGGTGCACCTGCACCGCGCCGAGGTGAAGAACAGCTTCCTGACGGACGCCAGCCGCGGCCGCCGCTGCCGCATCGTCAACGAGCTGTACAAGTTCGCGCCGCTGGGCGCCGACGTGGTGGTGCAGAACGCCATGGAGCAGGTGGGCCTCAAGGACCGCGAGCTGAGCTGGAGGAACTCCGAGTGCTTCGCCGCCTGGTGCCGCTTCGCCAAGCGCGAGTTCAAGATGGGCGGCGAGATCCGCATCGGCAAGCAGCCCTACCGCCTCAAGGTCTTCCTGTCCGACAAGCACTGCCACGTGCTGGAGTTCCAGAGTCTGGAGGACATGGTGGCGGAGAGGAGGAGGAACGACAACCTGGGCCGCAGGGCCGTGCTGCGGGAGCTGGCCAGCCACCTGAGCAGCGTCCAGGAGGAGAGGAGCGACCACTGACCTTCTGCCCATCCTGCTGGAGCTGGAGCTGGACCTGGACCTGGACCTGGACCTGGAGCTGGACCTGGACCTGGACCTGGAGCTCACACCCTCTGCATTCTGCTGATTCTTTCCTTTGTCTTTATTTTCCCAATGAATTGCCTTAAAGCGCCGCCTCCTCTTGATGGCCTTAGCAAAATTGAAGAGGACAGAACTTCGCCTGGAGCCAGAACTTGGAGCTCCAGGCAGCTGATGGATGGTCGCCCCACAGCAGCTGAGAACAGCTGTAGAGGAGATTTAACTGTCGGGATCAGGCGGATGTTGGCGGATTCACAGTGTGTGAATCGCCTGGTCTCCTGTGTGTGTGTGTGTGTGTTTCTGAGTGTGTGTTTAACTGTCATCCGTCTGAAAGCATCACACCCAGGATGCTCCTGGCTTTTATATGAGGATTCTCACACCAGCACATCTGCTGGAGAGAAAAGCTCATGGTTACAGTCAGTCAGTCATGTCTCTCAGTTTCCTGTGTGTGTGTGTGTGTGTGTGTGTGTGTGTGTGTGTGTGTGAAGAGCTCATCCGTCACCGCGGTCTCTGTGTGTTTTTTTTTTTTTTCCTTTGTCGTTGTGTTGTTAGATCATTGTCAAAGCTGAGCTTCTCAAACTTCCAGACGCCCCAAAAGGTCAAAGTGGACACGGCCCAAAGGTCAAGAAGAAAAACAGGCCGACAAATGAAATCAACTTTACGGTTCAGCCTGTTTGAAATGAGTTTTTGCGCTTTCAGAAGGACCGCTGTGAACTCCTTGAGCAGCTGAGGTGGCTGCCTTGTCAGATTAAAGCGCTGCAGAGCACAATGACGATTAGAGTGCGGTCTGTTGTGTGCGTAATGGGGCTAATATGGCGCTTTTGTGTGATCATGGACTCGCAGCATGGAACCGACAGATCTTTAGATTTCCAGCAGGACAGAAAGTTGACTTTTTCTTTGCAGAGACTTTGAGGAATTCAGGAACCCAACAGTTGGTTCCAGGGTTGCTGTTTGAGCCGCAGAGAGGGGGAGGAGTCAATAGCGGAGTTTCAAACTGATGGTTTTATTCCCACAGCAGCGACGATGAATGTTTACAGTTGTTTTTTGTTTTGTTGTTTTTGTTTTTGTTTTTTTTGGTAAAAACTAAATGAGCTTTTTTTTTGCTGAAGTTCCACCGCATGTTGTCGTCGTGGTCGGCGTGCAGACTGGTTACTGACAACTGATGACAGTCAATGCTGTGTGTGAATGGTGTTTTTAATCAAACTGTAATCAAACTTTGATTATTTTTCACTTTTGTTTGTAAATGAGGCAGCGGTCAGCTCAGTTCACCTGCAGCTTCTTCCCACCTGTAATCCGTTAGGAAGTAGGAATTTTTAACTGGCAAATTCTTTTTCTTCTATCAACCGGACGTTCCGGACGTGTGCTTATTTATTCCTGAGATATTTTTTTTTCTCCTGTGGGCAAAGATCTTGATTGAACATTTCAGGGGAGTCGGCATTAAAAAAAAACAAACCAAAACACACAAATGAGCGACACGAACGGCCTTTTTATTAATTTTTTTTTTTTCTTTGCAGGACTCTGCATCTGTTTTCTGTGTGACTGTTGACTGACGATAAGCCAGTTTTTACAATAAATGTTTATTGTCGTCCACCTGCCTCCTGGGTGCAATCCCAGCTTTGTTCTTCCTTTTATGTTTTTGCTCCTGGGTTTTCCGGTAAAAAGGCTTGAAAACGACACTGTTCATTTCCCGACAGTGACCAGCGGCGCAACATATAAACAGAAAAACAAAGAGCCGGCAAAAAAAACAAACAAACAACAAGCTGCTGCTGCCGGCTCCTGAGCTGCAGGATGCAAAAATCAGCAGCTGATTTCTCGTCAGCGGAAATCAGCCCCCCCCCCCGCCTCCAACACTCTAAACACAAAGCTGCTTGGAGAAAAAGAGCCTCACACTTAAAAGGTCAGCGGCCGTGTAAAACGCCTTAAATGCCACATCAGGTCCTCCTGTCAAGGCTTGTTTTCTCTCTCTTTAGATGGTGTGTGTGTGTGTGTTTGTGTGTGTGTGTGTGTGTGTGTGTGTGTGTGTGTCTTAGTTTCCAGCGTCTGAACTGAAGAAAAGCAACAGTACAGTTTGAAGCTTCCTGGGAAGCTTCCTGTGTGACAAACATTTAGCTGCGTGGTTGCCACTTCCTGCTCAAACAGGATGTTGGTGATGCGTCTTTGTCTGTTTTCATGGAGGCGTTTGTCCGAATCGTAGAAGCAGATCATCCAGAAATCTGAGCCTCGGCTGAAAATGAAACACTTTTAGGAAGAAACTCATTCATCTCAACACTTTAAATGCCATGTAGTGATAGTATAATAATAGAAATGAAGTCACGCTTCTGTAATGTTGGGAAACTTCAACACTGAACCAGTGCGTAGAAGCATCCCGGGTCAAGTGTGAAGGTCGTGAGGAGGTCGGACGAGCCAGACTTGCGTCAGGAAGAGAGGAGGAGGCGTTCAGGTTCAGGCCTCATCGTGGGTTCTGACGCCTTCACAGCCAAGAGCTTCGCTATAAAAAACATGTTTCAGCGCCGTCTGTCACGTGTTGGACGTCAGAGCCCCTGCGGCCTCCAGCGTGGAGCCAGCGGACCTGACGGGCTCCATGTCAGGCGCTGTAGGGAGGGGAAATGACTCAACAGGCTTGAAGTTGTTTTCACTGTTATTAGAAATAAAAAAAAAAAACACACACTTGAAATGCAAATGGAAGAACATAAAGAGATTGATATTGCTGAATAATGAGGTGATTGTAATGCATTATGGTTGTCATAAAAGAGAAAAAAAAAAGGCTTGAGCCATCAGCGATGAGCAGTTGTGAATAGATTCTGTCAAAGTTCTCATTTAGCTCCACGCATCGGGCTGAGTAATTCTCAAATCTGCAGGATTCATTGGAGAAAAACCCCTGGGTGAGGCGGGGGAGGAGGGGGGGGAGGGGGAGGGAGTGGGCCATCGCACCCAGGAGCCTTCATCAGGTTTAAAGCAGTCGCTGAGCTTGAAGCCAGACATGAGCAAACCTTTTAGACCAGTCACACCAGTCACACCAGTCACACCCGACCAGTGTTGTTTCCACATCCGTATTTGAACCTGCCTCTGCGCTAACCTCTGTAGCTAACCTCTGTAGCCTCTGTGCTAACCTCTGTCGCCTCTGTGCTAACCTCTGTAGCAGCAGCTGGGCTAGCAGTCGCTACCCCCATTTCTTTTTCTTCTTCTTCTTCTGTGGTTTCTCTGAGCAGTTTCTTATTCTCGGAGAAAACTGATTGGCTTCCGTTCTTTGGTTTCCTGTGCCGCTTCACTGAACCTCCGCTCCTCCTGGCGCCGCCCTTCTGGCCACACAAACCTCCAACCGTCTCTGGTGCGCTGTTAGCGCGCTAATGAGAAACTTCCACTGGCGTTTGGAATTACGTTGCTCAATCTGGTCTCGCTGTGTGTGTAAACATTCCCTGATTCTTTTTCCCCCTCTATTTCTTTATTTTTTTTTTTATGAGAGGATTCTTTGATTGCGGCGACCGGGCCGGAGCGCCAACCCGACAGGTGGCTCCGTTGTTTGCCCGCCGCTCTGTTTACCCCCCACGGTCTCGTCTTCTTTTCGGGCAGCCGCCGCTGGCCGCACGCCCTCTTCAAATGGGCCGATGGCGGGAAGCCGTGTTTGCCGTGCATGAACCGCTGTCGCTTTAACCGAGTTGTCCCGAACGACCCGCTGAGGCTTCTAGGTAAACGAGGGCTATTAAAGGGCCCCTGTTTAAATAAAGCTCCCGAGCAAACATCCCTGTCGGAGCCGCACACCTTGGGCTAACAACGCGGCAGCCGTGGCGGCTGTGGTGCCGGCTGGGCGTCGCTGGCAGCTGCTCCGCTACAACTCACGCAACATTTGATTTCAAAGTCACCTTCCGAGGCTTTGAAGCCAAAAGTAAATTTACATACTGTGACCTCGCCGCCGCCGCCGCTGGGGCTTTTCTCTCTTTTGCCCTGGATGCACCATTAGGCAGCTAATTTGCAGGGCAGGAGGGCAGGAGTGTGCGAGGTAGAGGTCGCTCAGAGGTCGTCTTATCGCTCCGCCGTTTGTTTACACAGCGGTGTGTTCACAGAGGGAGAGAGGAAGGCCGGAAATGAAGCCCCGCCCCTCCGTTGGAGAGAAACCAAACTGCACTTATCTGTGTTTTACAAGGACTTCAGCACCTTCAGCTGCCCAAACATCTGGATGGTTGTGTTGGTCAGGTTGGGTTTTGTTGGTTGTTTAGTGAATAAGTTTTTTTTTTTTATTGTCCTCAAAGGTTTTTTCACCTTGACCCAACTTGCGGCTGTGGTTCTGTGTGGTCCCGTGTGAGACACCTTCCTAAGGTTCCTCAAAGGCCTCGTTCAGACTGCCAGCCAAAATCCCATTTGTAGCCCATCCAGATTGAAACTGGAAGGCTCTTTTGTAGTCTGAACAGTCACAAACCGCATGAAATGCGATTTTTGCAAGACGGATTGAAACCACATTCGGGAGGTAGTTTCAGATGGCGTTTGGACGGATGCGTCTCAGTCTGAACAGCTCCAAAGAGCCTGGAAGAAGGACGGAAGGAAACGGAAGTTGGTTTGAGTTCTGGCCAGTTGGACAAACGCACCCAGATCTTTTTACTCATCCTTGTGCCAAAGAGCTGGTAGAAAACACTCGGACTGGAGGCCGAGTGTTTTCTACCAGCTCACAGTCGTCGCAGGTCAATCAGATGTCTTTGATCAAGCTCCTTGTTGGTGTTTGTATTGTTGTCGTCGCTGCTGCTAAACTGAGCTGCTTTTCTTCGCTCTTCTTTGAACGAGGTTCCAGTTTCAATCAGCAAAAAACTGCTCATTGAAAAAAGAGAAAAAAAAGAACTTTGAGCCACTATTTGCTTGGTTGTAGCTCCGCCTGCTTCTCCTGAATGGAAACCGATTGTTTTTTTCATATTGGGACCATCTTGAAATGATTGAGACTGGCCTTTTTTTTTTTTGAGACAGAGGGTTTGGCTGGAGTTTCATTGACTTTTCTTGCCTGTGTTTAGACGCTCACACCTTAATTCTGTCTTTTTGTTTCCTCCTCGTTGCTCCCTAAGCATCACTCTGCCCTCCTGATGTCCTCCTCTCATCAGACTGGCAGTAGTTTCTAGTGGCGTTCCCCCCCCCGAGCCCTTTGCTGACGAGGAGCATTTTGCTCATTTTAATTCTGAGCCTGGATGGAGGAGCGTCGCGCTCGGCTGCACTGTGCATTCTCTCCGCCGAGGGTTCCGTCCCGACGACGCACGCCATCTGTCGAAACATCTGTGGGCGGGGTCTAAGGTGGCGCTGCAGGGGGCGGGACCATGTTGGATTCGTTCTGAGTTCTGGCTGTCAGTCACTAGTGACGAGTGTTAGCGGTTTGCACGCTGCTGTGACTCTGCAACAGGAGCAGCTTGAGTTGAGGATGACTTCAGGATGATCCCAGGATGATCCTGCCGGGATGCTTTTCCTGGGCATGGAAAATGAACTGAAGTGGCCCAACTTCCCAGTGGCTGGTGCAGGAAATGCACAGAAAATGTGTGTGAAAGCCGTGTGAAGAGAGGAGGTCAGCAGCTGCTGTGGAAGGCGGCTTGTGCCTCAGTGAGAGTGAATGGAAAATTAGTGACGAAGAGAAATTCTTCCATTGACAACTGAGCTGTGGGGCGGTGGCAGAAAATGCTGCGGTTGAAATGGGCAGTGGTGTGAACCCAAATGCAGCACAAACAGCGTAGTAGAGACTGTAATGACCTTCATTAGAACATTCCGCAGGTGAAATGGCAGGTAAGGGAGAAGGTGCTGGACCAGGGGTTAGGGGCAATGTCCGATGGAGCAGGATCTGGATGGGGAGCAGGCCCGAACCAACAAGGGCCAGGGAACAGGCAGACAGACACCGGGACGCAGAGGCTGAAGACGTGGTCGGCGGCAGAAGGCTGGTCGGGTTGCTGGGGAGCAGGACGTCAGGGGAAAACCGGGTCGGAACCGAGAAGGCAGGAGGCGGATTACCAAGAGCAGAAGCGGGCAGGTCAGAACACCGGGGAAATCCGAGCAGGATCGGGTCAGGGACCGGCTCGGCCGGCACCGGGTGATCAGGCAGAGAAATGCGGGTCGGTCTTGCATGCGAACAAAGAATGGGTGTGGAGCAGGAGCATATATACTGAGCCGAGCACAGGTGAGTGGAGTTGGCTGATGAGGTGGGAGTGACCCAATAACAGAACTGTGACAGCGGTCACATGTTACACCATGCGACTGTTTGTTGTTTCAAGTTTGTCTTCTTCCGTGTTTCCCCCCGGACTTCTTCCATGCGGAGTTCCAGGAAGAAAAAGAAACAAGTCGCCAGCTGCTGCTAGCAGTCTGTCTGAGGTCATCGGTGGCTCAGAGGTCAGAGGTCAGCGGCGCACCACCGAGTTTGAAGTGTGAGGAAATCAAAGCTCTATTGGTGCAACCATCCTGTCCTGGAGGGTGGGGGGGGAGGCTGAGCAGGAGGAACAGCCCCCTGATTGTCATTTGAAAATTGTCCACGTTGTTCATAGGCGACGTGTCAAAGGTGAACAAAAGCCCGGGAATCTGGTCCAACTGGAAAACTGTCGCTGGCTCCTCGCCCGGCTGCTCGTATCGGCAGTGCTAGCGAAGCTCCCCGGAATAGCGACAATCATGCGAATTTCCAGGAAACGGCCGCCCTCCCGCGCCCCCCTTCAAGAGCGAAGCGATTACGATAATAACGGCGGGAAAACAAAGGACGGCAGCGCGGCGTGTGGCCACGCTGAGCCTCGGCTGATTCATGCAGCGCCGCTTTAGCAGCGGGCGGCGGGCAAAACAAACACAGCGGGAGCCTGGCACGGTCGTGACCCCACCGAGGAAACAGGAAGAGGGCGGAGCCTGAGCCCCGAGGCTCCACCTCGTTTTGTACGCTTTATTGAGGTGTTGCCCCCTGTTGGTGGAGAAATGTTCAGTCTTTTTTTTTTTTTTTCTTACGATCTTCTTGCGGTGGTTGGAGGGAAAAAACAACGATGTGTAGGCTCAGGCACTAAAGTCTCTTACTTCCTCATTAAGCTGCCATAAGGCACTTAAAGCTTCGTTGTTGGCTCATTTTTTGGCAGATTATTATTATTTTTTTGCAACAGGCTGCATGCTGCCATGGCAGCGCGAGCATTCAAAAACACAGCTACTTGTTGTCATTACTTAAACTGGCAAATATCTAATGATGATGACATTTTTGTGTTTAGTAGCCAAAATAAAAACTGCTTCTGTTCTACACAAATTTATGTAAATATATGATTTTTTCATTTTAATTTAGATATTTTTTTGCTTTTATCACAATTTTCCTCAGTTGTGGCACATCAGCATGTCTGAGCATCTGTGTGTGTGTGTGTGTGTGTGTGTGTGTGTGTGTGTGTGTGTGTGTCTTCTTCCCTCTCCTGTCAGCGGCTGCCCCGCTCTACAGGTTGGAGATGCGATGCCGTGACTTTGCATTCTCTGAAGAAACCTCCAGCCATCAACCTGCAGCTGGCGGCAGTGAGCAGCAGCAGCAGCAGCAGCAGCAGCAGCAGCAGCAGCAGGAGGAGGAGGAGGAGGAGGAGGAGGAGGAGGAGGAGGAGGAAGAGGCGCTCCACTCGTCCGTCTGCGGCAGACAGCCGCTCGGCTGCAGGCAGGTAATTGGGAGCGTCGCTGCTTCTCAGGGAGGCGCCTGACAAAAAGATCTGGCCGTGTGTCAGGGCGGCTGGCTGAGGTGGAGAACACACACACACACACACACACACACACACACACACACACACACACTGAACATCCTCTGGGATGCTGCTGCAGAAGAACTTCAAAAATGAGCCGACATGCCCAACAGGAATGTTTTCCCAAATGTGAAGGATGTGTTTCACACGTCAGTCTGGAAAGCGGCTGCTTGTCCGGTCATCTCTCACCAATATGAAAGCTGACTGGACAAAGTCAAAGTGTTAAGCCGGCCAATCAGATTTTCTCATTTGCGTACCAAGCCACATAGCAAGGTGATCCAGGAAGTTTGGGCTGAAAGCAGTCAGGAGTAAGGATGGAGGAAGTGGGGAAAATCCTTCCTTCTTCGCCTGTAGGTCCTCTCCTGCAGCTGCTGCTTCTTCTTCTGTGGTGTTGACTTGGAGCTGCTTTAACTTGCTGCTTGCCGTCACCTGCTGGAAGGACACTGAGTGCTCCTCCGCTGGGAAGCCCTGCTGAAAGCGCCTCATATTGAAGCTTGTCCAGGTGGACGAGCTCCAGCACCAGGCCGGAGACCTCGGCCCCCTGCTGGTTGGGGGTGTCAGGATCAGCGCTTGTTTTTTTCACTGTATTTGCTCTCAGATTTTTTTTTTAGATATCAAATCCAGAGCCAGCCAGAGTGTAATCGCTGCTGACTGAGATCCACCCTGGAGACGCCGCAGTCACGGCCGGCACTTGAAAGCTTTTTCCCCTCCACTTCCTGGAAAACATCCACTCACATAAAAAAGAAAGAAGCAATCACACTTTTCAAACAGGCCTGACGATGTGAGGAATGCGGACGACGGCTTACTCACTTTCCTGTCAGTCATCCTGCTCTCCGCATCCAGCAGGGGGTGCCTTTTGTCTTTGTGCTCAGCCTTGACAGACGGCCTGGAACGTTGGAAAACTGTCGGGAAAAGTCGCACCCGTGGCCGAGCGGACGGCACACCGTCGCCTTCTCGCTTCCTCATTACCAACTTTGTCAGGGAAGTTTTGGCTTATTTTGCCCACTCGCTGGAGGACTGAGGAACAGGTTTGGGGGAAGGAACAGATTACTTCACAGACTGGTAACTGTAACTGTAACTGTACGCTGTTACAGTACAGAAAAAATGTGTAATCGGGATTACTTCTGGAATTTAATTTCATTCCTCTTCCGTCATGCACGTATTTATCATAAGAACTGCATAACGGACTTACATGACATTTTTCTGTCCTGGTGGCCACTCTAGGTATTGCAGCCAAAAATGTTACGCGCCCTCACAGACCACAATGCAACGGTTGCAGGATGCCTACGAACTGAAACACGGCCCACGACATCACGATCCATAGTTTATCTTCACTTCATGGACTTTTAATGTTTATCAATATTTTCTGATGGCTAGGAAGAGCTGTGGCTCGGCTTGCTCCTATTGGCTGAGACGCTCTGATGATTTAATCCTGCTGAAAGTTGCCCCTTGTTCCTCCGTCCTCATGTCCTACGCGGTAGACCAAAGGGAAAAAAAAAAAACTGCCTGCGCTTATAACTTTATTAATCTCTCCTGGTTCCACCGGAATTTCGGGAATTTGCAGAGTCAGCGAAAAGAAGCCAAAGGTCACAAGATCCAGGACTTGGAGCTGATGAGAGTGAAATGTTTAAAAAAAAAATGCAGCCCGTGTTTGAACAGCCTGGAATTTTGTCAGGCAGTGAAGTGATGACCACTGTTTTGCTTTGTTGTTGGCCAACACAAAAAGTGTCACATTTCAATTTTCAATTTCAGCTGATTTTTTTTTTTTTTTTGAAGGGTGACAATTTTGAAAGTTTCTGCCAGGTGATGATTGGAAGCGTGCGAGCCGACAGGGTCAGGCGGTCTGGGCGCCACGTCCACCTCCTGTGAGTCACGCCGCAGGGCTAAACAAAGAACTGGGCGTGTTTTCATTAGTGGCTGAGCTGCTGCGGGTTGTGTTGGCATTCATTACCCTGACTCATCTCTGCATATTCCCAACTTCCAGCTTCCTGTTTGTTTCACACGTCGGTGGATTTTGCTGTTAACCGTCGCTCCTGGGTGCACTCACGCTCCAGGCACACACACACACACACACACACACACACACACACACGGAATGAGCGTGACTTAACCTGGGCGGCCTTTCTAAAGTGACCCCGACTGTCCTGCCGCGTATTTTTCCCTACGCCCTCGCAGCTCAACCGTAATTACAGCTGCTAGGTGAGCAGAGGTCTTAACGGCGCCCTGATAATCAGAGGCTGCTGACTGGAGCACGCAGCTCAGGACCGGGAGGGAAGCGGCGGCGCTGAGCAGCGATCGAAGCCGCCTGCAGAGTTAAACTGTGCTAACCGTGCTCTGGACTCCATGCACCTTGATTATTCTCCAGCGCCTGCGCCCTGCTGCTGCCCCCTCTGGCTGCTGCCTCCTCTCCATCATGTGTGTGTGTGTGTGTGTGTGTGTGTGTGTGTGTGTGTGTTATCTCATTTCCATCCATCCCCACTGCCCACTCATGAAGAAGCAGCGGACACCTCAGCGCGGCGGCCCTCATGCGAAAGCAGCCAATTAGCCGCGACCCCGATGTGCTTGTGCCAGTGCGAGTCAGCGAGACAGTTCACTCTCCGACGCTTTATTTTCAATTTAATTATTTCATTTTTTTGTTGTTTTATTTCTTGCTCCAATCCCGCCTGGCAGCCGCACTGCTGAGTTTTTTTTTCAATGTGAAATCGTGCAGGTCTGTCTCGGGAAGCTCCGATTGGAAGGATTATAGGTAGAAAGGTCAGGCTATGACTGGACCAATCAGCAACCTTGGAGGGCGAAGAGGTGGAGCTACCGCCAGGAAGAGTTCTTCGAGGACCCGGCCGCGTCGATATTCAAATAAGTAAAATCCTACGTTAAAACTGCATATTTTATGTAAAATGTGAATACTTAAATTTATACATTGTGTCTTTGCCAGTAGATGGCGCTAATTTCAGCTGACTTCCCAGGATCCCAGGATGCTTTGCAGCAGCACGCAAAGCATCATGGGATACATAAGTACATGATGGATAGTAGCGGTGCAGCCTTGGAAATGGGCTAACAGTAGGGCGCATTCCCAGTACGCATTTGGAGCGTCCTAAGGACTTTTGGGAATTGGGAGGAGCCTTCGGCACAGTGCTAGGACGCAACTTCCTTTCAAACTGCGCACTTCAAGGATGCCGACCCGGAATTGAGACACAGCCAAAGTCTTGCAGTGTGGTCGGTTTGCTTGGAATGGGAGGCACCTGAGGCTCTGGTGAGAGGTTAGCGTCAAACTAGCAAGAGATTAGCGCTGTCAAGCGCTGCCCCGCCTCACCAATAGGAAGCTTGTACCTTTACCAGCTGACCCCACTGGCCTGTTTTGAATGCGACAAATAAGATTCACACAATCACCTTCGAAGTTTCTAATAACGGTAATGATAATGATAATAATAATGGTGCTAATGCTAATTGCGGCATTGCTCTGTTCTTGGAGTCACCTGACAGCTGTGTGTGTGTGTGTGTGTGTGTGTGTGTGTGTGTGTGTGTGTCACCTCCAGCTCCAGCTCAAGGGTTAACTGGTCTGTGTGCATGTTCTCTGACACACAATAGGCCTGTGTGTCGCCATCTTATCCGCAGGCTTGTAGAGGCGCTGCACAGCAGCTAATGAGCATCTTTCTTTCTTTCTTTCTTTCTTTCGTTCTTTCTTTCTTTCTTTCTTTCGTTCTTTCTTTCTTTCTTTCTTATGTTCTTTCTTTCTTTCTTTCTTTCTTTCTTTCAATGTGAAAGTCCACCAGAGTTAGTGTGCGAGTGCGCGCTCATTTAGCCAACACGCTGCTGTGTGGCGGCGCAAATCCTCTCACACTGTGCTCTTTGTTTGATTGTGAGCTAATCTCTTTGTCCGCTGCGCTGTTTTTTTTTCTCTCTCCGCCATCTGTAAGGAAAACTGCCGATTTATCATTTTCGCTGGCTGGGATTTAGAATTAAGCGGCCTATGTATTTACACCCTTAGCTAACACAGGTTCTCATAACTCATTTTGCTGACTTTCCCTCCCCCCGCCTCCCTCTCCCAATCCTTCCGGCCTTCACCTCTAATACAGCCACATTCTTTCCCTACTGCAGGCGATTGTAAAAAAAAAAACCCACAGTGTTCTCGTCGTTCCTATTCTGCTCCCAGACGGCGCCTGGCTGCACTCACGCCTGCGGCTGCTTGTGCACCGAGAGCTTGCAGCAGGAGGCAGAAAGAGTCGGGAGTGGTGAAGGAGGCAGCGGCGGCTGCTGAAGAGTGAGTGACAGCATGGAGAGGCTGGATGGCGTTTAATGGGGGAAACCCTCCACTGGCGAGCAGCTCGGCGGTGTGTCTCAGTCAGTGGGGGCCCGGCGTGACCTCGGTCATTTGTTTTTGTTGACTTGCCCAGTTTTGCCGGTTGTGACTCGTTGTGAAAGTGTGTCATTTTCCTCGTGGCTCACATTTTCAATCCCAGCCCCATTGATTCTGCTTTGGAAGAGTTCCTGCCTGATGGGGCATCATTTGGCTAGGTGGTCAGCCTGGTCGAGGTGGGCGGTGCCCTTAGTGACATCAGAAGGGGGTGGATCTGCGGCATTCTGTCACTGTTGGGACACTTTTCTGATAAAACGAAGAAGAGAATAGAGATAAAAAGGGGAGAACTTGACTGTGTGACAGCAGCAAAGAAGATTTTGTGTCCTCTAATGTGCAACTTCATGATGATGTCATTTCCTGTTGTGGATTTTTTTTCCTCAGAATGTACCATAGTCCGGCCTCGTTAGCCCAATTAGCAGCCGGCAGGCCGGAGTCAGTGACGCCAGCGCAGCTTGCGGCCCGTTTCCAGGAAACTGTAGCGAAGAACACGCTGCCGCTTTGGAACGCGAGGTGGAAAGAGTTGAGAAGAGACAAAAAGTCGGAGGCGACGAGGTTGACCGTCATCTCAAAGTTGTAGAGGAAAGGCTTCATTACAGCTGTCCTCTGAATAAAGATGGCTGTAATATTTAAGAGAGGCAGGTAGGCAATAAAAAAAAAAAAGCTGCAGGTTTAATCAAGCACCGTTTCACAAAATAAATGTTGGCAGAAGTGAGTTGAGTTTCATTTGGCGACACTTCACGCCTCGTCCGTACAGAAACTCTGCCGCTGAGACTCCGTTCACGCCTCTGCCGGCGCAGCCCGTGACCTTTTCAAGTGTCACTCACACTCATTCAAGTCTCTAAAAGCTTGTGTGCGTTCGTATGCACGGGCGTGTGTCCTTCTTGTTTCATTGTTTTCATTCGGCATTTGTAATTTGGCGTCATGCTGGTCTGAGTTGACGCCAGGAAACGGCTGACTGGCTCCACAGACAGATGGCCGACTTACTTCCAGAACCGCTCTCACGATTTCGGTCCTTTTATGACCTCGTAATAATAATTAAAAAAAAAACAAAACCCATCTGTGTATGTTTTGGGTGTTACTCTCAACTGGCTGTGTGTGTGTGTGTGTGTGTGGTGAGGGGTCGGGGCAGGCGGGACCCTGTGGAGCTGCCTGTTGTCGTGTGGCCTTGATGGAAACCTCAGCGATCAGATATCGGCCGTGAAGGCTTCTTCATGCTGCCAGCCTCCTTCAAGCCTGTTATTTTTTTGAAAAACAACAACTTTTTTTTTTTTTTTCCATCAATCGTTTGATATTTTTCCCTTTCAAGACAGTCGATAACCTCTCACCCCCCCTCCCCCCCATCCGCCGGAAACACGCAGAGGTGTTTGAAAAGGCTGCCATCTACTGGACTTTTCGTGCCATGACGTCTTCCACCCACCTGCTTGGTGGAAACTGCCTTGTTATCTGCTTGTCTATTTGAATTAGTTGTTTGACAGGAAGCTGACTCACGCGACAACCTGCAGAATGTGTTGCGAGGTGGAGTCCGGAATAAGCGGACCAGGAAGTCCGTTTTAACAGCTTTTTAATACACAGGCGGTAAGTTCGACAACCCTTCTTTCTCTTCTTCGTCTCTCAACCGTAACGTCACTTCCGTCTTCATGTTACGTTACCGACCTACAGTGCCTCCTCGTGGCCGAAGGTAAAAATAGGAGTGAACTGCGAACAACAAAAAAAATCAATATTTGACGCTGATGGAAGCGGAAAACGACCATATGAAGCGCTCCTTTAAATACGGATGCTTTGAATTCCAAACTTGTTGCGACAGCTTGTTATCAGCAATGTGTCAGTGCGATGTATGTATAGCCTTTTGACTTTGCAGCTTTGAATATTTTTAGCGCTCCTCTCCCTCGGATGTAATGGGAGATGATGCCTGCTACATTTTTCTTCACCTCTCACAGCCGATCGGTCATGAAACAGAAATCCTCAAATGTTGCGGCCTCATAAACGTCACAACTCTCTCAAGTCTCGGCAGCATTCTTCTGTTCCGCATTGTTTGCCAGACTGGAGAAGAATTGCGATGATGATGCAGAGCCCTGAGGGGCCACTTGGTTTGAAATAAGCTCATCAGTCTCTGTGTGAGAACTTGTTGACCCAGACGACTGCCAAGCCTCAAGCAGCCCTGACGAAAACAATCACGTTATCTGACATCAACACAAACACAAGCAGTGTGTTTCGGAATGAAAGCGGAGGGGCGGGAGGAAGGCCGTGACTCTCTGGCCACGGTGAGTGGTGATTTTCCTGTCTCGATGTTCTGCCTTCAGGTTTACCAGGAGGATTCATTAGACGTTTTCAAAACTGCTTGAGATCGTTGTGATGCAATCGTTGTTGTGCAACTCACTGATTATGTCAACAATTGAGAGATGAAATAAGATTACCGTGTTGACAGCTGCCAGATGACTTGTTTGGAATTAGACCCGTATTTATCTGATATTATATCCCAGGTTTTCTCTTGCCATTCTCACAATGATTGCTTTGTTAGTATTTAAACAAATAAAGCTACAAATATAAAAATGATTTACTATGTGTACAAAGAAACGCCTGTGCACGAGGACCACTTGTTTATCCGCTTCAAAAAGTCCACAAAAAACTAGGATCTCAACTATGAATGAATTGTTATTCAAAAAAAAAAAAGTTTTTCCTCAACTGTTATCAACTCTAAAGGGGAGATGGGGTGGGGTGGGGTGAAAACACTTTTACCTTTACAGACTGCAGTTTTGTCCTACTTCCATAAGAGGGCAGCAGAGATCATTTGTAAACTGCGACGAAATCAGAGGAATTCCAGGTACGGCCTTGAGAATTATGTCGACGGTCGGAAAGAAATGCTGGCGTCATTTCCAGCACACGAGCTTCTCGCCCAAGTATGATAGAAAAAAAAAACAAAAAAACCCCAAAACAATAGCAGACATTCTTCAGTTGAATATCGAAGGTCAAATAGTCACTTGACAAGGGAGGTGCTCTCCACTGCTCCTGGGGAGTGCCTGCAGCGCTTCCTTCCTGGAAGATGAACAGAGAATAAGGAGTCGTAAATAACGACTGAAAAGCCTTGAGAAGCAGGCCTGAATGAGTTGCCGCTTCAATCGAGGTCGCGGCAGGGCCCGGCAACGGCAGATGACGCAGCGGCGCGTGACGCCCCAGCACAAGGAAGTTATTGACGCCTCTGACTTTAAGGCCTAATGTGGCTGGGAGACTTTAATGATCCCGGATCACAAGGAAGCACAAAGTTTACACTTGTGGTTATGATGAGATCACAAAGGCAAACAGTGCAGATGAGCAGACAACTCCCAGCCTTATTTCACAGCTCACCACAAAACACTTCTGCTTCACTGTCAGAGTTAACTTGACAGAATAACCTGACGCTGATGTGTCATCATGATTTTTCCATTGACCCCTTCAACTTCTGGTAAAGGTGAAAAGATGAACAAATGAATGCATGAGATATAAAGGAATGCGTGCCACAAGGCACCTCAAAGCTGCTGTCAAAACTTCTCACAGACAGCAAATGAAGTTGTAGCATCGAAATAACTCTGGACATACATGTGAAAACAAAATACCAGAGTTATGACCAACAGCGGTGTCTGTTAAGCAGGTACACCTAGGCAGACAGGTACGTCCTGTCTGGCCAGGTAATGACTGAGGTGATGTTAGGACCATTTAATATGCATGCATTAAGCGATTACTCCTTCTGAAATAATACTACTACTAGTACTACTAATCATGATGCAATTGGAATTTCACAGCATTTCTGTTTTGGTGATTTCTAATGAAGCAACCTAAAGCCCACAGTTTCAGTATCTTAACATCCAAAACAAACAACAAACAAACCAAAAACATATAGTCTTGAAGTCTATATAAATGTGCTTTACTGGCAGGTACTGTTTTGTGACAATCTATGCTAGCGAGGCAGCAACTCAATTAATGTTTCCACTTTCTTGAATGCAAACGTGACCCCCCCCAAAAAACAAAAACAACAAGAAAACAGTTTTTAATGGGGCTTCAAAGAATATGCTGACAGTGTGCCAGTCAAGCTAACTAGGTGGCCAGCAGCTAGCTTAAAATTCTTCTCCCTTTTCTGTATACATATATATATATTATACCTGGTATGTGTAAATGTCTGTTGTTTGTGTGCTACTGCCAACATTTTTAAATGAGCCCATTTCTGTATATTTAATTCCTGGTATGTGCATGTTTGTTGTTTGCGTGTACTGCTGCTGCTAACGTTTTAAATTTCCCCACTGAGGGATAAATAAAGGCATATCTGAATATCACCTGAACGGAGACTACAAGCAACGAAAAACAACAAACAAAAACAAAATTCAACCAAAATGTTGTGTGACAAACAGCAGCAACTTGACCGGGACCACATCGTCCCAGGCCCCGGTGACTGGCGCGATCCGCTAGCGACCTGCTCGCAGTCGCAGGTGACGTGTCGGAGCTAATCAAGACGGCTCACGCTAGCAGGTGGCTAGCGGAGCCTCGGTCAGGACGGCGGCGGTGGGGGGAGGGGACCGTAAAACGGTAATTGCTCTTGTTATCTACTTTTGTGTGTGTCTCTGTGTGTGATTGCCTTCTGTTTTGTGTCACTCGCCGCGTTTGTAAACAACCGGCGACAGTCGAGGAAGGAGAAAAACAAAGGAGCTGCTGCTACATTCTTTGACGGTGATCCTGAGGTCGACAGGGCAGCCGCTGCTGTGCCCCTTTTGACGTTGTGAGTCAGTGTGTAGCTTAACTGGCTGCTGTTTGTGTTGAGTCAGGAACTGGTTCTTGTGTTTGAACAAACCACCAGGGTTGTGTGTGTGTGTGTGATTATTCATTTAGACATCCCATGGTCTCTGTTGTGGTGTGGAAACTAGTTTTCGGATGCAAGTAATGTGAGAAAAAAAAACAATTTTGGAGGTGTTAAATTTTGATTTTGTTTGTTTTGTTTTGTCAAATTTTTTGACAAGTTTACCAAAACTTGCCAAAAATTAAATGCATTTCTACCCAAACAGTACTTATTCTTGAAAATTCCAAAGTATAATCCCGTCTTGTGGAGCCCAAAGCCATGTTTTTTTTTTTGGGGTTTTTTTTCCACACCTTGCAACAATGGGCTCTCCTCTCCAACACAAGAGACTGGGGGGTTTGTTTCAGGGGGTTCCATCGCTTGACCTGCTAACTGGCCTTCTTCACTCATCTCCCCCTGCTCATCCCCTAATCTGATTCTCATGACGGCATGCGTGCGCAACGGAAAACAAGCGGGGAATGCGCACAGACACGCACACGGAGCTTACACAAGCCCCCCCCCCGCCCCGGCCCGGCCCGGCCCGGCGACGTGGACGTGGAGCGGTAGACATAACACGCAGATGGTGAAGACGCGTCCGGCTCTGATAGGTCAAAGAATGACTCATGAGCAGAGGTGGATGGGATGAAGGGGAGTCTATGTGCGTTGTGGAGCTTCAACTCTGCGGCTGAGCGGCATTCTAGGAAAAGGCACTGACCCCTCTGTTGACATTTGTGTGTGTTTGAGGAGGTAAATGTTGCGTTACGCAAAGGTCAGCGGAGAGTAAACGGTTGGAGGCATGCAGAAATGAAGAGAGGGAGAGATAAGGGAAGAGAGCGTCTTTTGTTTTTATTTTCCCCCAAGGAAGAAATTGAAAGTGCAGAGGAAGATGAGGAGTGGGGGGGCAGATTGTTTTCTGTCTGGGTGATTAAGAGCCGTGTGGGAAGAATTTCTGCAGGAAAACCTCCGAGGCATGCAGTCAGGCTGCGTAATGTGTGTGTGTGTGTGTGTGTGTGTGTGGCTAGCGGCAGGAATGGAACAAAACAAGCCGTGTGAGTATGAAAAAAAGAAGTGATCTTTATTCAACATCTCCACACGTACTTCAAATATACATATTTACATTGTTGTTTTTTTTTTTTTGTACAACAAATATATCTCTCACGTGTAACTTAGAATAGCCTCTAGGTCGTGTCACAAATACATAATTCACAGTGCAATACCAAGTCCGTGCAGCCGTGTCAGTTTAAACTCTGGGCGTCGTGACTCACTCCACATGTACGAACCAGAAAAACCAAAAAAAAAAAACAAACAAGAAGAAAACAACGTAAATCTCTTTAAATTACTTCTGCGTGAGGAATAGTCGGGATTGTCAGAAACGTCTCCTGCTCCGGCGGCTCGTTAGCCCTCGGCGCTAACGCCAGAGTGTCGCGCGCAAGCCCTTCTCAGAATTTGCCAAATAATCTCGTCGTACCGTCGTCGAAAAAAAAAATCTGCTAGCTAGTCGGTACGAGACCTGCCGAGACGGCGCGTCGCGTCGCGTCTTAAGGCCAAACGTCACTGAAGCGCCGCGTCGTCTGTCGGGAGGAAAAAAAAAAAGCAGAGAAACCTTTTTTTTTTTTTTTGCGAGGCCACCGCCGTGCGCGTGTTTTTCCACACATTCGCGCAGCCGCTTTCACTTTTCAAAGGAGAGGAACGCCGAATTGAACGGACAAAAGGCGGGCGGGGGGGGAGTACCGTCGAAGAAGAAGAAGAAGAAGAAGAAGAAGAAGAAGAAGAGAGGTGACGCGGTCGGGACGGACCGAGAGACTTGCTAGCCAAGGTCGGGACCATCCTCTGCAGACGAGCACTGAGTCATCAGCAGACAACCAACTTAGAGAGAGAGAGAGAGAGAGAGAGAGAGAGAGAGAGAGAGAGAGAGAGAGAGAGAGAGAGAGAGAGAGAGAGAGAGAGAGACCTCCAGGTCTGTTTAGGAAACACAGTGATGTGGGCACAACACAGGGCGGCGACGACAGTCTCGTTACCCCGAGTCCGACGACCTTGGAGATCATTCTGGTGTCGACTTGTTTGCAGGTCCCACTGGGATTCATTGAGTGTGTTTTGTTTTTTTTTTTTTTTTAACCTTTTTGCACCGCAGCATCGCTGCCTGCAGGCCTGAAGACGAAGCTTCGGCCGTGACCTGAAGTCCCCACTTAAAAAAAAAAGGAGAAAACTTTAGCGTTAGGCCCGGCCTTCCTGACTGCACCCCCGGAGGTGAGAGTGATGATGGCAGTCTGTCAGTCACTCAGTCTGTCAGTCTGTCAGTCACTCAGTCTTCTCTTCATTATTGGGCCTGCCGCCGCCGCCGCTCCGTCACTCTGACATCATCCGCTGACGCCGGCGCGCTCTCTCTCTCTCTCTCTCTCCCTCTCTGTCAAACCTTCCGGGCGACGGGTGTGAGATTTGTAAATGCTGGCCGTTCCTTCATCGCTCTCACTCCCTCACTCTCTCTCTCTCTCTCTCTCCCTGGCTGTGATGCAAGCCAGATTAGCAGCCAGACGCCGTCGAGATGACGCTGACGCATCCCGCTCACCGTCTCTCTCCTCCTCCTCCTCCCTCCTCCTCCTCCTCCTGCGAGACGTCGCCGTCGCTCGGCCTTCCTCGAGCTGGGAGAGCGAGAGAGCGAGCGAGAGAGCGAGAGAGTGAGTCAGCCGCCGGAGCCTCCGGCTCGGCCGCCGCCGCCGCGGTGGCGCAGTGACAGGAACGACATCCCACTGGCCCGCCGCTCTGGACGCTCCGCCGTCACATCGTTAGCCGGCGCCTCCTGCTGGTTCCCCATGTTTTTTTTTTTCCTTTTTCTTTTTAAACCTTTTGTTAGCACCAAATAGTTCCATATAAGCAACACCTGTATGGAAACACAATGACTGGTCACGGCGTGACAATGCCCTTAGCGACTGAACAAACGGAAAAAAAAACAGATACAGTACAGGTTTGTGTAGAAAGCTCGAGGGTGTACGACGCTCAACAGTACACAAATGGGATTTCTAAAAAGTGCAGACTTTAAAAACAAAACAAAAAACAAAACAAAGTCCCTGTTGGCAGTTTTTTGTTTTTTTTTGGTCCCTGGTCCGTCAGCAGAACAGCTCGTCCTCCTCCTGCACGTCAAACGACGGCACCGTCTGTTCGGCCGAGTCGGCCTCCTGCCGCGCGCGCGCGCCGCCGCCGCCGCCGCCCCCCTCCCGCCGCGTCCTGCCGCCGCGACGACGCGCCGGCGCGTGCGGTGGAACCAGGGTGGGCCAGCAGCTCGCCGGCCGTCAGCCTCTCGCCGGGCTCCCTCCTCAGCAGGCTCTGCAGCAGGCAGCGGGCCCGCGGCGACAGGCCCTCCGGCAGGCAGCACTGGCCCCGCCGGATCTTGGAGAAGAGCGTGGCCGGGTCGGGGTCGTGGAAGGGGTAGCGGCCCACCAGCATGGTGTACAGCATCACGCCCAGGCTCCACATGTCGGCCATGCGGCCCGAGTACGGCGCCGAGCTGCTGAGGATCTCCGGGCTGACGTAGGCGGGGCAGCCGTGGGTGTCGGACATGGAGTCGTCGGCCGGCTCCTCCAGCACGCGGCAGTCCTCCAGGCTCTCCAGCCGCACCTGGGTTCTGGGGGGGGCACAGAAGGAGGCGGAAAGGTCAGCGGGCTCTCTCGTAGAGGTCAAGCAGAAAAAAAAGAAATCACGTTTTTCTCTCAGCGAAGCGGAGAATCAGGCTGAAACGCTGAAGCCCGACGGCGTTTATTTCTAGTGCGATGCTTTGAAACCCCGACCCCCCCTCCCCCCCCCTCCCCCTCCCGACCTCCAGGCAGGAACTGTGGCTGTGTTGACATTGTTGCAGGACATTTTGAAGGATGTGCAGCAGCGCAGGCCACTGATTGCATCATGGAAACACATCCGTCCTCCCCCTGCTCCTCTTACACTGAGCTCAGCCAGGACAGACAGATAGATGGACACGCACACACACACACACACACACACAGGCGCAGGCATCTGAATGTATTCTGACCTCAGTGCACGACACCGAGCACCCCCCACACCCCCCTCCACCCCTCCCCCTCCTGTCTGAATAGCCAATTCCTGGCTTCCCGACGCACACAAGCACATAAACACACTTAGAAATACCCGACTCTCTCTCTCTCTCTCTCTCTCACACACACACACACACACACACACAATACTATATTTAGACATGTTAATGATAGGACGTGCTTGAGTGAGTCCAGTATCACAGCAGCCGTCACCGCTGAGATTGCAAACGGCCTTTTTTTTTTTTTTTTTTTCTTCCAGGATGAGTCATGGACCGTTTGAGCGCAAGTGATTGACGGGACAAATATGGATATATATGTGTATGCATAGATTCATATGTGTGTGTGTGTGTGTGTGTGTGTGTGTGTGTGCATTTATTTAAAAGAACGTTGAGAGCCGCTTTGTTATTTGTGTCGTTTGTCGTCACGGTTGTCGTCCCGTCAGTTCGACTGTGTGTGTGTGTGTGTGTGTGTGGTGGTGGTGGAGGGGTGGACTCATCACACGGACGGTTTTGCAGATTAATTTGAGAGAGAGAGAGAGAGAGAGAGAGAGAGAGAGAGAGAGGAGAACAGGGACGGAGGCCGATAGCAACAGATATTTAAAAGGGGAGAGATAGTGGAGAGATAGTGGAGAGATAGTGGAGGAGGAGTTGCTGGAGCCCCCGAGAGGAGAAACGAGAGATGGAGACAGAAAAGGGAGAGAGAGAGAGAGAGAGGGAGGGAGGAGAGGAGAGGAGAGGGGGGTGGAGAGAGTGACTCATCCTTCTGTACAGAGTACATATCCTCTCTCTCTCTCTCTCTCTCTCTCTCTCTCTCTCTCTCTCTCTCCAGCCCAGGCTATCTGCACCTGGGTCCCACACTTGCGGCGGCGGCGCCAGCCAGCCAGCCATCCATCCATCCCATAATTTCCCCTCAAATGGCTGTTGCCACATCGGTGACGCACGGCAAGGCAGCGACGCTCCGCATGCTTCCGAGTGCGAGTCACCTTCCTCAAACTGGCTTTTCCAAACACACACACACACACACACACACAGAGTGTGTGTGTGTGTGTGTGTGTGTGTGTGATTCCAGCGAGAGATTGTTGTGACTTTTCTCCGTCTCTGGCTCTGCTGCTGCATTGTTGGCCTTCACATTGCATCACAGCCCTGTGTGTGTGTGTGTGTGTGTGTGTGTGTGTGTGTGTGTGTGTGTGTGTGTGTGTGTGTGTGCGCGGCTGATTGCGATATTATTTTGGATGAAGGGGGGTGGGGGGGGGGCGTGAGACAGAGCAAATGAGGTCATGTGATGGTGCTGCGATGGCGACGGCTCAAGGAAGACTGATGAAGATGATGAAGATGAAGATGATGATGATGACGATGAAAGGTTTTGCCCCTAATTGGAGCGAGGCATCAATCTCAGAGGGTGTTTGGGGGGGGGGGGGGTGTTGTTTGGGGAGAGAAGCAGCCAGATTCCATGATGTCATGCGGAAGGCAATCTAACGCTATCAGGCAAAATCTGCAGCTCCCTGCGCACTGTTGCATCACCGGCTGGCTCTCTGTCTCGCTCTCTTGTTTTATTTATTTATTTTTGACTTTGGAGGAAGTTGGTTTGAAATGCTAAATTTATATATATATATAAATATATTTTTTTAATGCAAAAGAGAGGAAACGTTCGCCGGGTGAATTTGCGGCCGTCGTTGCCGCTGCTCTGCAGTTCCTCTCTCAGATCAGCGTCGGTCTGAACCTGCCCAGCTGACTGAAGTCCCTGCAGCCCTAGATGGCAGGTTGTCGCACGCCGCAAACCTCCGACGCACCCCCCCGCCGCCGAGCTTCGGCCGCGCCGCCGACTAGCATCCAGTTTGCTCGTTTCATCGCTCCGTTGTATTTTTTTTTTCTTCATTTTTTTTTAGAAAGGAAAACTTCTTTCAAGACTTTTTGCCCGGCGCCGAGCGCAGCGGCAGGAGACCGAGCGTCGCCTCCTCCTCCTCCTCCTCCTCCTCCTCCTCCTCCTCCGCCGTCTCTCTCAGCCCGCCTGCCTTTGCATGCGTTGAAAACGGCGGCCGTGGCTTCGCCAAGGACGAGCGGCCCGCGTCTAATTGTCGCACGCAGGCGCTGGCGTGCGGTCAAACATTGCAGATGAGGCCAACCTGAGCCCGCCTCCCCCTATCCCTCCCCTCCCTCTCTGCACAGCCGCTCTGTGACTCATCGCTCCGCCACCATACAGCTATCAGAGGGACGCAGCCCGACCGCGACTCCTCTCACTCGGCTGTCTGCTCTCATTCATTCAGGGGCGACCCCGCCGCGGACCAGAGGTCGCAGAATGTTACTGTTGAAGAGGGGGAAAAAAAAAAGAGGCCTTTGGGAAGCAAAAGGAGGAAGGGAGGGAGGAAGGGGGGAGGGCAGACGGAGGCTTACAGGAAAAAGCGAGTGACGCAAGGGCAGAGAGGCGACAAATAGTTTTGCAAGAAGGGATTTGCTGCGTCGCGGCGCTTTGATCCGCTCCCTCGAGGACGAGGGGAAAAAAAAAAAAAAAAAGCGAGCGGCGGAGCCGTCAGATATTCAAGGCGGCGCAGGTGTGATGTCATTTAATAATAAAATATATTCCAGGAATGAATGCAATTCAGGGAGATACGGAGGCCAGCAGCAGCAGCAGCAGCAGCAGCAGCAGCAGCAGCAGCAGCATCGTCTGCCGGCTGAGCCAAACTGCCTCCCACCTCATTCACACTGCCTCGCACACACACACACACACACACACACACACACACACACACACACGCACGCACACAACAAAACCACAGCAGGCGTACAAAGAGACGTATCAGGAGGGTGCGAGAGCGACAGACAGACTGAGGGCGAGAAATTTGGGCCTCCGCTGCGCACAGTCCTCTCTCTCACACGCTCTCTCTCTCTCTGTCTCTCTCTCTCCTCTCTCTCTCTCTCTCTCTCTCTCTCTCTCTCTCTCTCTCTCTCTCTCTCTCTCTCTCTCTCTCTCTCTCTCTCTCTCTCTCTCTCTCTCTCTCTCTCTCTCTCTCTCTCTCTCTCTCTCTCTCTCTCTCTCTCTCTCTCTCTCTCTCTCTCTCTCTCTCTCTCTCTCTCTCTCTCTCTCTCTCTCTCTCTCTCTCTCTCTCTCTCTCTCTCTCTCTCTCTGTCTGAGCCCACGATCGGAGAGAGACACACAGAGACACACACACACACACGTGTGCCACCGCCGTGTTTCTAGCGCTAAGTCTTCGCCCGGCACGTCCCACATCCTGGCTTTGAGTTCAGTTTAGGGGTCCCAGCATGTTTAACAACAAAAAAAAACCCCAAAAAACCACAAGTTTTGGTGATTGTGGTTAGACTGAACGAGGTGGACTGAGGGGTTGGGGTGTCTTGCATTAGAATTAGAAGTCGCAGCGCCCTTTGTGACATCACATCGAGTTGCGGGCTGTTTGAAGGTTGCGCACTAAAAAAGTGCAACCGGCGAAAAACTGTCGAGATGAGACAGACATGCCCAGCATGGTGAAAACACTGCTGACCTTCACTTTTCGTGCTCTGGAACTCTGAAGCAGCCCTTTGTGATGTCACAAAAATCTTGTTGTTTTTTTTTTTTTTTTTAAATTAAAATGAAAATGTCCTGAAATGCAGAACAAGTACAGAAGTACACGGCTAGCTTTTTCTCTGGAGCCTTGAGACTCCTGTTGTTCTTCCATAAAACCTGGAACCTTTGAAGCTCTGTCCGCGATTCTGCTCATGAAAAATAAGATTTGCACATTTTTCCTTTGTTCCCAGACGGAGGCGCCTCACCTCTTCTCGTCGGCGAAGACAAACTTGCGCAGCTTGAGGTCGCCCAGCACCACGCCGTTCTGGTGGCAGTGCGCCACCGCCAGGGCCACCTGGCGGAAGAGGCCGCAGGCGTGCTCCTCGTCCAGCCGGCGGCAGCTCTTCACGTACGTGTGCATGTCGCCAAAGTCCTTGTCCAGGAAGATGTAGGCCCTGCGCTCGCCCAGGATGATGTCCCGGATGCCGGCCACGTTCTGGTGCGCCGGCAGGATGCCGTAGGCCCGGATCTTCTCCTGGTAGGAGCCCATGTCAAACACCTGTGGACGGGCAGGGGGGGAGGAAGGGGGGGGAGGAGATGTTCTTTATGATCATGTGTGAGAGAGCGGGCGTGCAAAATCTGGCAGCCGCTTGAAAGGACGGCCGGCGCTTTGATTCCGGGGATTAAATTGCCTTTTTGCACGAGCGTGACAAACAAATCGGCAGAGTATGAAGCCATTAAGTGCATTAATCAACAAAAGCCGGTCAGACAGACAGTCAGACAGACAGTCAGACAGACAGACAGTCAGACAGGCAGACAGTCAGACAGACAGACAGGCAGACAGTCAGTCAGTCAGACAGACAGACAGGCAGACAGGCAGTCAGACAGACAGTCAGACAGACAGACAGACAGTCAGTCAGACAGACAGTCAGACAGACAGACAGACAGGCAGACAGACAGTCAGACAGACAGACAGACAGACAGTCAGTCAGACAGACAGTCAGACAGACAGACAGACAGGCAGTCAGACAGACAGTCAGACAGACAGACAGACAGACAGTCAGACAGACAGACAGACAGGCAGTCAGACAGTCAGACAGACAGACAGTCAGTCAGACAGGCAGTCAGACAGACAGACAGTCAGACAGGCAGCTAACAGCGCAGACGCTGCAGCAGTGGAGGGTCCCTGGATCTTCATCTCTGACAGAGACCCTCTTTTGTCTCTGTGTGCTTTGCATATTTTAGCGTGTGTGTGTGTGTGTGTGTGTGTGTGTGTGTGTGTCAGCGTGGTGTATGGATGGCGGTGACGTGTATGCAAAGGAGGGCTGGAGCTCCTTCACAGTGTGGTGGCGATGATGATGATGATGATGATGATCATCATCATCATCACCACCACCACCGGAGAGTAGAGGACGGATGATTTTCTTTTTCGACGCGCGCGCGCGCGCACACAGACAGACACACAGCCGAAGAGAGAAAAGATTCTGACTGCACCCGCCGCATGTTGCGCAAAAAAAAAGAGTCTCATTTCGCGTGCGAGTGACACGCGGATAAGGGAGAGAAACACGCAATCGAGACGCTGATGACACGTCTGACAGGCTGTTGAGCAACCGAGTGCCATTCAGAGAGAGAGAGAGAGAGAGAGAGAGAGGAGAGAGAGAGAGAGAGAGAGAGAGAGAGAGAGAGAGAGAGAGAGAGAGAGAGAGGAGGAATTGCACAATGACGAGCGAGCTATTGCGCATACCTTGCACAGCAGCTCGTCGCCGGTGTCCGCGTCCACGGCGCTGTGCACGCTCTCCCGGTCCGCGAGGGGCAGCAGCAGGAAGCCTCCTATCCGGGACGGACCCACGTGGGTCGCCGGCACCGCCGCCGCCGCCGCCGCCGTAGCCGTCGCCGGGTTGGGGCTCGGCGCGGGGCTGACCGGGGAGCCCAGGAGTCCGTGCGCGTGCGCGTCCGTCGCCTCGGCGCTGAGCCGCGCGCACTTGGCCGGCGGCTGGTCGTCCGAGTCCAGCCGCTTGTGCGCGGCGGCTCGCCGGGCGCGGATGCAGGGCGCCGGGCCGCTCCAGCGAGGGTCGATCCGGGCTGACTGGCTCATGGCGACCGATCGCTTTGTTTCAATATTCTTTTTAATTTATGAAAAAAACAAACAAAAACAAACAAACAAACAAAAAAAAACACACACGAAAAAAAACAAACCCCAACAACCCCGAGAGTCGCGTGACTTGTCAGAGATGCTCCTCGGCGGTTAAAAGAGTCGGCGGCTCGCGCGCTCCATTCCTCCTCCCGCGGCTCCCCTGAATCGTGGAGGTGAAATAAACAGCAGGTCGAGCGGTAAAATCCAGCCTGTCGTCGGTGGCGCGAGAGCCCGAGTAGCTCTCTGACGTGCGAGCGCGAGGATCCCGGTCTCTCAAATTGAAGAGTGGTAGAGAGAGAGAGAGAGAGAGAGAGAGAGACCGCCTCACAGCCAGAGAGGCAGAGAGAGAGTGAGGGAGGGGAGGGGAGGGGAGGGAGATCCAGTGATGTTGAGATCAGCGCGCGCGCGCGCGCACACACACACACACACACTGCCCGACCAGTCCAACCTCCTGGTGACACAACCATTGAGCAATACTGTAGCGGCACCGGCGGCGGCAGCTCAGCTCAGGGCTCTGATGAAACCGCTGCCGCTGCCGCTGCCGCTGCTGCTGCTGCTGCTGCCACAGGCAGGTGTCACCTTCCACTGAGCACCACGGCAGCATGTGGCAGTAAACACTGCCAGGACTCTGAGTTACACCATGTCAGAAAGAAACATGAGGGAATGGAGTCATTAATTCATTCAAACTGACCCGAAGCTCCTCCCCGCGCGACTGTGGCGGTGACCTTAGCAATGAAAACACCGTGAATGTTTTATGTTCAGCGCCCCCTATCTTATTAAAACACCCAGATGTATTTTTTTTTAATGCTTAGTAGCCAGTCGCGAGTGAAAAAAATGCTGTAATTATTTATTTTTCTGGGATTTTTTTTTCTTTTTATCGTACACATGTTTTTTTTTTTAATGCTATTTCATGCTAGCTAGCGGAGGCCTTTAAACGTTCCACGTTTTTGGCCTTTTTAAAAATGCAGTTTTCTCGCCCTCCGGAATGTTGCGCCCTCCGGTGCAAACTGTTCCCCTGACCGCCGCCGCCTCCTCCTCCTCCTCCTCCTCCCACCTCCTCCCGCCCCTCCCCCGGGGCACAGAGCTCCACAGTGTGCGAGCCTCGACTAACTGCTAGCCTCGGCAATGCCGTGAATTTTTTTTTTTTTTTTCTTCCTTTCCCATGCAGAGGCCGTTTGTTGTGTGGATGTGACTCACCCCCATAAAGCCTGGCTCGGTGCAGTTCGCTATAAGCATTCACGTAAAAAAAAAAAAAGAAATGCGCCTGGCGCGCCTCCGTAAACAACAACGCGGACGCGGCTGCAGGCGAGGGCGCCGGCGCCGCGGCCCAATTAGCGCCACTGGAAAAAAAAACAAGGGCAGAATTTTGTAAGAGAACGACGACGTCGTAATATTTCTCCAAAGTGGAAAAAAAAAAGTGCAATGGACGAACTCTGGACTGTTGCCTAATGGGGGAGAGAGAGAGGGGAGGGTAAAGTACAGTACTCCAAGGGTAGGGGGGGAGGAGGGGGGGGTAGGTGGAAGGTGTGAGGTGTTTAGAAAAAGTGTGTGTGTGTTTTGCCAGACACACACACTTTTGTGCAGACAGGACCATGTGTGTGTTGTGCAATGCTCGTCTCGCACTCTTCCAAACTTTCCTAAATTCCCCCACCTTCTCCTCGGAGAGGTCACCTGCTAGCTCGCCGCTCTCGCTCGCTCGCTCGCCGCTGCTCCGCTGCTCAAAGGTCGGGTGGAACCCTGCCTGCCTCTTCAGGCCGGCCTGCCGAGCAGCTGGGTGCCGAGCAGAGCTGACGGATTCCACAGGAATGACAGCCTGTTATTTTTAGGGCCTCGGAATTCTCGGCCTTGTGCAGCGGTCGCGGCCGCCGTCCCTGCCAGCAAGGTGACTCAGCCGGCGGGGCTGATTGATGCGTGCGTGTCCCTGAAGTTGCGTGCGTGCCGCTGTGCGTCAGTGCGCGTGTCGTGTTTGCTTGCGTTTGCCATGCGGCAGAGCAGGTTTCCTCCCTCGCTCGTTCTCGCCGTCTCGCTGTCAAGATACCTTTTTAAGAAATACAAAAAAAAAAAAAAAAAAACCCCAAATAGCAGCAGCGGGTGGAGGGGGAGGAGTCACCGTGGGAAGATTGTTTGTTTTCGGCACAGCAACACAACGCAACGCAACGGCCTTCAGGCCTTTATTGTGATGTGACACTGTGGCGTCCGGAGGTGGTGTGTCAGCGCATTGAGAGCAGCAGATGATGATGATGATGATGATGATGAGGATGCATGTTTGTCTCTCTCTGGGTTTGTGTGTGTTTGTGTAAAGCGCTATGTTTGGACGCAGGCTGGAAAAAGTGACTTATCCCCCCCTCGCCCGAGCATTTTTTTTCTCAAGGTGAGTTTAGAGCGAGGGGATGTCGTTAAACGAGGTCCTAGCAGGCGGTGCTACGTAGCTAATGGCTAACCTGATAGAAAGCGGTGGAATATCGCTGAGGAATTAAACTCGGCGCTGTCGGAAAATTCACTTTTCCAATGTTCCGCAGTGACAGGAAACCAGAGAGGAGTCCTTCCTGACCCGCTTTCCCTTAGTGCATAATTGTGGACATCACAAAGGGCTCTGTTTTCACCCCCCCCCCGACCCCCTTTCCCGAATATGTTGAACCTCAGTTTTAGCAGGAGGCTGCGAACAGAGGGCTAAATGTTTTTTTTTTTTTTTTTTTTGGAAAATGGAAATTTTTTAGATTCTAAGAGAGAATCAGTGAGCGTTTCACACATTTATATCTAGTGCGTGTCCAATGTAGGAGAGGTGGCGGTGCCCTTTGTGACATCACAAAGGGTAGATTCCCCGAAACCGGGAGGAAGTGTTGCACACATTTCCTGTAAAGTGGAGGAAGCAAAGAGATTTTTTTTTGTCATTTCAGAGGTGCAGCGAGTTCTTCTGAAATGAGGAAAAGTTGCAGAGACACACACACACACACACACACACACACACACTCATTAAAAAACCCCCAAACAACGCTTCCGGCCTCCTCAACTCGTTCCCTGGAACCCTGAGCAGCGTGCCGGGCGGCCGGAGGAGAGAGAGCGACGCGCTCGCCCCGCTAACAATTAGCTGAGTCACTGAGCGCCAGCTGCACCAGGAGGGGGCGGGGCCTGCTCTGATCTTATCTGATGTGACTGATGTGAGGCGGCTCCCTGCCAGCTGTTAATTATTCCTCTTTTAGAGACGCTCAGCACTTGGAGGGGGAGGAGCTACAGCGCCACCACTCACCTGTAGAATGGGCTTGAACGTTAAAACTTGCAGCGGCGTGTGTATGTTTCTGTGCGTGTGTGTGTGTGTGTGTGTGTGTGTTTGTGTTTATTTTTTTTATTTCAAAAGATAAGAGAAGCACGCACACAATTGTGTCATCCTGCAAATGTTTGGTAACGTTGTTCAGTTGTTGGATCGATGAAGCCGCGATTAGAGGCCACAGAAAACCAACGAGTAATAATAATAATAAACAGTGGGGCGTTTTAATACACAAACAGAAAGAAAACACCTGGAGGCGGTGACATAATTCTATTCAAGTTTTATTTTTCATTTTTTCTCATGGCACGACCTGCATGTTTGGAATGATTCACTGTCGGCAGCCTTGACAACACGTCTCTGAGCAGAAATGCTAAAAATGTTCGTTGGCCGATACGCTACTGCTACGGTTACCACTATCACAACGTTAGCATTTCACCACATTTGAAATGTATATATATATATATATATATATATATATATATATTTTTTTTTTCTATTTGCCAAAACGAGAAAAGTAACTCTTTGAAACAAACTATTAAACAGAACAGCGGAGCTCATGCTCAGATTTTCTTGCGCTGCTTTTTGCAGTAGATTTGTGTTTTTGGGAGAGTCGCAGCAGATTCTGCACCGACTGTTGAATTCCCTTCGTGTGCCGAACTGACCTCGCTGGCTGACTCGGCTCGGCTCGGCTCGGCTCGGCTCGCCTTGCTCCCTTGTGTTGCGTTCAGGCGTTCAGGCAGCAGAACTGAGGCTAGCTAGCGTAGCTACGTGTTTTTAGCATCCCCCCTCCTGTCGTCAGGAGCTTCAGCCGTTTCTCAGCCTGCTGGACGGTGGAAGGCCGGCAGTTTGCCTTGAATGTAGCCCAAGATTGCAGTAGGGGAGGTTGTTGTTTTTTTGTTGTTGTTAAATCTGCTGCCAAAGAGAAAAAACAACAACAACAACAACAACAACAACAGGAGAAGCGACTCTCTGCTGTTGGTCTTGACGTGCAAAGCCAAGACGCGCTGCCCTCCGTGAACTCCAGTGTCGTGAGCTCCAGGTCCAGAATGAGTCATCGGGCTGCTGTGAGCGACCACTCTGAGGGCTGTTCTATATTTTCACAACCCTGACCGACCTCGTGGACCGACGATCTATCAGCAGCAGCAGCAGCAGCAGCAGCAGCAGCAGCAGCAGCAGCAGCAGCAGGATTGTTTCATGTGGAAGGACTCCAGAGCTCCGTCTGGCCAACAACCCTCTCTGTCCATCACTGCGCCTTTGATCTGTTTCATTTTTTATTTTTTTCATGCCGCTGGAGTCGGACTTGGTTCCATTAGCGGAACGTCATGAGCCAGCGAGATTTGTGCAATTTTTTTTTTTTTTAAAAAGCCTTCTTTTTTTTCGCAATCGGCTGCGCTCAGGTTTTTTCTTAAAGGTCTTTTTTTAACAGCATGTGACCGCAAATTATTCTCGCTCCTGTGCACAGTTCCCCATTGATTGGAAACAGTTGTTCCCACACAGGGTGGGGGCGAGTGTGGAGGGCTGTCGGGGAGTTGCCGTGTTTCACACATATTCAGCACGCATAGACAAAAAAAGGCCTTCGGCCTCTCTGGGAAGCTGTGCAGCAGAAAGTGAAATTTGCGCCTGGTCTCGGTCGGATGTTGCTTGTCTTGACACGAGCGTTGTTTTGAAAGAGCAGCGTTGTTGGTTGCGACACATCCAAAGAGGATAAACAACAGTTTTTTTTTTTTTTTTAATGTCCCGCTATTTTCTGCCACTGCTTATCTGGCACCTTGGGGGGTTGTTCTGGGGTTGCTGGATCCCGGCCCAGCTGTCTCGGGGTGAAGGCGGGTTCACCACGCTGGTCACATGGCCACACACACACACACACACACACGGACAAACAACCGTCGGCCCTCAGGACTATTCCGAGTTGGGAAGCCTGGAGAGAAGCCACTGGGAGGACACGGGAATTGAACCGGCAAACCTTTTGCTGTGAGGCGATGGTCAGGAACTGCTGACCAGGGGGCCGCCCGACATTTAGAAGTCATTTGAAAATGAATCTAGCAAAATGTATGGCAGCTGCAGGGGAAGCTCTTCTTCTTCTTCTTCTTCTTCTTCTTCTTCTTCTTCTTCTTCTTCTTCTTCTTCGTTTTTGGAGACAAATTACATTCTATTTTATTTGTTACATTTTTTTCAGGCACTTTTAGACTTTTAGAATGTTTTTTTTTTTTTTTTTTCTTTTATTACTGTGCAAATGTACCCTGTAAATTATCCATCCATCCATCCATCCATCCACAAAATGTAATAGTAAAAACCAATCTTCTTCTTCTTCTTCTCTGAAGTTCTACATCTTTGTCGATGTCCAGGGAGGTTCGGTTCTGTCTCACCTTCTCTGCCCTCGCCACCACTTCTTCCTCTTCTTCTTCTTCTTCTTCTTCTTCTCCTTTTTTTATTGGAAACACTCACCTGTCGTCGTTGTACCTGAAACAATAATGTGGAACTTCCCACATCCTCTTTGCAGCTCAGAGATCGAACCGGCCGTCCTCTGTGGATTTTGCTTTTTTTTCTCTTTAAAAACAGGACCTGGTTGACCACACGAGACCGATGCTTGTGTGGAGTTTTTGTCCCCAGCAGGAACTACAGGGTTGCTTTTTGCACTTTGCTCCCAGGTTGAGACTCTCCTGGCCCAGAGAAACTTATGATCCAGATAATTTTTAAGCCCATTCTGACGTTGCAGCAGCGGTGACTGTCAGCCTTTCCACTCGTCAACACCCCCCCCCCCTCTCCCCCCCCCCACGGTTTTTACTTCGTGTCTGGAAATAGTACAATTATGACACATTGAGTTTTGCAACAGTGAGGCTTTTGCAACCGCAGACACATGATTTAGCAGAAATGGCTGCTTGGATTGGTTATTCTCAGTGATTTATGAAAGAGTTTCCCTTTTACTGTACCGACACTGCTCTTGCGGCATTAGGGGGGATTTATTGTGTTGTTCACATTTGGCAGTAAGCAGCCTTAAAAAACAACAAACAAAAAAAAAAAAACCCGCTTTCTGAAAAGTAAACAGCAGTGCTTTTGGTTTATTTTTGTGACGACTGTTCCTTGTTCTTGTCAATACTTCTGCTACCCTGAGTGCTGCTACTTCTGCTACACTCCAAGTACTACCGCTACTTGTATCACTACTGCTGCTGCTGCTGTGGTTGAAGTACCGCTACTACTGCTAGTGCTGCTTGTGTTACTTCTACTACTACTGCAGCTCACGTACGACTGCTTCTTGTAATACTCTTGTAATAGTCCTACCGCTGCTGCTAGGATTGAGTACTACTACTACTGCTACTGCTACTGCTACTGCTACTGCCGCCACTTTTGTTGCTCCTGCTACTGCTGGTGGTAACTGTCATCATAATTCGCTCGAAACCTTTCTTTTGTTATACGATAAAGTACGGGAACATGGAAAAAAAAAGAAGAAATTCCCGAGTAAATAAAACAATGAGCACCGTGTGGCGAACACGTACGCAAAAACCAGAAGTTTGAGACGACCAGAGCTTGAAACCACTTACAACTTTTTCTTTTTTGACATAAAGAGGATATAGAAAGCATGTGAGAGACAAAGGAGGACCTTTGCAAGCAAGAATGGGACTTTGAAGGGAAGTGCACCGTGTCAGTGGAAAGGTTGTGTTTGCACCGGGGTGGGGGGGGGGAGCACGTCAGACTTCACTGGGAAGGACGAGCCCACTTCCCCCTCTTGACCCCAGAAACCTTCTTGTGCTCCTGTGGGGTTTTTACAGAAACAGTGAGGCTTCCTCGCTGCTGCTGCTGCTGCTGCTGCTGCTGCTGCTGCTGCTGCTGCTGCTGGTGACGATGATTCAAGGGGTTTCCTGATAATAACGGGAAGTTGGAACGACGACGACTCCTTTGGTTCCAGCCGCCAGCGGCTCGCATGGAGAGAAGTTGCACAAGGCGCCGCTGTGCTGCCCGTGATGTCACGCAGGGCCGCTGCGCAACGTGCCCCATTGAGTCACTGAAAGGAGAAGTCGGCGTCACTTGTTGTCCTTTTCTCCCTTTCTGCTGAGAGTGAGGAGGTGGAAGCGGCGGAGGAGCAGAGTCAGCAGCCACCCGAGGGCCTCGCTTGATGTGCCACATGCTCAGCATGTCACAGTGCTAACGTGCTACGTGTCTAATGTGGGTTCGCGTGTGATGAAAAAGCTATACATGTCAAATTGACAGTGACTTTCATCGGAAGCGGCGGTCAGTCAGTCCAGTCCAGTCCGGTCCAGGAAGATCTGATTGGCCTGGCTTGGAATGATTCATCTCGAACAACAAAATGACACAAACATGACGAACGCACACGCAAAGCCTCGTCCGACCTCGTCTGCGCTCCCAGTGGTGCTGAGATGACTTGCGCTGTTCCATAGAAGCGGCATTCATTGGTTTTACTTCCTTGTCTCGGTTCTTTCTTCTCCTTATGTTCTGAGTGAATTTCCCCTCTGTTGTCACCGGCTGGATTCGTATGAAACGTGCCCTCAGAAAGTGCCCCCACCCACCCACAAACTTTTTTTTTTTTTTTTTTTTTTTTTTTGTTAAGGGGGTGGGGGTGGGGGGTTGCACATACAGGTGGGGGGGAAAAAAAAACCAAAACGATTCTTAGATTAATTGTGATTATGACATTGCCAATTAAGAATCGATTCACACATTTTTAAAAAAATAGATTTTTTAAAAATGTGGCCGGAACTCATGTTCGCACTGCAGCGTCGCACCAGACCATTTAAGGTGGCGGCACACTAGGCACACGAGCACGTAGATCCAAACCAACGCAGGAGACACAGACGCCGACGCACGCGGCATTAAAGACGGCCGAACAGCCAATTCAACCGCTCCCCTCGGCATTTAAAGCCAGCGTGTGGCAGCATTTTGACTTTTTACGAGGTTGAGGGGACAAAGAAACTCGACAAAAAGTCACACTGTTTGCAAGTTGTTTCACGCTACAAACAAATATTGTGGGAACGCGGCCGACATGAGGAAGCGTATGGCCCGCTGGCACCTGGAGTTGGAGGAAAAAGACAGAAGATCCTCCAGTTGCTCCAGCAGACAACCATCCCCAACACCGCCACAAAGCTGCCCATGCAGTCGCAAAGGGTGAGGCCAGTGACAAAGTCCACTGGGACTTTGTCATTTCCTGGTATGTTGCATGCTTTGGAAATATACAGGAATGGTGATCAATCTCGATTAATCGCGATTAATTGCATCGTAGCCCTCTGAATCCAATTGAATCGTCAGGTGCGTAGCGAGTCTCACCCCTAGTTGCACAATCAGAGTGTTGTTGTCCAACGCTAATCGTGTGCGTCACTCAGTGAAAGATTAGCCTCGGCCTCAGTGTCAGCGGCTCCCCACGTACCGACTCATCATCGGCCAGGTCATCATTAACAAAGGCGATAGCATGCAGCCGATCAGCGGGGAGGAGAAGTGGGAAAAAAAAAACAAACTTGGAACCAATCCAGAACCGGCCAAGCCACGTCAAAGTGCACCGACACAAGAGAGACGGGGCAGCTTAGCGTTTGGTAAAAGCAATTAATTGCTGGATAATTCACCGTCTAACAGGATTTCAATGACTGCGAGCGCCGCCGCCACCGCCGCTACCGCTACCGCTACGCTTCCAGGAGGAGATTTATTCCCGTAATCCCGTCATGAAAGGGATGACCAATTATTTCCAGGGCACCGGAGCCGGCTGCCTGAACAACCGGCGTGGTGGTGGGGGGGCGGTGGGGAGTGATGCGGGCACCCTCGCCGATAACCTCCACGCCTAATGATGCGATTGCGAAGCGACACAACCCGGAGATGAAAGCGGCGGCGCCGCAGCGCTAACCCGCAGAGTCGCTCGCCGGTGGAAAATTAGGGCCCCGGCGTTTCTCAGCGTTTCATCAGTTTTGAAGGATGTCGGGGTGGTGGGGGGGGGGGCAGGGGGGGGGGGGAGGGGGGGACGCGGGGTTAATATTCATGGAGTTTGTGTTTGAGTGTCGTCATCAAGCGGTACACAGCATGTTATTGGAACAGGCAGCCGGAACTTTCAAAGGAATTTTGTTCATGGAGATTTACCCCCCCCCCCCGCTCCCCCGCCCACCACCTCCCTCGGCCCCCTTTCCGGGGGAATCGCGTCGGTCTATTTTCCTGATGGAGGCCAACGATGATCTGGGTCGTTCTCTCGAACCTCCAGACTCCTCTGAGAACCTTCTGCAGAACTTTGTCAGTACTTTGTTTGGTTTGATTTCCCCACTTTGACAAGGTTCGCAGTCAAGGCCGCCTTTGTGGGCGCTCCAAAATCTTTCCCCAGAAATGCAAGCGAGCATGATGAGTTGATGAGTCTGTTTGATGAGTTGATGAGTCTGTTTGCAGCCTCCTGCTAAACCTGCTGCGTTTTTGCTTTTAATTATTGATTTTTGGAGATACCACTTGTTGGTCTCAGAGGGAGGGGCCAACACCTAGCCGGGGGTGTTCTGGGAGAGGTAGAAGTGCCCTTTGTGACATCACCAAGTGCCAGTTCACAGAACTGTGTGTTTTTAGCGCACGCTCTCTAAGAAGGAGGGAGCAGAAGAAGTAACGGAGACTATTTTTTTCAGTTTGCAGTGTGTGACCTTTAACCTTGAAGGAAGGGGAAAAAAAAAAGCCAGAGCCCTCCCTGCTGTAGCGATGCTGGCAGCGATAACGCCACTCAAGTTGTCGAGTTTGCTTCCTGCTCAGAACAGAGTTGGATTTCACTGAGGCGCCTGCGGGCTTTTCATACGCCTCCAAATACACTGGCTTCATGATGAGCTCACAGCTATTTTCCTTTTCTCTTTGACTTTCCATTCTGAATTCCAATCGTCGACAGAGAAGACAAAAAAAAAAAACCAACACCTGCTGTGTGTGTGTGTGTGTGTGTGTGTGTGAGGCCATTGTATGCGTGCAGGTGCACCGGGGCTGGATGGAGAGAGCAGGAGGGAAAAAAAGAGAGATGTGATGGCCTGGAGAGTCGAGGCCGAGCGGAGGGTTGTCGCCGTCGCCGCCGCCGCCGCCGCCGCCGCGGTGCCGTGCGTCATCAGTTTATACACGTCGACTGTAAGATCTCCGCCCGCGGCTCAGGAATCCTCGGAGGGCTGAATCACTGCGCCAAATTTAATCCTGTCACTCCGGACCAGCTGGAGACACGCTTGCTTTCTTTTTTTCTTTTTCTTCCCGTTGTTGTTGTTGTTATTATTGTTGTCTGGCCGCCGCGCATCAGAGTGAGTCAGTCAGTGTGCTGCCGGTGACGTGACAGCCAGCGGAGACTGAGCGGCGGTGCGTTCAGGGACGCGTGGACGGAGAGTGTGTGTGTGTGTGTGTGTGCACTGCAGGGCGTGGGCGGAGGTAATTAAGGTGTCAGGAAACATGCATTATTAATCGTAACGCAACGTAATAATGGGGAGCCAGCGTGATCTGTCATGCCCGGCCGCTTCAACAGCCCTCGGCTGTGTGTGTGTGTGTGTGTGTGTGTGTGTGTGTGTGATTTTGTGCGCTGGTCTGCTTCCCAAACAGGCGACCACACAGCATCCACACTGTTTGCTGCAGAAGCGTCCGTCGGCAGAGTGCTGTGTTAACGGCGTTCTGGTATTTACAGCGTTGTGGGGACGTGCGCACGCTTCCAACACCAACGCTCCCAGGACGCCTGGAAACGGGGAGGAAGAGTGCCAAAACTCTGGGCCGCTCCTCACCTTTCGCCACATGTTGGTCGTAAAAAAATTTAGGGTGAGGTCGTGTTCGACATATTGTGGTTGCGGCTGCAGGAGGAGGAGGAGGAAAGACGACTGGATGTCTGTGCAAGTTGCTCATGCGCGCGCGCGTGTGTGTGTGTGTGTGTGTGTGTGTGTGTGTGTGTGTGTGCCGTGTTGTTGCCATTGTTCCACGAGGTCATTTCTGCCCTTTCAGACGGCAACAACAGAAGCACGTGCGACTGGCGCCCGGCGAGCGCCTGCCGGGCCGAGGCAGTCAAAAACTGAACGAGGCCGTTTTTGAGAGAGAGAGAGAGAGAGAGAGAGAGAGAGAGAGAGAGAGAGAGAGAGAGAGAGAGAGAGAGAGAGAGAGAGAGAGAGAGAGGAAAAGGAAAAGAAAGAAAGAAAGAAAAAGTGTATTTGCGGCTCAGTGGGCCTGAAGAGACAACACGGCTTGTTTGTGCTACCGTGTTGACACAGGACTGGGCTGTGAGGCAAGTTACCAGCCTCTGACTCAGTGTTTGGCTTCTCATTCTTTTTTCTTCTTCTTCGCACTCGTTAGCATTATGTCATTTCATCCCTCGGGGGGGAAATTCTCCCGGGTTCGCCTGATCCCGTACCTCCGGCAGCCAGGTTGAGTCCGAGGCGGCGGGGGGAGGGAGGGGGGGCGTCGTCTCTCACCTGAGGCTCTGCTCCATCCTGTCATAAAAAAAAAACCTTGCTGGAATTCAGGCGAGAATTGAGCTGAATGTGAGATCCTTGAATCTTGGAATGGGAATTTTTGGCCGGCGCGGTAAAAACACTGGCAACAAAAGACGCGCAATGCCGACGCAACAACGCGGTTAGCAGGAGACTCCATTTGAATGCCAAAGGTGGATTTCTGCAATGAAATAAGTTTTAAGAGGAATTCATCTGTAACAGCTTTTGCAAAAATAAATAAATAAATAAATAATACTCATGCTCGCAAAATGGCAGTGAGGAAGTCAATTGTTAGGCTAACGTGGAGAGAAGGCGGAAATTAGCCGTAGCTGTTAGCCACTGTGGCCTTATTGTATTCTAAAGAGAATTTAAAGAAAATACGATTTAGTTTCCTTTCTCTGTGTTGTTTGTCAGGTGACCTGGTCAGCAGCCATTAGGTTTGTGGCTCCAAATCCTCTTGCTTTTCAACAGATTGCAGCTAATCAGTCGTTGCCTCAGTCAATGATCTCAGAAAATCTCTTAATCTGCTTTTTTTTTCTTCTTTTTTTTTCTTTCCTTTGGAAAGAGTCGAGCTGACTGTGGCTCCGAGTCCTGGAGCTGCTTGCAGCCTCATGTTGGACTGACTGTGTGCAAGAAAGAGAACAAATGGAAATTGAAAGTAACATTGTTTATGATGTTTTAGCTACACCACGTCATTGTAAGAGGGAGGCAATAAAGTAGTTAAAGTAGTTTAGTACTAAAGTATCTCCCAGAGGTTTGAGCTACAGTCACAGGTTCTGAACAGCTTGTGTCCTAATAACCAGAATCAGAATCAGAATCAGCTTTATTGGCCAAGGTTGTACAAATGCCAAACAAGGAATTTGACTCCGTTTTTTTTCTCTATTCGACTACTTAGGTTAAAAAAAAAACAAAAAACAAAAACAAACTACAGAATAAGAAAAAAGTAAAAAGTAAGGGTAAACAAGTAAACAATGTGCAAGCGGAAGTATAAATAAGCTATAAACAATGTGCAACTTGGTGGGGTAAAATAAGGGATCTATATACAGTCTACATAGTAGATATAAATAAAATGTATATATAGAGACATGTATACATGCACGTATTCGTTAAATGTGCACATATACCTAAAAGTCTGTCTAATATACCTAAATATAAAAAATATATACAAGTCTACATATGTATACCCTGTTACAGTAAAATAAAACAAAAAGAAACATAAAAACTAAACATCCAAAGTGAACCTCCACCTGGTCAAACTCCACCTGGAGGAATTCTGGAGATGATGGCCACGTCACTCACGGCTATCTCTCTTTTCTCCCTGGAGCTGGGCCTCGTTGGCAGCGCGAGCTGAAGGTTCAGAGCCCAACAAGCGTGGCGGCTGACGGAGGATGTGAGCCCGGCCTCCAGAGGAAGCTTGTTTACGCTGCGCACCACCTCAGCTCGGAGGTCGCTGCCGACCGCGGCGGCCAGGAGGAAGGAGGAAGTCCTCCTACACACGAGCACGGCTATGTTGTTTTTTTTTCTGTTTGTGTGTGTGTAGGAATTCAATGCAGTTGCCCCCCCCCACCCGCTGTGGGAGAGAACAGACGAGGGAAACAATACACTTCTGTCTGATTAGGGTTGTCGAACACACACACACACACACACACACACACACACACACAGAAGATCCTCTAACACAAGCCAGATGGCTCCTGGAACGGAGCTGGAGGTGGAAAAGTTATCCTCTTCATTTTCAGGAGTAAATATTTTGCTGCGGCTGAAAGGTAACTGGAACCAGGAGTCCGAGGCGCAGCCTCCTTCTCGCCCCCTGATTTTCTTGGGAATGTCCCCTTTTTTTTTTATTTATCCGCCCCCACCCTCTCTACCTGCTCTGTACCACCAGAGTCAAAAAAAGGAAAAGGAAGAGACCACCCAGGTTTCCCTCCCTTCTAACCTTGATGGGCTTCTGGCCCAAACGTCCCCTTTAATTGGAGAGAAGAAGAAGTTTAACAAGCGTCCCGACACGTCTGGTCCTGTGTGAACCAACTCAACCCTGACGCACATCGATGTCGTCGTTAGTTCAGCAACACTGCTGCTTTACAAGCCTGTTAAAAAGCAGCCAGCAAATAATCATCATTATTATTATGAGCGTTATTATTTTTATTCTTGTTCAATTGAACGTTCAGGCGAATGTGCAGGGGGTTCCCCACACAATTCCAACTCCTAGCAGGGTTTAGCAATGAATTGATTGGCTTCAAGGGGAACGTTGATACTTCGCAAAAGGTTAAAGAACCTCGAGTGCCGAAGACTTTGCAGCCTCTGACGTCTGAGCTCCCTGACAGTGCTGATCCGCTTTGTTCCTCCGGACGACGACGACGACGGAGTTTCTAGCAGAGCCGTTGCGGCGGCTGCCTTCCCTTTTCGGAGGAGGCGGCGTTAGCTCGTAATTTAAAATAATAATAACAACGGTGATGGTAAAAATCCAAAAAAATATCATGTGTCACTTGAAAGGCTGATAATAACAACCTCTCACAGAGGAATGAGTCTGTGCGTGAGGCGGAGCGGCTGCGGCTTGCACCGCTGAGTGACGTGGTTAAAAAAATAAATAAATTATATTAAAAAAAAATATATATATCTTTAACCTCTGCCGTCTTGTCGGCACGTCCCGCCGCTCGTATTTCTTCCTTTTATAGGACAACCACGTCATTATTCATGGCAGGAAGGCAGGCGGGCCAAGACGTAATGTGTTTAAATCCAAGTGGGTTTTATAATAAAAAACAAAAAATTCCTCGGACCGGGTTCAAGTTGTTGAGACATCCGTCTCTTGGGGGGAAGCACTTCCCATTTGGCGGATGCTCACAGCACAGGAAGAAGGAGGGGGGGTGTTGTATATTGTACTTGGGGTTAATCTGTCCTAGAAATCCTCCTGCGTCCTGTCCAACTCTGAAATAAGTTGTACAAACTCTGGCTAGTGGACCTAGCGGGAAAGCTCAGTCCGCTCCATCCTGACCCGGCGTCTCGCTCTTCCTCCCTCCGTCTGTCATCCGTCTCTGCTCTTCCTCCTTCCTCTCTTTCTACCTTATTTCCTGCAGAGGAGATTTATCTATTCGTTCCCGACCAGAGAGAGTTTTGTAGTGTGTTGCTTTGTCCAAAACAAGTCGTACTAAAGTGCTAGAACTTCTAGACGGTTTAATACTGAAAAAACAAGCAATCGTGTGCTTGGATTCCCTGTTGTTTGGCCAGAGGAGCAGTTTCAGTCCTGACGCCAGGCAGTTTCTTGGAGATTTGAGTTAAGCCCTTCATTGTAGCTTGTGGGTGCAAGGTTTCTGGACTCCTGTCTGATTGGCTATTGTTGGTTTGCAGGGAGGGGTGGTGGTTGAGACTGAACCCCTCTGGCTGGCTTCTTCTGGACCCTCCTTACGATTCTGGCCAGTACAAGCAGTTGACGTCCTGAGAGTGTGATAGGTCTGCATCCTTGGAAGGCTGCATTTGAAGGCCAGTTGCGTCATAGCACTGCACGAAGGCTCCTCCCAGTTCCCGAAAGTCCGAAGGACGCTCCAAATGCGCCCTCGAAAATGTGCCCTACTTTTAGCCGATTCCAAGGCTGCACCGCTACTATCATTCACCTCCTTCTGTATCCCATGATGCCTTTCGTGCTGCTGCAAAGCATCGTGGGATCCTGGGAAGTCAGCTGAAATTAGCGCCATCTACTGGCAAAGACACGACGTATAACTTTAAGTTTTGAAATTCCACATAAAATATTACGTTTTTAACGTAGAGTTTTTATTTATTTGAACATCCAACGCCATGGTTAGATGGCTAACCAATGGTTAGCTTGATGCTATTGCGTCACTACCAGGGTTGGCCAGCAGGAGGGAACGGCGGTGACGCAACCAGGAAATACGCCGAAGGCCAGACCGTCCCGTGTGGTTACCGGGGAGGCGGGTTTTGGTTCGTCCTCCTCAGCCGGGTCCTTGGGAGGACGCTTCCTTCAGATGGAGGACGCTTCCTTCAGACGGAGGACGCTTCCTTCAGATGGAGGACGCTTCCTTCAGACGGAGGACGCTTCCTTCAGACGGAGGACGCGTCCTTCAGACGGAGGACGCTTCCTTGGAAGGATACAGACCTTGAATTGAGACTCAGCCCTGGACAGGAAAAGGTCAATCTCCCCTTAACTTGAGTGACCTCACACTCAGCTCTTAAAGAACAGTGCCCTCTGTTTGAGTGACCGCTCTCTCTGCCTTGTCTTCATTGATCACTACCTGAACTCATGAGTGCTCACCTATGTTGCCTGCAGACAGCCTGTTCTTGATCTGCTGGATTGTGCTGCAGGACTAAACGTTACTTGAAGTTGTTTTATGAATGCATTTCTTTTATTGAATTAATTTTTACCCCAACAGTTTGTTTGTCGTTCCGGGTTTTTTGTTGCACCAATCTGCTGCCGTAGGTCCCAGGTCCCCTCAGAATCACAAGGTGGGACCGTTTTTCCGAACCCATCGGAAGGCCACAGACTTTTTTCCTGACTCAACTGAGAGGAATTTCAACATAACCTTGGTTTTTTTTTTTTTTTTTTTTTTACAAAAATTCCCAGAAGGGCGTTGATAATCTCGGTGAGTGTTAGCCAGCCAGTGGAATGTCCCCGTGCTGCCCTGGCGTAGCGGCCGGACGACCGGTTAGACTTTAATGTGGCGTCCAGCGGTGTCGGTTGGACTTTCCAAACCAGAACCGCTGGGCTTCGTTCACCGGTGGACATTTAAATCATCTCCAGGATTTTCTTTCTTCACTCTAAGGTGTGTGGTCAGTTGGCTAGCTGTGAAAAATTTTCCATTCCAGATTGTCAGCAATATTGTGAGAACACTACCAATGTCGAAATGACTGCGTGACGCAATAACTAAAGTATGCTAACAGAGTTGCTGGTTAGTTTGCTATGTTTTTTCTGGCAACTACTGATACTATTTGAAAAAAAAACCCAACAAAAACCTGAATTTTATTTTTTAAAGTGTTTCATTTGAAATGAGTCACACTTTCTGCTGTGATTATTTTGCCTTTCCTGTGTCATAGCCGAGCAGCTTTAAGCCCTTTAAGACTCTCAGCCTCTCGGCTGTGTATCTGCTGCTGCTCCGCTTCCAGGCAGATGGGTTTTGCACCAGGGCTTTGTTCAGAGGTGCTCATTTAGCTCTATTTGGAAAATTGCAAGCCAGATGCCTTTTTTTTTTTTTTTTTTTCTTTTTCCTTCTTGCGCTATTGATCCACAAATCAGATGGGAGTGCATCTTGGAACTCGAGTAATAAGCTCACAAGGCGGCGAAATGGAGTCTCAGAGAAAACACAACAACAACAACAACAACAACAACAACAACAACAACAGAATGCATCTTTTCAGCCAGATACTGAGCGTCATTTTCTGAGAACTCTGAGGTAAATCACGCCGGCTCTGCAGTGGCTGCTGTTGCCTCGTGATGCTGGGAGAATGTTCACACTGATGATGAATGAACGACAAACAGAAGGACGCTTATTAAAGAGGAGAAATTCCTGCCGCCTCCCCACGCGCCATATCGGGGTGGGGGGTCGGTCTGATCAGACGGTGGGCAGAAAATTTTTACATTTCAAATCGGCTGCGTCTGAAAAGCCGCACTGTGTCCGCCGGAGGGGCGGACAAAAGGGGCTGCACGAGGCCGCGTGACTCACGCGTCAAACGGCTGCTTTGGAATTTTTTCTTTCATTCATTCTTTCTTTCTTTCTTTCTTTCTTTCTTATTTTCTCTCCGGCTCGGAAGCCCATAATTACCTGCAATATGATGCAATGTGTTCGCGGCGCTGCAACGTGTCTGGATGTTCATCATCATGTTTTTCGCATCGTGTCAGAGCGTAAAAAAAAAAAAGAAAAAAAAAAAGTGGCATTCGAACCCGAGATGCGATTGGTCGTTTGCTATGGATAGCGGCATTAGCACATCAAGAGGGCCGAGTTGGAATAGAATAGAATAGAATAGAATAGAATAGAATAGTTGTGTTTTACTGATCTCAAATTTGGAAACCATGCGAGTTCAGTGGCTAAACATGTAAGATCAGTGATTAGCACACTGATAATGTGATTTAGAGGAAAAAAAAAAAAGAGAAGAAAGTGTCATGTGACCCCGAGATGTGATGTATGTTTTCTATATTTCTACTGCATGCGTTTTTTTTTTTTTCAGTTTTTTCATTCTGTGTAAAAGCTAACAGACCGGACTCTTCACATTTTCACTTTGTTTGCGTACTGGCAATAAAAGATCTTGATTAGCTGCTTTTTAATACGTCATTAGCTTGTGAGTGGTGTGTGTGTGAAAAAAAAATCCTAAAAAAAAATAAAATAAAACAATAATTAGCACACGTTTTGCATCCAGAAGTTTCTGTTGGTTTTTTTTTTTGGGCCAGCCGGGGATTCCTAAACACCACTGAGCTGTGGCTGAAACCAGGCGGACAGCTTACACAGTTTTCAGTATAACAAACGCTTAGCGTTGTGCAGCAACACAGGAGCAACAGATCCTGGCTGCAAAGAAAAAAAAAACTACCACAGCCACATATTGAATACATCCTATTTTTTTTTTCTTGTTTTGCAGCGATTGCAGCAAGGTTAGCCTGCGGCGGGAGGCGCAGACATCCGTCCGTATGCGGCGTCGAGGCGGGAGGAGCGGCGGCTCTGACTCACAGGCCCACAGATGCGACTCTCAGGCTCGGGCTGCTGCTTGTTGCGGTGAGTTAGATACACACACTGAGCTCCAGGTTCTGCCGGGAGGCCTGGTGGTGGCGCTGTTGGTGGCGCCGTTGGTGGCGCTGCTGGCGACGGCGGTCATCGGCGGCCGCGAGCCGACGGCGTTTCCACGCCACTGAAACATCTGTTTCATCATCCTGCATATTTGCCTTTCGACACAGGTGTTCCGCTTTCCTGTTTGCTCTCAGGGTGGGAGGCGGGAGGCGGGGGGGGGCCAGGGGCCGGTGGGGGTCGGGGGGGTCGGCGTTTTACTGCGGGTCAGAAATAAAGATAAATCACTTGTGCGAGACCTGCAGCTCTGCAACGCTTCCAAATTGCACGTTTGCGTCTGTTGTCCCATTTGTGAATTTCAGGTATTTCTGTTGTGATGTGTAACAATTTCTATGTCAGCATTTAGAAGCTTTTTTTTTTTTTTTTTTTAAAGGGCCAGCGTGTCACTTTTAGAGACAATAGATTTGATTTGATTTGAATACTTTATTTCGATCATGTAAATTATAACAAAAAAAAAAACGGCTAGAATAAAAAAGGAAAACAGTTAAAAAGAAAAACAAAATAGGAGCTGCATTTAAGATCACATGAGCGAAAAGGAGTCGGAAGAAGTACAAACTTATTTAATCCTACCCCTTAAAATATATTGTTTCACATTCTAAATCATATCCTTAGCGTATATATTCATATATACACATACACACCTATTTATAAATATAAATATATGCATACATATGCAGTACACGCATACTTATACATGTGTATAATTATATACATATACAGATATACACACTGAGAAACACACATACATATACATCCATACATATTTTTGCTTTTAAAATACCCTGCATGTCCTGCTTCATTAATCTTATAGCATGAACACCATATAATAATAATAATAATAATAATAATAATAATAATGATAGGAGAAATCAGAATCAGACACACTGGGTGAAGTCATGGTAAATTATTATTATTATTATTAATAGCCGCTGTCTTTTCATTTCTCACAACAAGCTTTCAGATTTCAGTGAGAGCAGGTCAGCGCTTATCTACAGTAGCCCAGTTCTCCCCCTCCGTGACATCAGAGTTGCAGCATCAAAGTAGGACACAAAACAGCGATTGACATCAGGGCAGCCGTCTCTCAGACGGAATTAGAGATGACAGAAAGACGTTTCCAGAAGGACGAGTTGGTTCAGCCTCCCACGCTGATAGCAGCCTGATTGATTAGCATTGACTGGAGTGTCGGCACGCGAAGAAGATATGTGTGTGTATGTATTTCTATCTATCTATCTATCTATCTATCTATCTATCTATCTATCTATCTATCTATATTTATAGAGATATTGATAGATAGATATACTGTATACACATATATATATGTTCACTTTTTCGAAGTACACCTGGATTTTACTGCCTGGCCCTTTAAAATTCCAGCCTGTCCAATGAGGCGGCGGCGGCGGCGCCTCGGGCCCCAGATGTTCCTGCTGAGGGGCCGTGTCAGCCATGTTGTGTGTACATTAACCCTCGGGGCCATGTGTGACTGATATTTAGAGCAGCAGTTTGACTTTTAGTTTCACAAGAGAAAACAATCAGCCGTCAACTGGGTCAAAGCTGCTGCGCGTTCCACCTCCCCCTCCCTCCCTCCCTCCCTCCCCACCACCACCACCGCCGCTCGCAATTTGCCAACGTTACGTCTCGCGTTTTTGTTGTGGCCGCTGTAATTACTGCGACTTTTCCACCAGCAACAAACAGCAATTACGGCTTCCTCCGTACAGGATGCACGGCGTCTGGGAGGTCCCGCATGAGACCGTCTGCCGCGTCGATTACTAGCTGGGAGGAAAAGGAAGAGACAGATTTTTAACCTTGTGTTTGCAGCCCCCTGCTAAGACCGATGCCTCGCCGGACCTTCCGCGGGTTTGGAACGGGACAAAAACAAGGTGATGTCACAAAGGGCCTCAACGGATTGTTTTTTGCGCACAATTGAATCTGGAATTGGAATCTGGAAAGTGCAGCAGTCAGGAATTGCTTCTTCTGTCCGTGCAAACAAAGATCAGCAAATAGCGCCGTGAATAACAAGGAGGTGTCAGTGCCCGCTGTGACATCACCGAGGGTTGACTTCCTGGGATCGGACCGAATGTTTTCGCTCGCACTTCTTCTTCTTCTTCAAAAAAAAAGCTCTGCATCTCCCCAAAAAAAAAGTTGAGGTTGTGTTTTTCTCATTTGGGGCCAAATGGCAAAAACACACATTTTTGTCATCGCAAGTCAGTTTTTACTCACGTCGGGACCTTTAACTCGTCGGACGGTAAACAGTGCAACAAAGTCACAGCGTAGTTGCTGCGTAGTTGCTGCGTAGTTCAGTGATTTTTCCCCTCGACCGGCCGCGAGGAGCCGTGTTTGGCTGCTCGGGTTCATTAGCGCGTCTCCGTCTCCGTCGCTAACTGCTTAGCGCGCCGCAGATTCTTTCGCCCGCCGCCTTCACCCTGCAGTCACACACACACACACACACACACACACACACACACACACACAGGTTACGGTTGAGCAGGAATGCGAGTGAATTTACAGGCTGTTACAAGTCGGGCCAACACCTCAGCAGCCGATGACCTTTAGCCAGAAGCATCCAGCGACGCTGCCATCCCGTCGCTTCCCATCAGCCACTGGGAACGCCGATGAGAAACCCCTGCTTTGCAGCGTCTCCTGCCCCGGCTGTGTTTTTTGGCGGCGTGTGCGTGCGTGTGCGTGCGTGCGTGCGTGTTTTTGAAGGGAGTGCCACAGCTGTTTGTGACCTTTTATCGACATGTTGCCCAACACGAGCAGATGTACGAGAGCGGAAAAAAAAGCCCAAAAATTGTGCAAGGCCTCCAGATTAAACATGAATGACTTTGACTGTGGAAAACTTGTTGCCCCCTCCCTCCCCACCCCCACCTCCCACCACACACACACACACACACACACACACACACACACACACACACACACACACTCTCTCTCTTTCTTAGAATGTTGTTATTTGCTTTGGGCAAAAGGGCTGCTGTTGCACAACAGCGTGCAGCCAACACACACACACACACACACACACACACACACACACAGACACATGCACAGGTTGCAGATGCACTCTTGCTGTGCTACCTGGTCATTTTTTTTTTTTTTTTTCATTTCTTTTTCATTTTGTAATGAGCCATAAAATTAGGAGCAGCCTCCTGCTTTGCAGCAGCACGGCGGCCACCTCGCTTTGACTGACAGTCTGTAAGTAGACCCTGCTCAGTCTCACATGTTTTCACCTTCTTCTCCATGTGAGCAGGAGGAGGGGGGGTGGAGGGGAGGGGGGGCTCTGGGTCCAGATCATCCAGGTTGGCTGAACTTTCTCATATCCAGTAGCTTAGCGGCGGGTGGTGGGTGGTCTGGAGTTCAGAGCGACTGAGCTGCTCTTTGTTAGCGATACGGCCGTCCTGATCCAGGGGCCGGATTAAAAGAGAAAAAAAAGAAAAAGGAAAAAAAGAAGTCAAGTTGCGTCCGGGAAAGTCCAGACTGCACCGCTGGTTTGCATCATGGCTGCGTTTGCGGTTGTAAATTCTGCTGAAGGGTTTTTTTTTTTTTTTTCCTCCACCCCCCGCCTCTTGTTTATCAGTGTGTGATATAACCCCACCCCCACTCCTCTCCTCCATCCTTCCCACTTTAAGAGTTAAAAATAAACTGGGACACCAATGCACAGCAACTATGTGTGCATTGGTGTGGGCTAGCGCTGCAGAGGCTAGCAGCAGCTGACCATGAGCATCACGTCCGTCCGTCCGTCCGTCCGTCCGTCCGTCAGTCCGGCCTGCAGCCCTCAGCAGCTGCAGCGCCCCCCACTGTCCCCCCGGGGGCTTCTGACCATATGTGAGCGCTGGCCGCGTCCCCCCTCGTGTGAAGGTCAGCGCCGGCGGGGCGCACGAGCCTCGGATTGTCACCTCTGGGAGGGGGGAGAGAGGAGGGAGGGAGGGGAGGGAGGGGGGGGTGAGGATGACGGACTGAACTGGCCAGCGATGCCACTGGGTTCTGGAGGATTAGTGACAGGATGTATGATAATAATAATAATAATAATAATAATAATAGATGCACTCTGATGACGGCTGGCACTGAAGACGGTTGAGGTGGCTGTTTTCATCAGTGCTGCAGCAACATATCATCATCATTAGCAACAATAACGGCAACATGGCAACAACAACAACAGCTACAGCAACAAATAGCCAGGATAATAATGAAGCCATCATGCCAGTGAGAGCGCTAGCGATGCTGCTGATGACAATACTGAGAGCAACAACCAGGAGTCATTCTGGTTTATCACCTCTATTGACGGCTGAGGTGCCGTAGAGGCGCTGGATGCAAAGACTGAACCCTGGCCAGCCTGCGTGTTGAGGAGAAGCACAGCAGCTGCACAGCAGCGGCCGGGCCTGCAGCAGCCAGTCGCTTGACGGCTGCTTGACGGATGGTTGTGTTTAAAGCCGGCGAGCGAGGGTCGGCACACGCGACCGTTTCCATAAACGAACTGAGCAGCAGCGCCTGTCGGGATTAGAAGTGGAAAACCGGCGTTAGATCTCAGCTTTGATTTTCCACATTTAGTTTGTTTCCCTATTTTTTGGGTTGTCCGGCGGATGCTGCCTGCTCTCCGACGTATCAACCGGCCGCTCCATGGCAACGTCGCGCTGCCGTGTTTTTCCATAACAGAGGCCTCGGCCACCGCGTTGCCCGTCGCTAACACCGGGACGAGCAGCAGCAGCAGCAGCAGCAGCTGCTCTGTGTTTATTTGGCCGTAGAGTCGCTGCACACTGTCAATGCTGGGCAGTCCTCACGACACGGCCACCAGGTGGCGCCCCGCTGAGCAGCCGAGATGCCCCGAGATGACGTCGCCGTCGCTGGTCATGTGACGCAGCTGAAGAAACAGGGAGGTTTTAGTCACTGTTGTGCGGACGGATCGTCTCGATTCCCCGCACGTCCGTATTGAAAAGCTCCTGTCTGAACGCTTTACAGCCAAGGAGACCAATCGGTGTCCTCGGAAGGAAAAGAGGCGGGACTGTGGCGAGGGAGTTGCTGCGAGACCAAGTCCACTCAGTGACGGACGGAAGTTTTATTCCTGTTTCACGTTGACGGTTGTTTTTCCCGAAGTGTCCCAGATGGACGCCTCAAATTCATTTTGGCACTTGGGAAACTGTTTTATCCGGCGCCGTGACTCTCAAAGCTGCTACTTCCTGCGTCTGATAGCCGTCGGCGCCACAGGGGCGAGTCGGAGGAGCTCGATCACATGACCACGTGTGGAGGAGCGCAGCTGCTGAACCCAGCGTTATTTCTGGAAGAGTGAGACTCACGAGAGTCACCTTGATCCAATCGACGGGAAGAAAAATGCAATCGGACGAATCCACTTTGAGGTCCAGAGGTCGTGTTGGTTTTTCCAGCAGCTTTTTGCACTTTGCCAGAATGTTTTAGGGAAGGTCAGGCTGCTGCTGCTGCTGCTGCTGCTGCTGCTGCTGCTGCTGCTGCTGCTGCTGGTGCAACAATCCCTGCAAGAACAACAGCATTTCGAAACTTTCTCACCGATTTCTGATCCCTCAAAACTTCTACTTTCACTCTCGGTGGTGTCGAAACCCTCCCTGTGTGTGTGTGTGTGTGTGTGTGTGTGTGTGTGTGTGTGTTGACAGAGACGGACACCCAGTCTGTACGTCTCTCAGCTAGCAGCAGGCGACACTGACGCCGCCTGTCGGAGCCGCAGACGGACGAGCAGATCTGTTGCAGCAGAATTTCTTCTTCGACTCTCAAAAAAAAAAAAAATTTAACGTAATACAAAAACAAAAAAAATTACATATATATCCATACTGTTTGTATTCCCTGACCTCTTGGTGGCCCCGGCTTCATTGCACGGTGCCGCCGCCGCCGCCGCCGTGTGTCCGGTGTGTGGCCTCTTCCTGCCAAATTCCCCAAAGCAGCTCGTTGCCTTCCAACCAGCGCAGCGCCACCCGCAGCCTCCCCACCTCCATCACTTCCCATCCCTGTGCGAGAGGGCAGCGCTCGGAAGGCTCTGTGTGTGTGTGTGTGTGTGTGTGTGTGTGTGTGTGTGTGTGTGTGCTGGGTCAGTTCAGTCATGAGAGCAGAGGGGCTGCATTCCTCTGTGCTGTACTAAATCCTCATGGGATCGACCTCATTAGCGGAGTAGCTGTTCCCAGGCCGTCTCCCAGCCACTGCCTCCAGTGTGTGTGTGTGTGTGTGTGTGTGTGTGTGTGTGTGTAGGTAAGGGAATTTATTTATATGATCATAATTGTTTTCTTTTTAATTTTGTTGAACTCTTCCTGCTCTGCTTGTCGTGGTCATTTTGTCTTGGCTTCATTTTTTCTCTCCCCTATTTGTCAAATAAAAAACCTACTCATTTTATATTTCAGATTGTTTTGATCAATTTCATATATATATATATGTATATATTTCTGTTTATCTGTCTGTCTGTCTGTCTGTACTATTTGTAAATAGTATTGAGTTTTGGTTCTGTGTTTATTTGAGTATTTAGATTGGAAAGTGCCAGATTTATTACAGTGCAAAGTGTATTTTACGACCATGTCGAGTGGCAGTGAGGAGGTGGGGTCTTGTCATGTTAATAGTAAGCACCAAAAAAATGACAAAGCAACAGAAAATAGTGCTCTTGTTCTTCTCCTCCTCCATTCATTTGGGCGACGCCCTCATGTTGATGCAGCAGCCGGAAGCAACGGTTTCTACCTGCACGCAGCCCAGTGGCAACTCAAAGGGTCGACTGGCTGACGACTTGAATCGGCTTCAGTCCACCACGTGCGCCATGTTGCTAACTCGTCAACGCACTGGGCCCTTTCTGTGTTCCTCAGCTGTCCCAGACGTGTGTGTGTGTGTGTGTGTGTGTGTGTGTGTGTGTCGTGTCGACGGCTCAAAGCGACTTGAACCCCTTCCTGCCTTGGTGTCGAGCCATCAGCGTGCGACAGGTCAGAGGAGTCTGCGAGGCCACAACTCTCCCCCTGGTAGCCTCACACACACACACACACACACACGCATGTGCACACACACACGCACACACACACACGGCGTCATGTGCCCGGCTGCTTGTCCCCGTGAGACACGCGACGCGTCGCTGGTTGCCGCTGCGCTCCCAGGCAGACTGCGACTCCCTGCGTTTGACCCCAGCCGGGCTCTGGTGTCACGCTCGCTCGCTCGCTCGCTCTTTCACATGATTTTTTTTTTTTTTCATCTCCTCCTCCTCAGTCTGGGAAGAGTGGGAGGTGTGTGTGTGTGTGTGTGTGTGTGTGAGAGAGAGAGAGCGTGTTCAAGGGAAGCGCTGCGTGCTGATTCTCGAAATGTGGAAGGAGAAGAGAAGAGCGTCTTTGTTGTGCAACCGGCCAGATTCCACCGCTCGTGACCTGCTGTGCACGTCGGAGCACTTTTTCACACTCGCCGGCGAATTCCGAGTGCGGCTGACGCTCGGAGGAGGCGGCGGCGGCGGCGGCGGCGGCGGCTGCTGCTCCTGCCTTGTGTTTGCTGAGGAAGGACAATATGAACTCCGTGGTGGCAGTCGGCACTTAAAACCCGGGATTCTGCCGCTCGTGACTCACATGAGAATGGAATGACCTCCGTGGGCAGGTGACCCCAGGTGGCCGCCGTCTCGGTTCATTTGAATAAAGGCACATATTGCATTACGCGGAGCTGCCGGTGTCTTCTGGTAGCTGCGAGACTGGAAGGCCTCCCTCCGCGTGATGCAGAAGAAACTTGACTAATGTTTTCTGGGAAGTGCCGTCACAGTCCGCTCTCCCAGAATCAAGGAAGAAAAAAGTTCCCGGCCCCTTCCCTTCTTCCGCTTCCCCAGCTTCTCATTAAAGCGCGTGCTCAGAAAGTTCTGCGAGGGCCCTTTGTGACGTCACGGCGAGTCAACGGCGGTGCTTCTCCTCCAGCCAGATGTCGCCTTGTTGACCTCTGAGGCCGCCTCTTTCTTTTCCTCGTGCGACTCCGGCCATTTATTTATTTATTCGCTGCACAAGCACTGAATTTCTTTTCACGCTCAACAAAGCATTGGTTCTGGCAGGTTGGCTGCAAACACCAGGCTAAATATGCTGCTATCTGAGGAGCTGGAAGGGTGATTTGGATCAGCAAACATGCAATTTTGCCAAAATAAATAAATAAATAAATAAATAAATAAATAGCCAACGGTGAGTAAAGGAAAAAGTCCTTTAATTTTTTCCCCCGGGGGACTGCAGACGCGGAGCCGAGAGGTTAATGAGTTGCGAGCTGCGGCCGCACTACCAGGAAGTGGTCGTCTGCCTGTAAACAGGCCGGCCGCTCCACGCATGTGATTGGCCGACGCACAAAGAGTTTCATAATGACCAGGATGATGAGAGGCACGGGACGGAGGGGGGACGGAGACAAAAAACAAGGTGGGCAGGGAAACACACACACACAGACACACACACAGACACACACACAGACACACACACACACACACACACTGCTCGCCAAGGCCCCTTAACCTCCCTCTGCCGTCTGCTGTGTGATCACAGCGCAGCTCCGTCTGATAAGCCCTGTACCCGACTCCTCTCTCTCTCTCTCTCTCTCTCTCTCTCTCTCTCTCTCTCTCTCTCTCTCTCTCTCTCTCTCTCTCTCTACTCTGTGTGTGTGTGTGTGCGCACTTTTTAAATGTCCCCCCCGCCCTCCCTCTCCCCATTCCTTTTCTCGGAGCAGACGATTTCGAAATGATTAGCGACAGGCATGAGGCGGAGGGGTGGAGCGGGGGGGGGGCGGGGGGTGGGGGTGAGACAGAGTGTGAGGCCAGAACTGGATAGCGGCTCCAACAACACACACACACACACACACACACACGCACGCACGGAGAGGGGGGAATTAGAAGCAGAGGAACATGACTTAACGCAGATGAAATGCCCAGCGGTGAAGATTCTGCCCGGCAGGCCGCCCGCGCTGCTCCCGTTGCTACGTGCGCTAGCAAGGCTTGGCACGGCGCCGTGATTACCCACATCCAGCCGTCCGTCCGTCCGTCCGTCCGTGCCACGTCCACGGGCTCGCCTTGCACTCTTTGTCGGGCTTTTATCTTTTTTTGTCCTGTGAAGCAGCTGCGAACAATTCAGCGCTTAAACTGACGCCCTTGAGCTGGATCCTCCACATGATTGGGAGGGGCCAACACCTGGCTGGGGGCGTGGCCAATGTCATTAGAGCCACATTGCACCTCATTTTCTGCATGTTCAGCCTCCAGTGCAGCAGGGCAGCCTCTCCAGACGTCCAGACAAACGGCTTATTTAGCCCTCTGTTTGCCACCCTCCCGTTTGAAACCGATGCCTTATTGGACCTCCCGCTTGCTTAGAAGGGGCCATAAACAAAGGGGGCGGAGCCTGCGCCTGGCTGAAAGGGTTGCAACTAGGGAGCGAAGGACGGTATGTCTCTGCCTCTTCTAGCAGCTGAAGATTTTGTCTGTTGCATTTGGACAGCATCGAGATTAGCACACACACACACACACACACACACACACACACCACTCGTGCCACAGTCTTCGCCAGCGGTGATTTACGCTCGGTGGGGGCGACACGAGGGACCATCACCATCATCAGAGCAAAGCCCCTCCCCTGACCCCGCCCCTCCGCTGACACACGGCCAACCACGTGCAGATTTACAACAGCCTGCGCTGCTTTTAAGGTTCCGCCCCCTTTGATTTACGCTCGTGCGGATTTCGGATGCTGGAATGCGGGAGAGAGAGAGAGAGAGAGAGAGAGAGACTGGACAATAGCGGCTGAGATTTACCGCGGCTGACGCCAGGTACTCCGTCTTTCATGTTGCTGCATAAATCAGAGCGGCCGTGGAGGAAGGAGCTTCTGGAATTCCTGAGCTGCCGCCGCTCTCCTGCTAGGAGTCGACGTGCGGCCTGGAAGTCCAGACCAGAGCGTCTTTGAAAAGCTCCCGTGTTGTATTTTTGTGACCGCAATGAGTCCGAACCAAGGCCGAGCAGATGGAGCGTTTTGCTAGGTCGGACAGTTTGGATTCTGGTGGTTGGCCGGGAGCAGCGCGAGAACGCCAGTGGAACCAGTGGAAGAAGCCGTGGGTGTGGTTTTTATGATCTTCTGGTCGGGGTGAAAGCGTCGCTCCGGTCTGATAAAGTTGCTGGCTAATCTCCTCAGCGACAGCCACCGTTTCCCAGCAGCTCCTGCTCTTCTTCTGTGGTTTTTTCTTTTGCCAAGCGGCTTGGAACAGACGCTCTCCCTCCAACTTTGCTTTTAACTTGAGATTTATCTTTCAAATCAGGCTTTTAGTGTCAGTTTTTTTTTTTTTTTTTTTTTAGAAATGTGTTTTGTGGTTTGTTGCAGTATGAAGCCTGGTTTGTCCCGCGGGATCAATTATGTTTCAGGCAAATCAAGTGCAGTGGCCTCATCCTCTCTCTCTCACACCTCCGGTCTGTGAATCAGCAAAGGAGGCCGGTTGGTTAGAAATCGAAATGGACCGAAAACACTCGCCGCCGGAGTTTGGCAAGACGGATGGGGAGGCAGTTCAGGGTTGGAATCTGAGCTGCAAAGTTGTCAAAAAATAAATAAAAAAAAATATATATAAACCAATGTCCTGGGGGGTTGGGGGGGGTGGGAGGAGTCACTGGTCTGTTCACACCCACAGGTTGTCGCACAGCTTTTAGTCCCCGTTTAAAAACAGTCCAGGCAACATCGTTGGTCTGAAAAATGGGAATTCCTTCCTCTTCCAGGCATTGGACGCGTTGGCGTGACTCACTTCCATTCTCGTCAGGGACAACAAAGCCTTCGCGTTTCATCTTTTCCCACACCTGAAGGCTTTTGTCGACGTGTGTTGTGTGGCTCGGCTCTCCCTGATTGGTCCGGTGGTGACGGCAGGAGGAGGATCACCTGAGCGGGCCTTGGCTTTTTTTTTTAAAGTCTCGGATGTTTGTTCTTCCCGCCGCAAACACGTCTGTTGGAATAGAAGGGACGACACGCTCTGATCCGGACACGCACACGCACGCACACGCACACAACCACACACACGCGTGCATAACCTTTTGCGCTGGTGTTAAAACGCAGGCAGGGTTCAGGGTTCTCTGAGAACACACACACACACACACACACACAGAGTGAGGGAGAGAGCAGTGAGTCAGTGTGTGACTCACACTCCAGCTATGCTGCCTCTTGATTTTATAACATCTGCCAGCATGGCACTGATGTTAATATTCCAGACAAACTGTACTGTCAGGCGCGCGCCGTGCGCCAGATTGAGAGCGTGCTCGCGCGGACCCGGCGCTCGCGCGACTCGCGGACCCGGCGTTGTCCTGAGAGAAGTGAGAGAGAGAGAGAGAGAGAGAGAGAGAGAGAGAGAGAGAGAGAGAGAGAGAGAGAGAGAGAGAGAGAGAGAGAGAGAGAGAAAAGAGTTACTCTCTCTCTCTCTCTCTCTCTCTTTTTTTTTTTTGAAAAAGTGTTTCTTTATGTTCTCTCTCACGCGCACAGACGGAAAACACGCGCTGAGTCAGACGGACCTGCAGAGGAGGCAATATGTGCGCCGCATCTCGGGGAGAACCAATGGCGCCGATAAAGACTTCCATGCGATGCGAGCGATGATTCACTTCACCCTCGCGCGCGCGCACACACACACACACACACACACACACACACACACAGTCTCACGGAGCAGCGTTTGACGCTGCTTGGCCTCCTTTTCTTCTTAAAATGTCACATCCAAGACCGGACAGTTGTTGTGTGTGTGTGTGTGTGTGTGTGTGTTTCACCCTCTTGTGTCTGCTGGTGCAAAATGAACACACACACACACACACACGCGAGGCCCAGGGTCGCGCCTGACTAGAACCCAGGTGAGGAGACAGAGGGTGTTCTCGAACAACTCCCCCTGCTGGCTGTTTGCATGAACTCCCCCTCCCCACCCCCCTTCCCCCCCACCTTCCACCGCAAATTGTTTTCAAAAGAATTCCAGGTATGGAAACTGGTGCGGCAGAGCTGCAGTTCTGATTTGTTGGGGTTTGGGTGGGAAGGGGTCGGGGGGGGGGGGGGGGTCAGTATCATGCAGCAGCAGCCGAGAGGCCGCTGAGTGTATTTTAGTGCAGCTGCATGTGTCTGTGTGTGTGTGTGTGTGGGTGTGTGTGTGTGTGTGCGTGACGCCAAGAGGGCAGTGAGTCAGAGCCAATGATAAGGACCTGAGTGACCTCGCTCAACTCCTCCCCCCTCCCCCACTTCCTCCTCACACACATCTGGTTGCTCGTGTGCACATGTGTTTTATTTGTGCGTGTGTCACTAATTAAAAGCGCTCCTCCTTTACGTGCGTGCTGTAAACACCGGGCTCTCCTTCTCCTCCGCTGTGATTCATCCCTTTCTCTCCGTCGCCTTCCATTCTTCGCCTCTTGGATCAGGGAGTGGAGCCTTTAGGTTTTTTTTTTTATCTGCAATTGGAAAAAGTCTCTGACTCACCCGCGCAAACACACACACACACACACACACACACACACACTTTATTGTCGATGAGTCACACTGCACGACCCAGACCGCTCACATCCACAGCACTGCTGGAGTCGAAACTGGTGCGAGCGCCTGATGTGTGTGTGTGTGTGTGTGTGTGTGTGTGTGTGTGTCTTTATGGGCCTTCACCTACAGAGCTTTCACACGTGCTCGCCGTTGCCCCCGGTGGTGCTTCGGGTCGACGTGCGTCAGAGAAAAGAGCCCAGAGAAAACGTTTGGCGCCGCCGCGGGAACCCTCCCCGCGGCCCAATCGCAAGCCTCTCTTATGACACAGCGCGCCGAGCCCCGCCCCCCTTCTCTCCCCTCAAAGGTCACTGACCGGCCCGGTCATGTCAGGGCTGACTGGGAGTGATTCAGACCGGAGCGCCAGAACCCCGCGCTTTAGTTCGGACCTCGCAAGTTTTTGTGTGTGTGTGTGTGTGTGTGTGTGTGTGTGTGTGTGACAATTTTTTTTTTTTTTTTTTATATTTAAATATCTGAGCTTCTGTTCCGGTGTTGAAATATCACTGAAACGTTCATTATTATGCAGCCAAAGTGTGACAAATGTATAAAATGACTCAGAACTAGAAGGCAGTGCCATTAAATTGCACTGTGAGAGACACACACACACACACACACACACACACACACTCTAGATATCCTAACCGGCGGCTCGGTTGGTGTCCCTTCTACCCGCCTGTGAGAGAGATGAGTCACTTCCAACCGTACTCGTCGTCAACACAACTGTCACCTCGGACTGAATCACGCTCGACACTTTCTAAAATAACAATCGTGCTTTTCCAGCAAGGACAGAATGTAAAAAGAAAAAAAAAAATAAATAAATAAAAAAATTGATAAAGTTCATCAGTTCCAGTTCCATGAATCGTGCAGGAGGCCGACGTGTGAAAAGAGAATCTTTATTTTTTTTTTAAAATGACAAAGACGACGGCGGTTTAGTTTGGCGACGACACCAGACGAGAGCATTTTTAACACAATTTTGGCAACGTGGCAACGCAAATCTGCACAGTCAGGACACAAAATACATGGATGTCTGTCTCGAGGCCCTAAGTGGCTTTAATTGGAGCTCCTCCTCACTGCAGGCAGGTCTGCAGTCAGTTGGCTGGTCAAATGAAAAGGCATCACGCTGCTGCAGCAACAACAACGCTGACACTTTCACCCTGACGCGACAAACGCCGACACACAACAACTCCCTCCATCGCTCCATTCACACGCTAGCTGTCGTCGTCCGAGTCCTCGTTGTCCTCCTCCCCCTCCTCGGAGTCGTCTTCGTCCTCCTCCTCCTCGTCCTCCCCCTCTCTTCCCGTCTGCCGGCTGCGGGCCCTTTGTTGCTGTGACAACAGATTAACAGTCACTGGTCGTCCGGAACGCCGAGCGCAGGCTCGTCCAGCGCCGGCCCAACACGCAGGGATGTTACTTCTGCATCTTTGCACTGAAACAGTTGCAGCAGCAGCAGCAGCAGCAGCAGCAGCAGCAGCAGCAGCGGTTCTGACCCGACTTCTGCTCGCCCCCCGGTCTCATTAGTGAGAGTTTTTTTAAATTCAGGGGCTGAGTCTCAATTCAGGGTCTGCATCCTTCGAAACGAGCGTCCTCAGTCTGAAGGAAGCGTCCTCCCAAGGACCCGGCCTAGAAGGACGGACCAAACCCCGCCTCCCCGGTAACCACACGGGACGGTCTAGCCTTTGGCGTAGTTCCTGGTTGCGCCACCGCCGTTCCCTCCTGCTGGCCAACCCCGGAAGTGACGTTTTATAGCATCAAGCTAACCATTGGTTAGCCATCTAACGATGCCGTTGGATGTTCAAATAAGTAAAATCCTACGTTAAAAACTGAAGATTTGATGTGAAACTTCAATACTTAAATTTATACGTTGTGTCTTTGCCAGTAGATGGCGCTAATTTCAGCTGACTTCCCAGGATCCCACGATGCTTCGCAGCAGCACGCAAAGCATCATGGGATACATAAGTACGTGAAGGATAGTAGCGGTGCAGCCTTGGGAATCGGCTAAAACGAGGGCGCATTCCCAGTACGCATTTGGAGCGTCCTCAGGACTTTTGGGAATTGGGAGGAGCCTTCATGCAGTGCTATGACGCAGCTTCCTTTCAAAATGCGCACTTCAAGGATGCAGACCCCGAATTGAGACGCAGCAAGGGTCTGAGTGTCAGGATGCCATGTTTGGGAATGTCGATATTCCCAACAACAGCACGGTGCATCCGACTAACATTAACTTTGACCTACTGTTCATTTTCGCAAAATCCGCAGTTGCCCTGCAGACTTTAGAGCAGGGGTGGGCAAACCGTTTGACTGGTGGGCCACAGTGGGCTGTAATATTCCTCAGAGGGGCTGAGGCAGCAGCTGATAGACGGAGGGTCTTTGGGGACCCACCTCATAGGAGAGAAGATGCTGTCCATCATCATCATGGGATCACAGGATATGGAGAAAACGTGCGCGTTCATGTCAATTGAAAATCAACAAAAGCGTTACACAATATCTGTCCCATGGTGTTTAGCTCTTAATTTAATGAATATAATTTCTTTAAGTTTGGCGGGGCTGGATTAAAAAGCTTCACGGCACCGCATTTGGCCCCCGGGCCGTAGTTTGCCCACCCCTGCATTATAGCATCGGACATTCGCTCAAAGTCAAAACGGCTGATTTGAGAAGAGTCGTGTTCCAATCGCTAAAGGACTTTTCCAGGATCTGATAGAGGGGAATGTCAGAGCTGGTGCAGTTTCACTGTACAGTGTTCGCTTTGCTCCTGCAGATTAAAAAAAAAAATCCCAAAAAAAAAATCAAAAATGACCCTTGTCACGAAAGAAAACACGCTTGATCTGTAGTTGCGACGCAGAATGCGGCGGCGGCGGCCGATGCGACGGCCCGATCAGCTGAGTCTGGCGATCCGGACATTCCCACCCGATGCCGTCAAAGCATCCGGATGGCGAGGAGGAATGCGTGATCGTGGCTGAGGTGTTGTGATGGCGAATGATGGAAATGGCCGTGCATGGTGACGACGACGATGGTGAAACTCCAAACTGCTTTAAGGCGCCAGGTCTGGTTAAAATTTCCCGGGAATGTTGTGTGGGAATTCTGCCCGTCTTACCTGCGAGGTCCCTGCGGTGCTCAGGAAGGAGCCGGTCCGGTCGAGGGAGGTTTTGGAATTAGCTCGCACTATGTCTAAGCGGGACTGGTAGTCGGGGGGGTGCAGCGAGCTCCTGAACACCTGCCAACGACAGTAGTAGGTGCGCTAGTTTTTGTTTTGTTTTTTTTTTCCCCAGCATGGCAGCAGAGGTGACACACACACGCACACACACACACACACACACACACGCACACTCTGTCCACTGGGTTTGCGCTAAACGTCGTGAAGGCGAGAAGACTTTTTTGAAAGTCTCTCTGGAGCTGCAATCAGGCAGGAAAGCTGCTGGGCAGGTGTGTGTGTGTGTGTGTGTGTGTGTGTGGAAAAATAAAAATTACGCAACGGATCTCTGTCAGGATTATCTTCATGCCTGTCATTGTGCCTCTCGCGGATGATTCAAGCTCCCGTGCTTTGTTATGTGAGTCACCGTAACCAAAGAGGAAAAAAAAAAAAAAAAAAAAATAGAAGAGAAGAAAGCCTGGGCTCAGTGAGGAGTTTCACTTCAACGTGAATGAAAGGGAGATGATTCAGAACAAAAGTGCAGAGATGAAATGGCAGCGGGGCGGAGGAAGTCGGCTCGGCGAGCCTTCCTCCGCCGTCAGCCGCCAACTTGTTTGTTTTGTCTTCTGGCCGCTGACAAAAATAACTCGGCAGACTTCTGACAAAGACAAAAAAAAAAAAACCCCCAACAAATTGTGAGCGGAGGGCACGGCGGGAGCGGAGCGAGACTGGCGGGATCGGTCGGAGGGCGTGGACGGTGAGCAATGGTGCCCGATGAGTAACGCGCTGAGCAAACGTCAGGTCGAGGCCACAAATAGCAGCGGCTCACCTCCAGGTCCTCCTCCTCGTCCACGTTCTGGATGCTCTGGTAGGCCAGCGTGAACACCTCCAGCGCCTTGGCGTGGAACAGCATCTCCACCGTCACAAAGTCCCCCAAGATTTTCTGCGTAGAGGCGGGGGTGGGGCGGGAGGAGGGGGGGCACCGCGTGATATTTCAGCCAGACAGGTGGCTGCCGTTTTTAAAATGAATCACAACGACTCGAAACTGAAGCTTTTGAAAAATGAACAAAGCTGAGCCGGGTTTCCCTCGAGCTGGTGGAGGCGGCAGCAGCAGCAGCAGCAGCAGCAGCAGCAGCAGCAGCAGCAGCAGCAGCAGCAGCAGCAGCAGCCACGATGGGCAACAAGTGCCACAACTGACAGACCACAAGTCTGGTTTCAGCTGCAGGGGAGGCTCAACTCAACGCTGCTCACTTTGCATTTCTCCAGTTTTGACAGTTGTGAAAAACAAGACAAAAAAAAAAAAAACCCCAAACAAACCTTGATGTCCTGAATCTTGTGCCTCTCAAACTCGTCGATGGTCTCCTCCAGCTGCCGGGTGGTCCGCGCCGCATCCATGGTGGCTCGCTGCAGCTCGCTCTCGGCCTGCGGGGAAGGCACAAACACACAAACACATAAACACACGCGCGCGTGATGAGATTGTCGGCGAAACCCACTGGTTTGTGTCACTGATGGTACGGACTGGGCTGCTTCCATCTTGCTGCGCCAGGCAGATTTCAGCCGCTGGACACGTTGGGTCTAATTCTGCTGTTTTCCACTCAGCCCTGTTCTAAACTGGCTGCTGTTCTGTTGCAGGCGCTGTGCGGCGGCAGGAGGCCTCAACCGGGCCTGAGAACAAACGGCTCGACGAGACGCTGCGGAGTCTTTACGAGTGAGTCACAGCCACGAGCCCTTTGGCCTCCAATAACACAGCGCTGCCTTTTCTTTCTTTCTTTCTTTTTTTTTCTATTTTAAAAGAACAAACAAACAAAAAAAGAAAATCTTTGTATAAAGTGTTTGACTTGTGATGAGACACGTTCCGGTTACGCCCTCCGGTTCAAAGTCACCTGCGGAGTCACACGGGTGAGACAGGACCCACCTGAGACTGACAGACGTGGTCAAGGAAACAACAAAAAAACAACAAAAAAACACAACACGAGCTCGTGGTTTTTGTCCACATTGGCGCATTTCAACCCGCTGCAGGTGTTTTTTTTAGAAAGCCGGTGCACCGATACTGGAAAGCTGACTCCGCCCCCAGGCTGACGGAGGCGTTCAGCGCCGGCCAGAGTTAATTCACCGTTTGAGTTCCATTTCCGCTGTGTGATAATGAGACCAAGGATACAATGATCTGCCTGTCTGAGGGGTTCCTCTGTCTGGTCCTCTCGAGCTGCGCCGTCTGTTTGGCCTCTCTGTCTCTGGCAGTCTGCGCTGCCTTCAGATCCTCCTGCATGGATGCACAAGCACAGGGAGACTCAGTGGCACAGACGGAAAAATGGCCAGCCCACTTCTCTCAGTGGGTGACATAACTGACAAATGAACTTGATCTAGAATTTAGCACACATTCAGGCCAGCCAGGCGCAGCCTGTGGCACTTTTTTTTTTTTTTTGCAAAATTAATCAGCACATGCAGGCAAATTGGTCTTTTTTCAAAAAAAAAAAAAAAAAAATAAACCCTTTGAGACTCAAGCCAAGAAATGTCCGTAGCTAAAACAAGATGAAGACAAAAGATTAAATAAATAAATCATAAAAAAAATACACCGCCAACAATTTGAGAAGTTGTTGTTATTGTTGCATCAATACTGCCCCCCTGTGGCTACTTAACGTAATATTCCAACCGGCCACCTTAAGCATAAATTTAATTTTGGAAACTAATTGTTGAGACTTAAAAAAAAAAAGGAAGAAAGAAAGAGAAAAAAAAAATTTCTTTATTTTTATTTTTTTGAATGAGAACCCATTGCCCTTCAAACACTGTTGCTTGTGCAATGTGGAAGATGGCAAATAAGTTTAATGATAGCTCTGCATATTTCATTCTCCGTCTCACCAGCACTTGGATCCCATGTGTGTGTTCAGTGTCACAGAGGTCAGGATCACGCGTGCACCTACCCTTTTACGTTTGACTACAGCCCCGTAGCTCTTCAATGGCTCCATCACTTTGGCTTCCAGTCTCTCCACCTGTAAACACACAACTTCATTCACTCTTGGCGTGCGTGTTAGGGATGAGTGAGCAGCCGCTGGGGGGGTCAGGCCCACCTCGGCCTGGCGGTAGTCTTCAATCTTGGCCAGGTAGTCGGCGAACTGCTTCAAACCCATCTTCAGGTTTGGGGTTTCCGTGTCTGCGTACTGGTTGATTTCCCGAACCAGGACGTCGCCCTTGTCCCGCAGCCGGGCCGTCTTGCGAACGTAGGCGGCAAACATTTGGCACAGCTCCCCGAAATGTTTCTCCACATTGGTGATGTTTTCTTGAATCTTCCTCGTTTGGTCGTCCCTGCAGAAAGTATTATTGATACCAACAGTGTTGTTCCCTGCCTTGTCTTTTTGTTTTCTTTTTGCCTATTGCACCGTGGGTCTGAGAGGACTGGAATTTAATTTATGTCATATGTCCAGTATGTACAGGTACTACCCAGAAAATTTGAATATCCTGAAAAGGTTGTTGTGTTTCTGCAATTCAACTTAAAAGGTGAATGTGACATATTATATAAAGGAATAATATGCAAATCAGTATATTTAAAGTTTTTATTTCTTTGGATTTTGCTGATCAGGTCTTGCAGCTTAAAAAACCCCTGAAATTTGATCATAATTTTTCTGAGTTTGTGGGTTTTTGGTTTTAATAAGCTGAAAATCTTAATCAGCAAAGTTACAACAAGGAACTGCTTGAGATGTCAATTTGCGTGTAATGGCTCAATAAAATTTATTGCTTTCATCTTTTATGTTAAATTGCCAAAATAAAACTACTTTTACTTGATATTCTAATTTTTCGGATAGTACCTGTATGCCATGTTTGACAATAAAGTTGAGTTGAGTTGATGTGAAGTAAAGGACTACATGATGAACACAGATCAAAAGAGCTCAAATGTTAAATGGCACAAAAAGAAAGTGTTTTTTTTTTTGCCCCCCCCGCCCCCCCCTGCACCAGTTTGTTTCGGTAAATCTTGCACTGCTTTCACTGAGTCATGTCAGTGTACGTGTGCAACAGGTTGTTTATACAAAACACATAAAAAAGAAGAATGTGAGAATAATGACACGCCATTCAACATAACAATAACATACGAGCCACACCATCGTAAAAGAGGCGTCCCAGTTGGTTTATTTCCACATTCATAATGACAGAGACGGCAGCCTGTTAGGTAGCAGCTGTTTGTCTTTTGTTTTTTTTTTTTGTTTAATCCGAGAGAGAAATCAAGTCACAAATCAAGACGGCGCTTTGTCTTTCAAATTCGGTTTGAGAACACTGAAAATCTCGCTTGCTTGTCTTAATGTTATTAATATACACGGAAATTCGTCTCCATTAGCATCTATAATAAATGACAAATGAGAACCAAACCCCAAACTAACACTCCTGCCGTTCAACCCCGTTAAATGTTAGCGGGAGCCTGTTCGAATCCCCCGTTAGCTCCACTAGCTGCTAGCTAAGCTCAGTGTTTTTTTGTTTAACCTGCGAACAAAATGTTTTGAAACACCGACTGCTTCCTACCTCGCTCTTGCGTCCGGCGTTAAGCTCATCATTGCAAAGCCAAGAACAAAAACCAGTCCGCTGTCAGCCAAACTCCAAGACCACTGTGTTAGCCGCTAACTACTGTAACTACTGTAGGCTAACGCTTGCCAGGCTAGCACGCTATGCGTTCGTTTCCATGGAGCTTACGTCACTTCCGCAAGAGACGTACTTAACGAAGACAGGGAGACACTTTGATGTGGCGTTTAATTTTACGGTGTATTATACAAAGAGCAGAACAAAGCTTTTGGCTGTATATGGCTATAAGTCGATTTTTTTAAAAAATACGCAATATCATAACAATATACATCAGTAAGGAAATAAAACAGTGTATTGTGGTGCAAATTGCAAACGTTTTTATTGCAAAAACATCCGTAAATTGGCTTAAGGTGAGGAGACACTGAAGAAAGCGATAAACCTTTGATTGTTTGTGCTTGATTTGAAGATTTAATAATAATAATAATAATAATAATAATAATAATAATAATAATAATAATAATAATAATAATAATTTCTTGAAGTTCCTAAAAAATCTGATTTTACCTGCAGAACAGGTAGGCCTCAGGAAGTCAGTGCCCTCCTGACTCCTGAAACTAATCAATGAAAACAAACATTTGGCCACTTTCACCCCCCCCAATACCCCCATGATTCCCCAAATAGATCAAGGTACATTGGCTGCGTCGCAACAAAGAGCGCCACAAACGGCCCCCCTTTGAACAACAGCTTCCCCGCCTCTGAGCCACTGCCAAGTTTGCGATGAGCGGGATGAATGGGGTTCCTCATTGTAATTCCCTCCTCCGTGTTTGGGAATGCATGAATGTCACCAGCTGCCACGTCTGCTCCTCCGTGGAAAACGTCCAAAAACCTTAATTATCGTGGTTAATCATCCATGGGATTGAAGCTGGGGAGATCCCACTGTAACAGATTGCTGATGTAAAACACGGCCGGTGCGTTGAGCTGCGTGCCTGGAATCCCGAGTGGGTCCGCTTCAGTATGGCTTGTGGAGGTATAGAGTCATTTTTTTTTTTTTTTTTTGTTTTATTGTATATGTTAATGCCGTATACCTAAACGCTTTAAAGGTCCCGTATGACAAATAGTCATTTACTAGCATGAATAATTATGTGAAGGCATTTTTAGCCCTCTGTTTATGGCCTCCTGCTAAAACTGATGCTTTTTCTTGCTTGTTGGAAGTTTCACATCTGGAAGGGCGCAATAGACAAGGTCGGATGAAGCCAACTGAGCCTGGCTGGGAGACGTGTGTGTGTTCTTTGTGACATCACAACGGGCTAAAATGATGAACAAACAAAAAAATAAAGAAGGCATCATTTATTAGCTACACAGCTGTAATCACGCCTCTTTACCACACGATGGCAGTCTTCTCCCACCTCGGGCGACGGCTGCGCCTGACCGCCCGCCACCTTCCCTTTCCGCGCGAGCTCCTTCTCATTCACGCCCTCTCCTCACTGTCACGCGCGTACATTATTCAGAAGTTTCTCGGAGGGACCTGGGGGCCAGAACCAGGCTGCACGCGCGACAAACACAGCAGATGTCTGTCTAGCCGGTGTCCTGCAGGACTCGCGCGTTAAAAGCAGCCGCGGGCGCGCGCGAGCTATTTGCCTTGGCTGCGGCCTAAATGTATTCAGGAGTGGTGGCATCTCTTTAGAGCGTGCATCTGACTTTTCTTAAGGAACAGATGGTGTTGTTTCCAAACTCCCTGGGGGGGGGGGGGGGGGGGGGGGCGAGGCGAGGCGGAAAGAGGGAGGGTTGCTGGCTGCAGGAAGGCAGGCGGCCACTAGGGGCGGCTGTCGCGCTTCCTTCCGGCTCTTCCTGGCGCCCTGCCGCCCAGCCCTGCAGTCTTCTACGTCACAGCGGTGCCGGGTTGCCCCCCGAGAGAGACGTCCGGCCTGCTGAACAGATCGGGAGTGACACACGTCAGACGTGTCGGGGATTCGTGGGAGGGGTCAGCGGGCGTGTGCTGGCTCCTCTTGGTTCAGGTGTGAAGACCCCCCGCCACACACACACACACGAGAGAGAAACCTAGACAGGATTATGTGTGAACGCAGTGCGACACCTCGTTTGCCGCTTGCTGTGCAGAAATGACATCACAAGCCGAGGGAGTCGCCGCCGTCCTCCTGGTGCTGTGGCTGCTCTGGAGGGTCCAGAGCAGCCCCAGCACCAGGAGGGGAATATATCTCACATGTGAGTCTCTCGACGTCTCGCGCTTTGATCAAGAATTTATTTTATTCTCCGTGGCAATCAAACAACCGCCCTCCCTGGAGTCTCCATGACTGATTCATAACTGATTCCTAAATCAGTCCTGGGCTGTGTCTCAGTTCAGGGTCTGCATCCTTCCAAGGCTGCGTTTGAAGGGAAGTTGCGTCATCGCACTGCGCGAAGGCTCCTCCCAATTCCCAAAAGTCCGAAGGACGCTTCAAATGCGTACTGGGAATGCTCCCTACTGTTAGCCCATTCCAAGGCTGCACCGCTACTATCCTTCACCTCCTTTGTATCCCAGCATGCTTTGCAGCAGCACGCAAAGCATCCTGGGATCCGGGGAAGTCAGCTGAAATGAGCGCCATCTACTGGCAAAGACACGATGTATATATTTAAGAATTGAAGTTTCACATCAAATATTCAGTTTTTAATGTAGAGTTTTTATTTATCTGAACATCCAACGCCATGGTTGGATGGCGAACCAATGGTTAGCTTGATGCTATGAAAACGTCACTTCCGGGGTTGGCCAGCAGGAGGGAACGGCGGTGACGCAAGCAGGAAATACGCCGAAGGCCAGACCGTCCCGTGTGGTTACCGGGGAGGCGGGGTTTGGTTCATCCTTCTCGGCCGGGTCCTTGGGAGGACGCTTCCTTCCGACGGAGGACGCTTCCTTCATACGGAGGACGCTTCCTTGCGATGGAGGACGCTTCCTTCCGACGGAGGACGCTTCCTTCAGACGGAGGACACTTCCTTCATACGGAGGACACTTCCTTCATACGAAGGACGCTTCCTTCCAAGGATGCAGACCCTGGATTGAGACTCAGCCATGGTGACGTTCAGGAGGTGAATTGTGGCCCCACCATCATGCAATCATTTCAACTCACCATCGTTTCCTCCTCACATGCAGCAAACTTGCACTTGGTTGGAAACCTGCCCTTTGTGATGTCACAATGGGCACCCCAGAGCCTCATTTCTATCTCCTTGCAAAACATGAGGCCATGCAGTCCAACAAACGCTTTTGTTTTAGCGGGAGGCTGCAAACAGAGGGCTAAACATGCTGCTTTCTGGAGGTCTGGAGAGATTTCTGTTGGGATGATTAATTACAAGTTTGTATCCGGCATCCATTCAGAACATTCCCAATTTTAAACAGCTGTGTGTGTGTGTCCAATGTGAACACGGTGTCGGCAGCGTCTGCTCACTGCAGACTGTCCAGAGTGCTGCCACGGAGCTCAGTGATGCTGCGCAACCTTGAAGAGAAGTCTTCCCTCCTCTCCTGCAGTCACCAGAGGGCCACGACGCGGTCCAGCGCTTTTATTGACCCAACCGCAAACCTCGCCGGGTCTCCGGGGGGCGCCGGCGTTCAGGTCGGGGGTCTTTGTTGTCTGCGTTCATTAGTGTCTCCTTCGCCCGCGTCTCCCGCCTGCTCCTCCTCCTCCTCCTCCTCCTCCTCCTCCTCCTGCCTCTGCCAAGTCCCTCGCTGCCTCTGCGCTGCTCTTTTAGCCCTGAGGTGCTGCGGAGGAAAATGTCACCGGATCAAATTAGAGGCGGCGGTGCAACACGTCCTCCCCCCTGTCCTCCCTCCCTGCACTCCGTCGCCGCACTCCGCCGAGTGATCAGACGTCACTCTGAGAAGTTTCCTCAAGTTCAGCCGTGTCAGAACTTTTTCTTACCTCAGGTGCAAAAACTTTGAAAGTTGTTGAAAATGGCTTTATTCTGTCGTGGTCTATTGAAAATGCCTCTATCTGCAATAGGACATATTGGATATATACAATACATATTTTTTTTTATTTTTTTTTACTGAATTTCACAATGGGTTTATAGGATCTGGTAGCAGCAAAAGAGAGACTTTATTTTTTTTTGCGCTTTTCATTTTTTAAAAGAAAATGAATCTGATCTCCGCTCAAATACAGCATGAGTTTGAACCCAGGCAGGTTGGGTATCCGTCCGTCTGTCTGTACAGGCCAGTTTTGAATGTGACAGACCAAAGGTTTTCCATTTCCAAAAGCTGTCTCGGGGATCTTTTATCTTTCTTTTGGCCCGAAAAAAGCAACCGAATATATATTTATATTCACCCTCAATGTGTCAAATTATTCAGACTTTTTTTTTTTTTTTTTTTTTTAGAATCTAGCTAAATATATTCAAATCTCCAGCAGTATCTTCTTCTTGTTTTTTTTTTTTTTTTGCAGCGTCACCGCAGCCGCTGCCACATAACTTATTCATAGCGCATTTCACATTCATAGCCTCCTTCTTTACTGGACTGAGACTGCGTTGGTCGACGCCGGCGTTTTTCACCTTAATGCATCTTAGTGGAGTACGAGAGAGCGTATAGCCAGAGGTCCATCTCTGCAAACAGATGTCTTTTAATGCATGTTAACCTTGGTGGCAGTAGAGAGAGAGAGAGAGGAGAGAGAGAGAGAGGAGAGAGAGAGAGAGAGAGAGAGAGAGAGAGAGAGAGAGAGAGAGAGAGAGAGAGAGAGGAGAGAGAGGAGAGAGAGAGAGAGAGAGAGAGAGAGAGAGAGAGAGAGAGAGAGAGAGAGAGAGAGAGAGAGAGAGAGAGAGAGAGAGAGAGAGAGAGAGAGAGAGAGAGAGAGAGAGAGAGAGAGAGAGAGAGAGAGAGAGAGAGGAGAGAGAGAGAGAGAGAGAGAGAGAGAGAGAGAGAGAGAGAGAGAGAGAGAGAGAGAGAGAGAGAGAGAGAGAGAGAGAGAGAGAGAGAGAGAGAGGGAGAGAGAGAGGGAGCATCGTTCCTCTGAAAGCAGAGGGGATCCATCAGGGAGAATCTGCAGCACTTCCAGGCCTCCTGGCCCGCTGACCGCAGAAGAGTCCTAATTGAAAATGACTTCAGACTATTAGAAAAAAAAAGAAGGAGGAGGAAGGAGCCTGGTTGAGGGATCAATATTGGACTTTATTTAATAGCGCACGGCGGTAACAGAAGTATCGCGCCCGCTCCGTGGCATCCTGATCTAAACGACGCTGACGTTAAGAGACGGCCGGCCACGGCCGGAGAACGAAGGAGCCGCGCACACACACACACACACACACACACACACACACACACACACACGCGCGCGCTCATTCGTTTGCGTGACCCTCCATCAACGGACGGATCAAAGCGGCACCCGCCATCAATATGCAAATAGAAAAAGGAAGAAGAAAAAAAAAAAAAAAACGGTCCTTGAGTGCAGGGAGCGCTTTCCCTCAAGTGCATTCATTAGCCCCCGTTAGCATAATTGATTCCCGGCGCTGCCATAAAGCCGGTCACTCCTCCGCTCCTCCTCCAGGCGAGGCTCGGCGCGGCCTCTCCTGTGGCAGGCGGCGGGTGGGGGGGATTGGGAGGGGTAGCGGCGGCGGCTAACTTCAGTCATAAATCATTAAAGGACACGGCCGACTGGCCGATGGACTGTGAGCCAAGTTCCCCCGAGACTCGGCTAGCTACAGTAATACTGTCACCGACGTCTAAATCATCGATGTGACATATGAAAGGTTCCTGAAGGGGGCCCCGACGGCTCCTCTCTCCTCCTTGTTTACAAACTGGGCGCCGTCAAGTTAGCGCGCGGCCTTCCTCAGCCGCGCCTGCGAAGGAAAGCGCTAAGTCGGCGCGCCAGACGGAGCGTTTCTCTCCCCCCCCCCAGAATCAAGTGGAGTTATCGCACTGATCCATCTGGCAAAGAGCCCGAGGAAGACATGTGGAAAAGTTGGAAGGCGATTAGACCAACCGTCTGTCGTCGATGGCAGCGCACACTCAGGTTTTTCCGGCTGCTAGTTTAGCCAAGTTGCTTGAAGCTAACGTCTCGAGCTATCGGCGCCACGCCGTCGGCGACAGCCTCGTCTGATCCGGTCTCGGGTTCAGGAATGTGTTTAATGTTTGATGGCCGGTACGGCATTCTTGCAAAGAGATGACGTTGCTCTGGATTAGTTCCCAACCCCGCTGATCTCTGATCAGTGATGTTGAGAATTCAATGGGTGTCATTGGAATTTTCGACTCATCGCCATTAGCGTTAGCATTCATTGTGCACAACGGAATGTTTTCAGTGAATACATTTGAATATGTTTTCCAAAATAATTTGTGCCGTGTTGTTGGAATGTGTGTGTGTGTGTGTGTGTGTGTGTGTGTGTGTGTGTGTGTGAATGAGGAAGTGCGCTGTTGCTGATGTTCACCACCGTCATAATTCACCTTGATAATGAAGTGAGCATCAGGACGGTGGAGCAGTTACTGCAGCAGTCATGATGGCCATTAGCTGCCGCCGTATTTCACTCCGCAGCAGCGCCGCTCAGAGCAGGTGTGCGGCTTATTAAAAGGCTGCTATTACAGGAAGTGTGTGTGCGAAAAGGTATCTCCTCCCATCGCCTCCATCCTTGCACGCCCCCATCTGTCCATCCTTCCTTCCATCCTTCCATCCATCCATCCATCCTTCCATCCATCCATCCATCCATCCATCCATCCTTCCATCCATCCATCCATCCATCCATCCATCCATCCATCCATCCTTCCATCCATCCTTCCATCCATCCATCCATCCATCCATCCATCAGGTCATCCATCCATCCATCCAGTCAAGTCCATCCATCCTTCCATCCATCCATCATCCTTCCGTCCATCCATCATTTTTCTTCCAGTCAGGATCATTTCCCATCCATCCATCCTTTCTTCCATCATTTCCATCCATCCATCCGTCCGTCCATCCATCCATCCATCCATCATCATCATCTTCCTTCCATCCCATCCATCCCCATCTTCCATCCTTCCATCCATCCATCCATCCTTCCTTCCATCCATCATCCTTCCTTTCATCCATCCATCTTCATCCATCATCCTTCCATCCATCCATCCATCCTTCCATCATCTTCCTTCCATCCATCCTTCCATCCATCCTTCCATCCATCCATCCATCCTTCCATCCATCCATCCATCCTTCCATCCATCCATCCATCCTTCCATCCTTCCATCCATCCATCCATCCATCCATCCTTCCATCCTTCCATCCTTCTCTCTCCCTCTGCAGCCTAATTAAAGTCGTCAAGTTGCACATTGAAGGTCCCCAACCCAGCGCTGGCGAGGGCGGGCGGGCGGGGGAGGGAGTTGTTGGGGGGGGGGGGGGCAGTGAGGAATGAGAGTGCCGTCCCCCGCGTGATGTATCGCCCAGCCACAAAATAAAACATATTCATAAAGAATATTCATTACCTCCAGCAGCCATCCCCCAGATGGCCGGGAAATTGGCTTTGTGTTGAGCTGCGGATCCAGGCGTGCATATTAATGGCAGGCAGATGTAAACGCATATTCATGGTCTTCAGCTTCCTCTTTTCCTTTCTTTTTTTTCTCCCACAGACGAAATGATAATGCATCCACTTAGGAGGGCGAAGAGGAGGGAGGGGCGTGGGGGGGCCATCCAGGAAGCAATTCACCTCTAATGTGTGTGTGTGTGTGTGTGTGTGTGTGTGTATTTTATATATATTTTTACATCTTTTATCAGCAGCCAATCCGGTTGTTAAGTCACCCAAACTAAACTTCCTGTGAAATGCTTCCAGGTAGGAAGTGTGTATCCAGAAAAACAGCTGTGATTTTTTTTTCCCTTCCCTTTTCCTTTGACGTCGTCTTTTTTCCATGCGCTGTTTCTTTTTGTCTTTTCGCTTTTAAATGCGTCAGCGGTTTAAATGGGCGGCAGAAGCAAAAGTAGTGCAGCTCCAACCTTTTTTCCCGCCTTTTCTTTCCTTTTTTTTAAACGCACATCTGGAAAAATTCTGATCTGATCTCTTGCGATTTTATGAACAGGAGGCGTTACAAAGATTTTCCGCCCTTTTTTTTATTTTTTTTTTAAATGAAACTTTGCATCGCTGTGAGGACTTGTGTCAACTTCCAAAGTTTTGTGGGAAAGCAGAACAAAAGTGTCGTGTTCGAGGCGCTGACTGGCGCAGTTTTCTGTTTTCCTGCAGGGCGTTTGTGTTTAACTCGCAACCATTTAATGCAAGGTTGAGTTTTCTCCTGCCGCGTCCCCTGAAGAACCCCAAGGTGCCAAACTTTCTGATCAATGTGAGGGTGGAAAAAAAAAAAAACAGTTGGCAACTCACTGGAAGTGAAAGACAAATAGAAATCTAATTCAAATTCTTAACTTATTTTTTTTTTTTTTAAACTCCTCGGGAGCAAAATGACCTCTTAAAGTGACCTCTTATTACCTCAGTATTGTTATTATCATAGAGTATTTTTTTGTGTTTTGAATCAACTTTGAAAAAAATAATAAAAAAATAAAAGCACAAAATAAATCACTGCAACCAGGTGAGTTTGGTACATGGGAGTGGAAGGAAAAGATACATCAATATATATATATATATATATATACAGGTACTACCTGAAAAATTAGAATATCAAGTTGTTTTATTTTGGCAATTTAACATAAAAGATGAAAGCAACAAATTCTATTGAGCCAGACACCCAAATTGACATCTCAAGCAGTTCCTTGTTGTAACTTTGCTGATTAAGATTTTCATAAAGATTTGACTTTATTTAACATTCTAATTTTCTGAATTTTTGAATTTGAGGGTTTTTTTTTTTAAGCTGCAAGACCTCATCAGCAAAATCCAAAGAAATAAAAACTTGAAATATATTGATTTGCATATTATTCCTTTATATAATATGTCACATTCACCTTTTCAGTTGAATTGCAGAAAAACTACAACCTTTTCAGGATATTCTCATTTTCTGGGTAGTACCTGTGTATATTGCAATGACTCGGAGGCCTAGCTTGCCTGCTTGAATTACTCGCTAGCGTGCGTACTTGAATTCTTTCTAGTTTAACGAGCACTGCCAGATACAGTGTGACTCCACCCCCTTCCCGCATCTCATTAGTTAATTTTTTTTTATTTTTTTTTTTTACAAAATATCCCTGCCAACGTTTATGTGCGACACCCTGTCCCCAATGCATAATTAAAGCGCTGCAGCGACACCCCTGACACAAGGATTATATGGCTAATAACCTTCCCCGGAGAGACCCCACCCCGCCCCCATCCCCACCCTGCAACATATCGGATACAGTGTCTGCGTCACCGGGAGGCCTCGCAGTGGTAATGGCCTCATAAAGCTCCGCCCTGTAACAGCGAGCCGCTCCATTTGAATGGAAACCTTCTTTGTGTAAGTACGCCGCCAATATGGAAAATTAAAGCCAGTTAATAAAGAGCAGTGTTAAATCAATGGCGGTCGTAAAAGTTACGGGGTGATATAAAAAGTGCACGTGTGTGTGTGTGTGTGTGTGTGTGTGTGTGTAAGTGGCAGCTTGGACCTGAATTATCATGTTCATTTAATATCCAGCCTTCAAATGATGCAGAAAAGCCCAATAAAGGTCAATTAAGCAACTGGCCTCCCATCTCCATTTAGACTTTTATGGCACTTTTAAATCATGGGCGCTGTTGTTGAGGGGTCTGCGGGGAGGAGGGGGGGGATAGAGTAGAGAAATGTCTGACGGCTGGTTACTTAGAGGGCGCTAGCGGGTCAACGTGAGATGAACCAAGGGCTGCGTTTGAAGGGAAGTTGCGTCACAGCACACGCGTGAAGGCTCCTCCCAATTCCCAAAAGTCAGAAGGACGCTCCAAATGCACCCTCGGAATGCACCCTACTGTTAGCCCAGTCCAAGGCTGCACCGCTACTATCCTTCACCTCCTTCTGTATCCCAGGATGCCCTTCGTGCTGCTGCAAAGCATCCTGGGATCCTGGGAAGTCAGCTGAAATTAGCGCCATCTGCTGGCAAAGACACGATGTATAAATTTAAGTATTGAAATTTCACATCAAATATTCAGTTTTTAACGTAGAGTTTGAACATCCAACGTCATGATTGGATGGCGAACCAATGGTTAGCTTGATGCTATGAAAACGTCACTTCCGGAGTTGGCCAGCAGGAGGGAACGGCGGTGACGCAAGCAGGAAATACGCCGACGGCTAGACCGTCCCGGGTGGTTACAGAGGAGGCGGGGTTTGGTCCGTCCTTCTAGGCCGGGTCCTTGGGAGGACGCTTCCTTCAGACGGAGGACGCTTCCTTCCAAGGATGCAGACCCTGAATTGAGACTCAGCCAATGTCTATGTAGCTGTGGTGGCCTCAGTTTTGTCGTGATGCATTGAAGGTCGTGGGCCAGCGCAGTAAATAAAGTTGTCTTTGTGTTTCAATGTTCTGGTTCACAAGTTTGTACAATATCACAAGTCTGGAGTGAAGCTAACGGCTGTAATCATCGCGGTTGTTTGCAATTTAATTTTTACCAAAATGAAAAAACAAGAAAAAAAAGACATTGAAAGATCGGAAGCCCCACCAGGTGGCGTGCATGTCTTGTCATGACCTCTGCTGACCAATAAGAAGTCACTGCCAGAGTTCTTAGCCATGGGTGTTCTGTCCACCTCAGGTGTGATTTGCCATCACGATCGTTGAGATTCCATGATGGAAACAGGATCCGTTGGCTGCAACCTGCATTTCGTCTTTTTCTAATCAGAGTTTCTAACTCGACAAACATCGTAAACGCAGAATTCTACGGTAAAGGTGTTTTTTTTGTCTTTTTTCAATCATTGCAGACCTCGCCTCAATTTGAACTTGGCAGTGATCGCCTTCTAGAGGATTTTCCAGGGAACTGCAGACAGTTTTCCGTACAGCGGGGCGGGGGGGCCGGAACGAGGAGCGACTCCATGCAAACAGACTGCAACTCTCTGGCGCCACCGACGGGTCCTGCTGGAGGTGAGTCAGCGCAGGTTCAACCTTAAATTAGAGATGTTTTTCTTTCCGCTGCTGCTGCTGCTGCTGCTGCTGCTGCTGCTGCTGCTGCTGCTGCTGCTGCTGCTGCTGCTGCTCGGTGTTTCTTTTGTTTTGTTTCTTAGGTGGCTGTAATTCAGCGTGAACTTTCTACCTCTGTGGATTTTAGATTTACGGCAGAGGAGCTTTGCTTCGTTGTACGGAGGGAACACTTGATCATCTTTTTTTCTCTAAGACCGCGGAATGGTTTGATTCCTCTGAAAGTAGCTCAGAAAAAACATTCCCCTGGCCTCCATCCTCAAGCCAGCAGGTCTTCCAACTTCTTCTCCTTTTTTTTTTTTTTTTTTTCCAAAAAATGCAAAGAAAATCTCATTTTCTTAAAATTGATGAATGGTGAGCAGGGAGCTTTGATTGATCCCTGATATGTTTTGCATGTCTTGGCTTGTTTGTGCGTCTGTCGTTTTACATGCAGCCCCTAGGGGGGGGGGGGCAGAAGAATTGATAAAGCCTCCCAAAAAAAAAAATCTGCTAGCATGTCAAATAACGGACCGGCAAAGACATAAAATAATCAAATAACTGGTGAAATAAATGAGGACGGCCCTCCACTGATGACCAGACGAGGGCTGGAACTGACGCAACGTCGATGCCGTCTGTCCCGTCAGAGAGCCCAAGATGAATAATTCTCTTCCAAGCACAATGTGTATCGAGCGCTCGTTGACACGGCGGAGCCGCTGCATCGATGCGGCTTTATGCAGATCCATAATCTCATGAATAAATCATGATGGGCTAGTTAGAGCTGTGTTTTCTTTTTTTTTTAGTTCACCCCCCCTGGGCTCACAGTTAATAAACCAAAAATGAGGTTGTGTTGCAGCGTGACCTGAAACTCAATAAGGCCTGACTTGACCCAGAAGGATTTATATTTACCTCCAGAATTGACTTCCAGCCGGCGGGAGCATCGCTCTCTCATTTATTCTTTAGAAATTATTATTTTTTTTTTCTTTCTGCGGGTTTATATGAATGTTAAATTCAACCTGGCGTGACCTGATGTTCAAGAGGACGATAGAAGCCATTACACCCAGAAATATTAATAATAATTCATCCTAAAAAAAAAATATCAATTTCTTCACAGAATAATTTTTTTAATCAGAAAATAAATTTATTTCTTTAATAATTTTGTATATTATTATTTTGTAGTCTTTATTCATTTAATATTGGCATCTTTATCTCCGATTTGGTTTTGCTTTGGATTTTGCTCTTGGATTCCTGATCCCACTGACTGATCCCAGAAATGACAATACCATGTTTTTCAAATCTGTTTGCATGCACTTCCTGTGTAGCCGGGAACACAGAGCAGCAGAGCGCAGGATGCTAGCAGAGATGCGGGATGCTAGCAGAGCGCAGGATGCTAGCAGTGGCAGCAGCTAGCAGAGCGCAGGATGCTAGCAGAGCACAGGATGCTAGCAGTGGCAGCACCTAGCAGAGCGCAGGATGCTAGCAGAGCGCAGGATGCTAGCAGTGGCAGCACCTAGCAGAGCGCAGGATGCTAGCAGAGCGCAGGATGCCAGCAATGGCAGCAGCTAGCAGAGCGCAGGATGCTAGCAGTGGCAGCACCTGGCTCGTGCAACTTTAAAGACGTTTCGCTGTCTGCCGTCCTACAAAAACGTGTCACGTGCAGCAACTCAGCAAAATGCCAGGCAGGGAAAACCACCGGCGTGCTTTCCTTTTTATTTTTTTAATTTTTTTTGCCTCATTCCACTCATGCCTCACATCTGGATGGTGTCTGGCTGCATTACATGAGTGACTGGCTTAGTGACCCACATTCTCTAATGGGATTTTAGGTGTTGGGGAAAAAAAAAAAAAAAAAGCTCTTTATTTCAGTTCTAAGCAGATGGTCCTCTGTGATAGCGACCCCCCCCCAGCGCTTGAAAGCTCCAAAGTGGCGATTCAAGCGTCGCCCTCTGCAGGCAAATTATTAACCAAGTCAGTGCAAACTGAGTGTTTATCAGAGCAAAATAAGATATCAAATACTTGTGCACGCCTGTGAAGCTGCGCTGAGCTGGAGGCACCCCCCCCCCCCCCCCCACCCCACCCCACCCCACCCATCGCCACCATCTGTCATAAGTGCAGATCAATGGGGATGATGGATGGCCGACCAGGAGGCTCACTGGGGGAGGCGGGAGTCCGGGGTCGTGGCGCGAGGTCGCGACCCGGCGGAGTCCCGTCGACCGCAAGACCAGACACTTTCAGGGACTCCACCCCCGTCTTCCCTCTCACAGGAAGTGCTCTTTTTCCGACTTCCTGTCTGCGGAGTGGAGGCTCAATGACTCTCTGGCTGCGTCTCAATTCAGGCTCTGCATCCTTCCAAGGATGCATTTGAAAGGAGGTTGCGTCAGGCTAGACCGTCCCATGTGGTTACCGGGAGGCGGGGTTTGGTTGGTCCTTCTGGACCGGGTCCTTGGGAGGACGCTTCCTTCAGACGCAGGACGCTTCCTGCAGATGGGGGACGCTTCCTTCTGATGGGGACGCTTCCTTCAGGCGGAGGACACATCCTTCAGACAGAGGACGCTTCCTTCAGACGGAGGACACTTCCTTCAGACGGAGTACACTTCCTTCTGACGGAGGACGCCTCCTTCAGGCGGAGGACGCTTCCTTCAGACGGAGGACGCTTCCTTCAGATGGAGGACGCTTCCTTCAGGCGGAGGACACATCCTTCAGACAGAGGACGCTTCCTTCAGACGGAGGACACTTCCTTCTGACGGAGGACGCTTCCCTCAGGCGGAGGACGCTTCCTTCAGACGCAGGACGCTTCCTTCAGGCGGAGGACGCTTCCTTCAGGCGGAGGACGCTTCCTTCCGACGGAGGACGCATCCTTCCGACGGAGGACACTTCCTTCAGACGGAGGAGACTTCCTTCCGGCGGAGGAGACTTCCTTCCGGCGGAGGACGCTTCCTTCTGACGGAGGACACTTCCTTCAGGCGGAGGACGCTTCCTTCAGACGGACGCTTCCTTCAGGCGGAGGACACTTCCTTCTGACGGAGGACGCTTCCTTCAGGCGGAGGACGCTTCCTTCCGACGGAGGACGCTTCCTTCAGACGGACGCTTCCTTCAGGCGGAGGACACTTCCTTCAGGCGGAGGACGCTTCCTTCCAATGGAGGACGCATCCTTCAGATGGAGGACGCTTCCTTCAGACGGAGGACGCCTCCTTCAGACGGAGGACGCCTCCTCTCAGGGATTGAGACTCAGCCTCTGTTGTTGTTTTGATGGCTCAGATCAGGCATCAGATTTATCCGCCGCCACGCCGACCGTTTCTCTGCACAGTGCGGCAGCCACACACACACACACACACACACACACACACACACACACACTGACTCTGATTACACCTCCTTCAGTGGAGAAAGAGGCGCACAGTGACACGAAATCCCCCTCTCAATCACACGGAGTCTTACTTGTGCACACGTAATGACACACACACACGCACACACGCACACACACACACACGCAGGCAGCTGGCCGGCGCTGGTATCCTGCTCCCTGGTCCACCCGGCCAGTGGGGGATTGCTTGGGAAGAGCAGCACCTGCTCCTCCATTTGAAAACTATTTAGGGAGGCATCAAACTCCATCAGGGCCGGTCTGATTGCAGTCGCCTCTTCAGCCCCCCCCCCCCCAATCACTCAGTGAGTCAATTAGCCCCCCTGCCCCTGCCCCACACACACACACACACACACACACACACACACACACACAGGCGCCACGCAGGCAACATGCACAACACGCCTCTCATTCCCAGCCCTCCGCTCTGGGCTCCGCTGGGGGTGAGAGTCCATCGGCGGCTCCCGGCAACACCTGAGGCCCCTCCCCCCACCCGCTGGCAGCTAATAGCCGTGCTCCAAGGGCACCGTGGCCACGGTGGCATTCAGTTCACCCCCATTGCGGCCCTTTTTCATTTGGTCTTTTCTTTTTTTTTTTACCAGCCCGCCCGACTCCGCCCATTTACTAGAAGATGGGAGGAGACGGAGCGGCCAAGGGGAGAAGCAGGCCGGCCCGCTCGCCTCGGCAATCATTCACTTTGTTTTCGGCGGCGGTGGGATTAGATTGCGGCGTCCAGTGCGGCGCCGTCGCATCCTTTTATTTATTTATTTATTTATTTATTTATTTATTTGCGAAACCTTCCACTGCGTCCACTGCTTTTACCTGCGCTCTCTCTCTCTCTCGCTCTCTCTCTCTCTCTCTCTCTCTCTCTCTCTCTCTCTCTCTCTCTCTCTCTCCCTCTCTCTGTCTCTCTCTCTCTCTCTCTCTCTCTCTCTCTCTCTCTCTCTCTCTCTCTCTCTCTCTCTCTCTCTCTCTCTCTCTCTCTCTCTCTCTCTCTCCTCTCTCTCTCTCTCTCTCTCTCTCTCTCTCTCTCTCTCTCTCTCTCTCTCTCTCTCTCTCTCTCTCTCTCTCTCTCTCTCTCTCTCTCTCTCTCTCTCTCTCTCTCTCTCTCTCTCTCTCTCTCTCTCTCTCTCTCTCTCTCTCTCTCTCTCTCTCTCTCTCCCTCTCTCTCTCTCTCTCTCTCTCTCTCCCTCTCTCTCTCTCTCTCTCTCTCTCTCTCTCTCTCTCTCTCTCTCTCTCTCTCTCTCTCTCTCTCTCTCTCTCTCTCTCTCTCTCTCACTCTCTCTCCCTCTCTCTCTCTCTCTGACTGTGAGGCTCGCTCGCTCTCTCTCTCTCTCTCTCTCTCTCTCTCTTCCTCACTCTCTCTCCCTCTCTCTCTCTCTCGCTCGCTCGCTCTCTCTCGCTCGCTGGCAAGCTCTTATTTATTCAGGGCCTTGTTGAAATAATGGAGTTGACACATCTGTCAGATGGTGAGAGGAGGAATGCTAAAAGGTCACCGGGCGAAGTACCAGCTGCTCCCGCACCAGAACCTTGCCTGCCTCCAAATAGCACAGTCATTACACCGCAGCAGATGGGACTCTCGCGTCCACGCACCGCACACACACACACACACACACACACACACACACACACACACAGAGGTGCCGTCGCACCAGACTCTCGTCACAGACAAGACGACCAAACAGGCTGAGACATGAACTGTACACATCTGCTCTCTCTCTCTCTCTCTCTCTCTCTCTCTCTCTCTCACACACACACACACACACACACACGCGCGCTCACCTGACCTCACCTGCGACACTCTGCAGGTTCCTCTTTTCATCGCCTCTGACTCCTGTGTGTAAGGTCAGTGTCGGCCACCTGCAGGGGGCGCCACCCTCTCACAACCAGGGCACAACAGGAAAAAAAAAGACTCCACTGCAGTCATCGTATGCGTCTTCCTCTTTTCCTTTTAAAAAAAAAAAAAATCCAAAAATACATTTTCATTTTTTCTTTCAAAAGATCTGCAACCTCTAGGTTCCATCGTGTCCGCTTGATAAACTGATGCTGTGGCTTAATTCTCTCGGTGCGTCCTACGTTTTTCTTTCTGGTCCTCTATGTCCCCACAACTCACATTTCTGAAAATTAGCCCAGTGTGATGTCACAAAGGGCACCTATACCTATCCCCTTCCCCAGCCAGTTGTCGGCTCCGCCCTCACACAACGCCTTTGTTCTTCTCTGTTCTGCTGCCTCCGAGGGTCTGCTGCCGACGTGACTTTTAGCAGGAGGCTGCAAACAGAGGGCTGCTCTCCGCTGCTCTCCGCTGGAGGCAGAATGAGATTTTGACAAGGACAAGGTGACCTCCAGACAAACTCCTCACTGGATGTGTGTCAGGAGTTGGTGGACTCAAATGCACGACAACCACTGATGCAGTTTAAGGGCTTTATTGAAGAGTAGAGGTCGGGTGAGAGAGGCAGGCGAGATCGGAGTCGGCGGACGGGCGGAGGTCGATGACAGCGACAGGATCCAGACGGGGCAGACGAGGAACGTAGTCGGAGCCGAGCAGGGTCGTTACCGGGGAAGCGGTCCGAGGACGAGGCGGAGACAGGGTCGGAGACGGGCGGTGGTCAACCGGGGAACGAAGGAGGGCAACAAGGAGACAGGCGCTGGATTACTGGTGCAAAGCAAAACAGATAATCTGGCAACTGGGAAACGTGGGAGACTTAGAGGTTAATATAGCCGGTGCAGATCACAGGCAAAGAATGTTGGCTATCAAGATCATAGGGGCAGATTGTTGGCTTGGAGACCGTGACAATGTGAAGCTTCGCTTTAAACATGACAAAGTGGAAACGTTGCCAAGTGCGCTTTTAATTTGGAGGAATGAGTCCACAAGGCCTCCTCACCAGGTTGAAAGACAAAAGATCTGAGGATCGTCGTACTAGGAGACTTTTGATGGAACCTTTTCACACCCCTCCTGTTGTGTAATTGATCATCTCACACCATGACGGCGTCTCTGAACAGCCTTGTGTCTCCGGCCCGGCTGATTTGGTGGAAGAAGAAGAAAAAAGGAAGTGCACGGCATTGTGGAAAGTGCAGAAAAGCCCGAGGCCTCGCTCTAAGTGCTGCCTTTGATGGAGCTCTGTAGATTCACTTTAGCTTTGAATGGAAAGGCTCTTTTTTTTTTCTGATGACTGGGTAAAAAAAAAAAAAAATAAAAATATCTATATCGTTACGTGGGAGAAAGAAAATTGATCCCGGTTCCCCCAGAGGCAGTGGAGCGACCTTAATCACCTCGCAGGAGGAGGAACAGAAAAGAAAAAGCTAACCAACCCAGTCAGATGCTGGAGTGCACTTCAGAGCTGCCGTGTGAGCCGTCATCAGAGCAGAGACTTGGAGGCGGCCGGCGCCGTCGACTCCGGCGAGGAAACGCCGTCGCTTTCCCCTGCGATATTAGCTTTGGTTTTCCAATCCGGCTTGTGTTGTCTCGTTGTGCGTCTATTGTTGCGTGTGAAGAGCTGCAGGGAAGCCGCGGCTGCGCTCCACAACTAGAACGCAAGGAGGAGGAGGAGGAGGAGGAGGAAGAAGAGGAGGAGGAGGAGGAAGAGGAGGAGGAGGAGGAGGAGGAGGAGGAAGAGGAGGAGGAGGTTATTGTATGCAAATGTGTCGCAAACACGAAGAAAATACAACTCATTGCTTATTGATGTTTAGCCTTTAAAACAACAACAGCAGCAGCAGCAGCAGCAGCAGCAGCAGCAGCAGCAGCAGCAGCAGGCAGGGTCAGGGGTCAGGGGTCAGGGGTCAGTCTATCTCCACTGGAGAATAACAACTCGCTTCCCGCATGAGATTTGCGTGGTGCACAAAAGCACACAGACGATGAGGCAACAGTCCTCAGTCTGTGTTCGGCCATAAAGCAACGCAGCATTAAAATACTAATCACGCATAAATCATGTAAATGCAGAGTGGAGGATTCAGCCGCTGAGTTTTTACAGCCCGGCGCAGCGACGTCTCTGCTGCAGGAGGTTAAAGCATCACTTCTCCACTTCCAACTCTGGTGTGTTGTTTTTGTTGCTTGCACTCCTCCCAGTGTCCCACAGCCAAACCTGCTCAGGGTGGAGTCAACAGGAGCCCATTCATATTTTCACATTTGTGAGCTGGCGGCTCCGGAGTGAGAGCGGCGACCCCACCTGGAGGACGAGAGAGAGAGAGAGAGGAGAGAGAGAGGAGAGAGAGAGAGAGAGAGAGAGAGGAGAGAGAGAGAGAGGGAGAGAGAGAGAGAGAGAGAGAGAGAGAGAGAGAGAGAGAGAGGAGAGAGAGAGAGAGAGAGAGAGAGAGAGAGAGAGAGAGAGAGAGAGAGAGAGAGAGAGAGAGAGAGAGAGAGAGAGAGAGAGAGAGAGAGAGAGAGAGAGAGAGAGAGAGAGAGAGAGAGAGAGAGAGAGAGAGAGAGAGAGAGAGAGAGAGAGAGAGAGAGAGAGAGAGAGAGAGAGAGAGAGAGAGAGAGAGAGAGAGAGAGAGAGAGAGAGAGAGAGAGAGAGAGAGAGAGAGAGAGAGAGAGAGAGAGAGAGAGAGAGAGAGAGAGAGAGAGAGAGAGAGAGAGAGAGAGAGAGAGAGAGAGAGAGAGAGAGAGAGAGAGAGAGAGAGAGAGAGAGAGAGAGAGAGAGAGAGAGAGAGAGAGAGAGAGAGAGAGAGAGAGAGAGAGAGAGAGAGAGAGAGAGAGAGAGAGAGAGAGAGAGAGAGAGAGAGAGAGAGAGAGAGAGAGAGAGAGAGAGAGAGAGAGAGAGAGAGAGAGAGAGAGAGAGAGAGAGAGAGAGAGAGAGAGAGAGAGAGAGAGAGAGAGAGAGAGAGAGAGAGAGAGAGAGAGAGAGAGAGAGAGAGAGAGAGAGAGAGAGAGAGAGAGAGAGAGAGAGAGAGAGAGAGAGAGAGAGAGAGACAACATGAAGGTTGACTTGGATCGCTGGGAGTCGGTCTGAATGTGAGCGGACCAATCAGAAGCCTTTGAGGAGGAGAGGCGGGAGCTGCAGATCGGCGTTGACTTTTACCTCCATATTCTTCAAAAACGTGCAGTAAAACTCAACTAGACGTGAATTTTAAAGGCGCATATTGCCAACGTAAAAGTACACGTTTCAATATTTCTTTTCCTTTAGAAATGAATCCGTGTAGTTTTGCCAGACTGCCAGCGTTTGGCTGCTTTATTCCCAGGATGAGTCCAACTGAGTTTTGGAAAACTTCTCTTCTGTCGGAGCTGCAGATCAGACGAGCGTGAAATGTGTCTGGATTCTCGATAAAGTGACGACTAAACAAACACACAAACAAACACACAAACAGCAGCCGCTCCTTCTTTTCTTTCTCGCCCGTCGTTTGTTTGCGATGCTGTGAAACTTTGCGTTCGGTGAAATTCTCCCATATGCGGCCCATTAGCACAACCGTCGGGTACGAGGTGCCCCCCCCCTCCTCCCCCTGCCATCCCCCTCCCCCCTCCCCCTCTGGTGGGCATGTGACAGAGTGGCGGGATTGGCGGTCGGACGCGACTTGACAGATGAAAGAGTTCTAATGGCGAGCTGTCATTAGTAATAAGCTTTAATCGCACGTCCGTGCCCGCCGAGCGCCCCCCTCCCCTCCTCCCCCCCCCCCCCCCCCTCTCCATCCCTCCGTCATGGCTGCTGGTCGCTGTTCGTGCGCTTAGCGCAGCTCTCGGCGCCGATGTGATTGACATCCTTTGCCTGGCTTCACCCTTCGGCGCCCTCCCCAGATTTAGAGCACCCCCCGCCCCACACACACACACACACACACACACACACACACACACACACCCCCCGCACGGTACACAGCAGGCAGCCGATTCTTTTTTCGTGGCTCCTGGGCTGCAGCAGATTTACAGTCGTTTTGATTTATTAGCTGCTAGCAGGTTGGGTGTGGGAGGGGCTGGGTGGGGTGGGGGCGCTGGTGATAATGACAGACAGCTGGTCACGAAGCGCAGTGGGATGGTGGTGGTGGGGGGGGGCTGCTGGGAGCCTACACTGTCTGCTTTAATGGAATCAACAGAACGCTAAACAAGATTGAGTTGAAAGGCGTTTTGCAGCGAGTGGACGCCGGCGGTGCCGCGTCCAAGACGTTTCAGAGGGAAGCCACTGCGACTTCCTGTCTGATTAGCCACGCTCGGCTAGCTGCAGCTCCAGTTTGCCACGCTTGAAACAAGTGTGTGACCCCGCAAACTGCCTGGCCAAGAGTCCACCTGCAGCCTGGCGTGTTGCCAACGACCCCTCGAGGTGATGTCGTCTCGCCACTAGGTGTCGTAGGTTTGTGTTGGATGTGGTGCCAAAACAAACCGGCTCCCCGCAGGAGGACATAGGGCGTGTTTTCCTCGCCTCGCCTCGCCTCGCCACGGGCACTGGCCGCTACACGGTTGTAGGGGGCGCTGTTTTGGTACCGCTATCGTGGAGGGGCCAGGCGAGACGAAGCGAGTCTAGTGGTGAGGTAGCGACGAGCCAGGGCACTGATTGGCTCAGATTTTCTGACGAAAGGTGAGAGCGACTCTCTGCGAAAACAGCGCGAAAACCCAACCGACGGTTCCTGTAGGTGGCGTGCGTTTTTAGTGGTGAAGATGGCTGAGCGATTTTTGCCGTGGACAAACTCCGAGGTCCGATGTTTTTCTTGTGTGTTCAGCCCGGCCGCCCAGAGTCTTTCCTGAATTCTTTTACTTTGGTCCAATTTTTCTCTTATTAAAAAGCAACCACAGAGCGACCAGCAGGTGCAAAACAACCTCTACGTTGTCCATCGCTGCGCTGTTGTGTGTCGCAAAGAAATGACTCGGACGAAAACATTGGCCCGCTTTACCGCGTCGACTCCGCCCACAGAGCCAATGAAAACACAATCGTACCCGGGCGTGGCAATGAAAACACGGCCTTAGTGGATAGAACGGGACCGTCGGTGTCCATGGACCATGTCAAGTCATGTTCTGGCTTATCATGACCAGGAAAAAAATTATTCTAACTCTTCATGTTCTGTATCTCATTTCCGCCTGGCTGAGAAAAAAAGCCACCGGCTGCAGGCGCCGGGATAACACTAATCTTCATTTGTGGTGGGAAATGTGCTGAAGATGTTTTTCACCCCTGTTCTGAAACACTCAGACTCCCTCTGACCCATCGCTGCCGAGACGCCTCCTCACAAATGCTGGAAATTGTCACCGGGGAAAATAAGTGGGAAAGTGGGGAAGGTTGAGGAAAAGAAAAGGACGGAATTGTTTGCCAAGCGTTTGAGTTGAATCGGGAACGCCGCAGCTGGGCAGCAGGCGGGAAATTGATGCTGTTATGAACGTTAATGGAGGGCGGAAGAATGAATGCGGTTGCATAAAAAATGGCTTTGATTTAAAGGAGCAGACAGGACGGCCTCACCTGCAGAGAGAGAGGGAGAGAGAGAGAGAGAGAGAGAGAGAGAGAGAGAGAGAGGGAGGAGCTTCTGCTGCAGTTTGAAGAGAATTCTGTTTCTGCCTCTGAGGAAACCTTTTATATTTTTTCCCTTCTGAACTTGTTGCTGTGCTGCAGGTTTTTCAGACGGCATGAAACATTCCAGACACCTTTGACATCTGCAGAGAGAAACGCTGGACGAGGCCGAGGTCACGCTCAGACTTCGCATGCGCTACGGCTACGTTAGCATGGTGGGAGGTTTTTCACAAAGACGCCGCCGCCGCTGACCTTGGCTCTGTGGAACAGCCGTGCTTGACAGAGGGATAATGACATGCAAATGAAAGATGCAGAAGGTCGACGCACTCTGCAGCAGCTAGCCGTCAACTAGCGCAGCGGCGACTCACCTGTTGGTCGCTGCTGGGATGGAGTCAAGTGCGGTGGTGTGTGTGTGTGTGTGTGTGTGTGTATGTGTTGGGGGGGTGAAGTTCAGGCAAGCCATGATGGTGCTGGTAGCCATATGGCTGCTGACAAGGATGTAGAGGTAGGGAGGGGGTTGGGGGCGGAGGGAAGAGGAAGTCGCGCTGGAAGGGCGACGCCGCACGTCTCCCCTCTGCCCAGCAGGAGGCGGCGGTGAGCCAGAGCACCGCCGCGTTGACTGACATCGGCACTGATTGGATCCACCGTGGAGCCGCATCTCCTGACAGCAGTGATGCTGTGTGTCTGGACAGGACCTGTAGGGCGTGTGTGTGTGTGTGTGTGTGTGTGTGTGTGTGTGTGTGTGAGAGTGAGGGAGAGAGAGAATGCACTGAGTATCCACCAGCTGGGAGGATCCAGGTGCCGGCTTCCTGTCACCTCCTTGGCTCCTCCTATTACCGCTGCCCTCCGGGTGGCGCTCAGTCAACCGCCGCTTGCTGCCAGATCAATATTGACCCGCGTGTCGTTCCACCACTGAAGGGCTCCTGCAGTCCGGCACTCTGACCCGTCGTTAGGCCGAGCAGCCGGGACAGACCGGGTCGGAGTGGTGGTGATGCTACTGGAAAGAGTTTGGAAGAGAATTTGACGAGAGGTCAAAAAAACAGAGACTATGGCTGTGTCTCAATTCAGGGTCTGCATCCTTGGAAGGAAGCGTCCTCCGTCTGAAGGAAGCGTCCTCCGTCTGAAGGAAGTGTCCTCCGTCTGAAGGAAGCGTCCTCCGTCTGAAGGAAGCGTCCTCCCAAGGACCCGGCCGAGAAGGACGGACCAAACCCCGCCTCCCCGGTAACCACCGGGACGGTCCAGCCTTCGGCGTATTTCCTGCTTGCGTCACCGCCGTTCCCTCATGCTGGCCAACCCTGGTAGTGACGCTTAATAGCATCAAGCTAACCATTGGTTCGTTATCCAACCATGGCGTTGGATGTTCAGAAAGTAAAAACCCTGCGTTAAAAACTGAATATTTGAAGTGAAATTTCAATACTTAAATATATACATCGTGTCTTTGCCAGTAGATGGCGCTCATTTCAGCTGACTTCCCAGGATCCCAGGATGCTTTGCAGCAGCACGCAAAGCAGCCTGGGATACAGAAGGAGGTGAAGGATAGTAGCGGTGCAGCCTTGGAATGGGCTAACAGTAGGGTGCATTCCCAGTACGCATTTGGAGCGTCCTTCGGACTTTTGGGACTTGGGAGGAGCCTTCACGCAGTGTGTGACGCAACTTCCTTCAAATGCAGCCTTGGAAGGATGCAGACCCTGAACTGAGACACAGCCTATGTGCTCACTGAGCCAGTGCAGTGGCTCAGTGAGCTTCACCTGTGTCTCCTCCCCTTACCTGAGCCCTCCTCCACCTGCGGCACTGGACCGTATTTGGGAACCCAGAAGGTGAGAAAGTGGGGAGAGAAAGAGACGCCGGTGGTTGCGGGGCGGGCTTGGATTGAGTTTGGATTGAGAATTGGATTTTGGATTGGATTTACAGAAAGAGACGGAGCCTCGTTTGGATGAGCTGCTTCCTGTGTTGCTTAATTATGTTTGAAAACCAGCATTTAAAAAAAAAAAAAAAAACATTTGGAAAAGCTAGTGCGGCCCCTCTTCTTTTGTTTTTCTACTCCTCTTCTCCTGGTACATTCTTGGTGACTCCTCCTAATTCCTCTACGTTGGACATTAGTAGAAACGTAACCACTGACATTCAGTGAATATTGAGAATGCTTCAACACACGTATCAAAATGAAATTTGAAAAAGATAGAAACGGTAGCAGACGTTTCGTTTTTATTTAATCACAGCAGGCTAATAAACAAAATAACATAGTTGTCAACTTGAGTCAGAATTGTGTAATCAACCCCGACTCAATCAGCGCAGCAGGTGTGTGTAATTTCCATCATTAAATCTTTGGTGTTTCACAGCAGCTTTAATTATTTTGTCTGTTTTTTTGGGTGTCGGATTCCTGCGGACCTGCGTGGAGCCGGCTTGTGTCGGTTTGACACCCAAAAACGCCTCTAGTGGTGGAAATTATACTGCACGCTGCCGATTCAAGATTCCGCCACTCGTGGGAAATCATTTGTGCGTCTTTGGGCGTGTCGGAGTTTTTTTTGTGTGTGTGTTTTGCCGCTCACCGTCAACGTTGTTGTTGACTCCTAAAAGCAGCATTGTTGCACAAATGGCTAACGCGAGGCACGAGCTACATTTTCCATAACCGTCTCACTGAGATGGCCTTTTTTTTTTTTTTATTATTATTTTTTTTTTGCTGACAAAGCTCCAAGGACGGAGACGAGCTGAGTGCTGAACGCGCCGCTGCCTTTTTCTGCGGCTTCAGGACCGTTTCCAGTCGTGGCACACAGGTGATAGCTGGGTAATGGCTTCTAATTAGCCGCCTTTTGCGCCCCCTTCTCCCCACCCTCCACTGCCAACTCCTCATTGGCGGCGGCGGCGGCGGCGGGCATTGTAAAAAAAAAACCAGGGATCTTCAATTACGTTGCGTGCCATTTACATATGCTAATTAGGATCATATTAATTAGGTTGAAATTGGGTAATTAGCCGGCTCTCATTTAAGGCATTGTTCATTACGCTGAATGCACAGGAAAGGTGTTTGAAGTTTCTACCCCCCCCCCCCACACTCCTTTATTCATTCATTCTCTCTCCGAGCTTGTGTGTGTGTGTGTGTGTGTGTGTGTGTGTGTGTGTGTGAGAACTGGGCTGCCTGCCACGTCTGAATTGAGCCTCGGCGGCGTATTTAATAATTTAAGCATCCCAGCTCATGCGAGGGGATGCACCCACAGCTTTCATCGTTACCAAGCATATGGTTCCGTAATGAGACGGCTTGCTAGTAAAATAGTAATGCCAGCGCCGGGCGGAAGGGAAGGGACCAAAAAAAAAAAAAGGAAAGAAGGAGAAGAAGCTGGCCGTGCCTTTGTTCTTCTTCTCCTCCTCCTTCTTCTTCTTCTTCTTCTCTTTAGCGGCTGGATCCATTGTGCCGGCCTCGTCTCCCTGCTGGTTGTCTGGAGCTGCGAGATGTTAAGCTCGACTCTCTCCAACAAAAAATGAAAAAAATAACAAAACCAAACAAAAAACAAACAGGTTCCCTGCAGGTTGAAGGAATGAGCCAAACATAAACATAGCATAAACATTATTATCGCGAGCTGAGTTGTGAAACACTTTTCCTTCTTCTTCTTCTTCTTCTTCTTCTTCTTCTTCTTCTGTTTCTTTTTATTTTGCAGCAGCGTGGTGCCCATTGATTCCACTTCTGCGGCTCGCTGTGCAATTATGCACAGCGGCCCGGCGCATTACAGATCGCTGTGTAATTCTGTTGCCATGGCCGATTTGTTTTTGTGTGTGTGTGTGTGTGTGTGTGTGTGTGTGTGTGTGTGTGTGGTTTAGTTGTTGTGTTGTGGTGCCCCCCCCTTGCTCCCCCTGGAGGCTCCTGGAAGTCGTGTCTTCCTGGTGCAGAGGCCCAGAGGCCTTCTGGGACACGACGTGGCTGTTCCGGCCTCACCCTCCTCATCAACCCCCCCAGTCTCCTGAGGTGTTGCGTGTGTTTGTGTGTGTGTGTGTGTGTGTGTGTGTGTGTGTGTGTGTGTGTGTTTATTCTCAGACGCTGCGGGGAATATTATCATCCTCGGCGGGAAGATGATGAATGATGTTCTGCCCTTCAACTCTTCTTGAATAGTAAATTGCACCCCCCCCCCACTCCCCCCCGGCCCCCTACCTCCCAGTGCCCCACCTCCTGGCCCCGCCCCCTCTCAGCTGGTGACGGAGGGAGAAAAGTCTTTATTTATTCAGAGACGCAGGATTACAAACATGAGACAAGGTCGCCGATCCCCGAATTCACACAAGTACAATTTTGCAGGCGTGCGATGGATGTAAATCAGCCCCCTTTGTGATGTCACAGATGAGACGCCGCCTCATATGTGCACCCTTGCAACGACAGATCATGATTTTTTTTTTTTTCAGCAGGAGGCTGTACACAGAGGGCTAAGTGCACAGCTCTCTGTGTGATTGTCGTTAAAACCTGAGATCCTCTTCCTCTTCCTCTTCCTCTTCCTCTTCCTCTTCCTCTTCCTCTTCCTGTCCCGGCGTCCTCGTATCCTCGCACCTTCAGACCACTTCCTGGTTTTTTTATTGTTGTTCAAGTGCTGCGTGTTTCTCTCTGAAAAGGCAGAACTGGTGCAGGAAGCTGGCCTTCCTAAACGGACCTGATCAAGCGGAACACTTGAGGGAAATTTTATCGCCATGGTTTCATTTGTTCCGTATTCATTCATTCAGTCAAAGAATGACGAAGGTTGAATTATTCCGGATGAATCAAAACACAAAGAATCCCGTGAATCAAGCCAACAACCGCCTGTCAACACAGCCAGTTGATTCTCCCTGCCGCTAGGGGGAGCTGTGGTATACCCTATTAGGAGAGCCTCCATGCACACGATTTTTTTTTAATTTAGTTATCTATTTTTATTTAATTTTTTTTTTTTTGCCGGTGCAGCGACTTGCCAAAGATTGAGAGAATCTCGGAGGATCACGCAGAGAAGTACTAAAAAAAAAAAAAAAAGAAAAGAAAAGAGAAGAAAAGAAAGAGGGATTGAGGGAGAGAGAGAGTAGAAAATCCTCTGAAGACGATGCAGATCAGATTCCGTCCTGAAGGAGAAAATATCGTAAAGATGCAGCAGGAGGATCACCTTCAGTTTCTGTCTTCACCCCCACCTCCACCCTGAGGGGTGAGGAAGATTGGGGAAGGTTGGGGGAGGGTGTGGTGGGAGTGGGGTGGGATGGGGGGGGGGGCTCAGGGGGAACATTTGTCAGCGGCGCTCGGTCGCTCTGTCGCCCGCCTGATTGAATTCATGGAGGAGAGACGGTGAGACGATGCTTGAGTGCCTCTCATCTTCATGTTTTTCCCCACCACTGCCCCTGTCGCGTGAGTGTGTGTGTGTGTGTGTGTGTGTGTGTGTGTGTGTGTGTGTTTCTCCCTTCCACCACTCTCTCCATCCGTCCGTCTCCTCGCTCGTCCCTCTCTCTCTCTCTCTGGGCTGGACTCAGATCTCAACGTCGCTCCAACCTTTCATTATGACAAGACAAAGCTTTAATCTCTCACCAGCCCCCCCGACAGGCAGGCAGGGGAGTGGGCGGAGTTAGTGGTGACAGCCGTGACGCACGCACGCACACACACACACGCGAGGTGTAGGTATGTCTGTTACATGTTCTGAAACAAAATAAATAGTGTGTGATGTCACAAAGGGAGCTGGGACCTCACCGACAGCTCCGCCCCTCTGGGACCCTCCTCGTTCACGCCCCCTCTTTCTTATTGGAACAGTTCTGGAATGTGTCCCTTTGTGATGTCACAGGATGCTGTGCAGCGACCGGCTGCCTCTGATGACACCCAGCTGGGTGTTTTGGCCCCGCCCTCCGAGGCTAGCCTTTTTATTGGTCCCCTGTGGTTTAGCCGGAGGCTGTAAACAGAGGGCTAAACACGCTGTCTCCTGGACACATGGGGAGGTTCTTGGTTTTTTTTTTTTTGGAGGCCTTGCGACAAGAAAACGGTAACAATGTGAAAATGGGAACTTTTATCGAGATTTCCGCTGTGGCGTTGACAGCGAGAGGACGTTGAGTCACGTAAGAAAGAGGAAATGTGTCGCGACAGCCGTCGCAAAACAAAACAAAAACCAAAGCAACAAAGTCGTCTTTTTCTTTCACGCCGCCGCTGCCCGACGAAGACTCGACGAAGACTCGACGAAGACTCGATGAAGACTCCATGAAGACTCCACGAAGACTCCACGAAGACTCTATGAAGACTCCATGAAGACTCCATGAAGACTCGACGAAGACTCGACGAAGACTCCATGAAGACTCCATGAAGACTCCATGAAGACTCCATGAAGACTCCATGAAGACTCGACGAAGACTCGACGAAGACTCCATGAAGAGAAGACTCCATGAAGACTCGATGAAGACTCGACGAAGACTCGACGAAGTCTTCATGGACACCACGCCATTGGCCCCGCCCATTTCTTGTTTTGTCACACATCACAGGGACTTCCTAACCCCCCCCCCCCCCGGCCGGCCGAGGTGACAGCCTGATTGGATATCTGAAGGAGGCTCCCGCATCCATTTGCATGCTAATTGACAAATATGCCGCCATCGCTGCCGCCCCCCCCACCCCATACACACACACACACACACACACACACATCCTCCTGTGTGTGTCTCCCGTTGTTAACTGCCCCCGGTGGATGTAAGCGCTCCGACAAACCTGGCAACCCTCAGTGGGTTCCCATCTCCACCTTCAAAGCAGGGGAAGAAGATTAAGGAGATGAAGGAGGAGAAGAGGAGGAAGAGGAAGAGGAAGAGGAAGAGGAAGAGGAAGAAGACGAAGGGGTTTCAGTGGGGAGCAGCGACAGGATGGCTGACGAGCTGTCAGAGGCTCCTCTGGGAGACACAGTGAGGACCAAGCCAGAAACAAGCAGCTATCAAAGAGGCCCCACAGAGAGGAAGTGTGTGTGTGTGTGTGTGTGTGTGTGTGTGTGTGTGTGTGTGTGTGTGTGTGTGTGTGTGTGTGTGTGTGTGTGTGTGTGTGTGTGTGTGTGTGTGTGTGTGTTTTACCGGCTGGACGTGAGCAGCTGATGGTTCCTGCTCTGGTTCTCACAGGCTGGAGGAAATCTCACGGATGTAGCAGAATCACCTGCACACACACACACACACACACACACACACACACACACACACACACACACACACACACACCTCTTCCTGCCTCAGTCCGAGCTGAGCTGCAGTTTGGCTTCGTTGCAAAACGTTTCCACCTCCTTTGATTGAGCAGGAATCTGCTGTGTTGGGTTCAGTGGAGTCCAGTTGACCTCTCCGACCTCTGCGACCTCTGCCACCTCTGCAGCCTGCGCAAGTCAAACACCGTCACACGGCAACAGCCGCGGCGTCAGATCATAAAATCCACCATCAAACAAATTCAATGAAATTTAAAAAAAAAGCTGCTGCTTTATTGACATGTTTGCAAATTGTGTGTGTGTGTGTGTGTGTGTGTGTGTGTGTGTGTGTGTGTGTGTGTGTCTGATCCAGTGAGGGGCAGCAGCTGTGGTTTTGACCTCTTGCCAGAGTGTGTTTAGTGCAGAGAGGTGTGGAGTGGATGCGGAGGAGAGATTGTCGCTCTTTTCAACCAGAGGTGCTTGGATTGAAATGAATGAATGAATGAATGAATGAATGAATGAATGAATGAATAAATAAGTAGACTGATCTCCTCCTGCTCCTCCAGTCTGACTCTGTGACTTTGATGATCCCCCCAGTCTCCCTTTTCCTTTAACCCCCCCCCCCCTCACCCCCCCCCCCCTGCCTTCTCGGACCCCATAAATAATTCCCATTGCCTCTGTGTGTGAGCATGCACAATGAAATATGTATGGCTACACGGCATGGTGCTTTTTGAAAAGAACTCTTTCAAAGGTAGCGGAGCTCTGCTGAAATCTTCATGAGCGCCGCAGTGGATTCCTCGCCGGCTCTCGCGTCGGCGCTGGTAAATACTTGCATTGGAAATGCGAGGGTGGTGGGGGTGGAGGGAGGGTGGTGGTGGTGCTGTTTTGTATTTTTTTCCTTTTTGTTTTGTTGTTGTTGTTGTTGTTGTTTTTGGAAGAGCGACGGCTCGCGCAGAAGGAAAAGCAGGAAATATCCAATAAGCTTCCAGCTGTTGCAGCAGACACACGAGTTCTGTTGCGAAAAGGGGAGGGGGGGGGGCAAAAAAAAAAAAAAAATTAGAGACACATGTTTGCACATCAGGTTGTCGTACGCCGACTGTGATTAAATATAGATGTGCGAGGTTGTAACCGCACACGGTTCCTGGCGTTTGAAAGGAAAAACTCCAGCGCCTCCCGAGGCTGCGGCGTCTGCGTGACGGATTAATGCTCTCTCTTTTCCTCTTGCTTTTTTCCTCTTTCTTTTTTCCCCTTTCTTTCTTTCTTTCTTTCTTTTTTTTTTTTTTTGTTACTGCTTGTCTGCAAGTTTGCGATAATGTTAGCGGCCCCCCTGCGCCATGCAGAATTCATTTCCTCGCCGCTTCCCCTGCGACACTCCTGCTGAACTCCTGCTCTGAAAGACGCGCTGTCCTCCCAACTGGGCACCCCGTGATGTCACAAAGGGCACCGATATCTCAGTGAACACCCCCCAACCCCTCCCCAGCCAGGGCCGGAGCCAAGTGTCGGGGAGACTTTCACAATAAGAGAGTCACAGCACAGTGAGCCCTCTGTTTGCAGCCTGTTTATAACCTTTGGTTTGAGCAAATTTGAGGAGCATCCACATCTTCAACCGTCACGTCTTCTTCTTCTGTGTTCCTCTGCTCTTTGCTCCCTCTTCTCCTCCAGGTTCTTCTTCTTCTACTTCTTCTCCTCCTCCCTCTTCTTCTTCTTCCTCTCCTGCAGCCTAAAGGGAAGCCTCTGCACGCTGCCCCTGCTTCTTCCTTTTCTTCTTCTTCTCCTCCAGTTTCTTCTTCTTCTTCTACTACTTCTTCTTCTTCTCCTCCAGTTTCTTCTTCTTCTTCTTCTCTACTTCTTCTCCTTCTCCTTCTTCTCCCTTCTTCTTCCTCCTCCTTCTTCTTCCTCCTCTCCTGCAGCCTGAAGGGAAGCCTCTGCACGCTGCCCCCGCTTCTTCCTTTTCTTCTTCTTCTTTCTTTCCATCCCACTGCCTAGTTATTTATTTTCTCCACTTCATTGCAGAGGACAGGAAAATGTTCTACAATAAATACAGAGATAAATGAAAAGGACACTCAGTAATCAGGGTCGAGGAACGTGGAAGGACGGCAAGCAGTTTTTCTTTTTTTTTGCTCGGTGCGCGACGTCCTTGAACCTCCGAGGAAAACAGGAAAAAGAAACAGATGAGAATCGACAGATACTTGTTTTTTTTTTTAACGCTCCACACCTCTCTTCCATCCTCCTCCTCCTCCTCCTCCTCCTCCTCCTCCTCCTTCTCCTCCTCCTCCCCCACTCTGCTCAACACAAGAGCCTCTGGCTCTCAGCGAAGCCGCACGTTGGCTTGAATTTCTAATATTTGTCTGTGCGGACTGTGTGTGTGTGTGTGTGTGTGTGTGTGTGTGTGTGTGCGTGCGAGACTAGTCGGTATTCCGAGCGTGAGCGCAATGCCTCCACGCTTCCGCAGCTAAAACCTGTTGAAATGTAAGGTTGCCCTCTGACTCTGGCTGAGAGCGAAGCTGCAGGGACGAGAGCCGCATCCTCCCTGCAGGGGTGTGTGTGTGTGTGTGTGTGTGTGTGTGTGTGTGTGTGTGTTTGTTTTGGCATGCAATGAAAACAAATCGCGAGCCGTCAGAGTGGTTCCTCTCTGTATTATTTGACTGCGTTTTCAGTTTTGTTGCGCTGGTGCAAGAAAAAGACGTCAAGACTTTTCGTTCTGTTGTGTTGTTGAACTCCTGCTACGAACACCCAGCAGCCTCTCTGCTGAACTGAAGGTGGCGCTCCTGAAGGATTCCGGGCCGAAGCGTCTCGACCGTAGCTCCGCCTTCTTCTCCTCCGTGCTGATTGGTCTGCTTGATCTCTGGCGGCTTGGAAACCGCTTGACTGAAATTGCGTCTTTCCAAACCCGGCCTGCCTTAAAATGTGCAAGGCTTCGTATTGTTGCACTAGGCTCCACCCACTGACCCGCCGATGGTCTAACACCAAAATATTTATGCGTAAATGGAAAATCTTTATTTATGCCAAAACTCTGACTGCTTGAAAAAAAAACTTTTTTTTTTTTACACCTTTTGTAGATTTTGTAGCCATAAATAAAAAAAAAATGGGCAACTCTTCCCAGCACTGTTTTTACTTATTTATTCATCTATTTTTTTTTTTTTTAAATGTTTGCCCTGAATACGCGATAAAATCCTCTGCAAGTCTATGATGGCTGCAAACCAACAACGGCTAAAAGAAAACCCCTTGCTTTTTGGCCTCGGCCTCTCCAGGCTGCAGCTGTTGATAGAGAATCCAGACGTGCCTCCTGTCGACCGTCTCAGCAGCGGAGTTCAGCCTCGCTGAGGAGGAGCCGGATCAGCGGAGGCTGCGTCTGCTGTTGTGCAGAGCGGCCGTGAGCTCAGGCTCCCATAACTCAAGTGAACACCAGCTGACGGCGCCCGGTGCGGCGTCAAAGGACCTCTTCCGCAAGACAAATAGTTTTCCTTCCTCCTGTTGACCGTCCATCAAACTTCTTTCAGCTCCAGGAGCTCCGACTGGGATGTTGACGGTGGATCTCAGCTCAGGTGACGCTGGGGGATAAAAAGTTTCCACCCCCCCCCTGCACCGACCCCCTGCACCCGGCCACCGCTGGAAGACAGAGAGTTTCTCCACTGTGTCTCCTCCTCTCTGCATTACCTGCTTCCCTTCAGCAGCCTGACACCAAAGTCCTTCCCTCATCTCATCTGGAGCTCTGGGTGAGTGTGGTGGTGTGTGTGGTGGTGGTGGTGTCCTCCTCTCTGCATTAGAGATTCAGCAGCTTGACACCATATCGTTCCTGTGCCTGGAGCTCTGGGGAGGAGGAGGAGGAGGTGGTGGTGGTGGTGGTGGAGGAGGAGGAGCTGGAGGGAGGAGCTGGAGGGAGGAGGTGGACAGAGGAGGTGGACAGAGGAGGTGGACAGAGGAGGTAGAGGGAGGAGATGGACAGAGGAGGTGGAGGGAGGAGCTGGATGGAGGAGGTGGACAGAGGAGGTAGAGGGAGGAGGTTGACAGAGGAGGTGGAGGGAGGAGCTGGAGGAAGAGCTGGAGGAGGAGCTGGAGGGAGGAGGTGGATGGAGAAGGTGGACAGAGGAGGTGGAGGGAGGAGGTGGACAGAGGAGGTGGAGGGAGGAGCTGGAGGGAAGAGCTGGAGGGAGGAGCTAGAGGGAGGAGGTGGACAGAGGAGGTGGAGGGAGGAGCTGGAGGGAGGAGGTGGACAGAGGGAGGAGGTTGACAGAGGAGCTGGAGGAAGGAGGTGGAGCTGGAGGGAGGAGCTGGAGGGAGGAGGTGGATGGAGGAGGTAGAGGGAGGAGGTTGACAGAGGAGGTGAAGGGAGGAGCTGGAGGGAGGAGCTGGAGCTGGAGGGAGGAGCTGGAGGGAGGAGGTGGACAGAGGAGGTGGAGGGAGGAGCTGGAGGGAGGAGGAGGTGGTGGTGGAGGAGGTGGAGATCGAGGAGGAGGAGGAGGTGCTGGAGGTGTTTGTGTGGCAGAGGCTGTTCTTCCCCCTCCCCTCCCTCCTTCCTTTGAGGCTGTGAGTCACTGCTTGGAGTGGCAGTGACCTCCAGTGACCTCCAGTGACCTCCAGCGTCAGGTGACACCCTCGGCACAGAGACCAAGCCAAGCTGATTGGCCCTGCGTTTGCTGCACCTGAGAGGCCAGCAGTTTTGGGGGCAGGCCTGTGGGGACGGGGGAGGGGTGGAGGTGGAGAAGTTTTCCTGCCGCCACTTCTTGAAGACCGTGCAGGATGTGAACTCCTTCAGATGGAGGTCAAGGTGGAGCCTTCTGCCAGTTCTGTCGTTTTCCTGCTTTCTTTTCTGTATAAACAGAAGCTCACATGCAATGAAACTGACGTTTCTGGCACTGCATGGTTTAACAAACCCAATGGGAATATTTAATGTAGCAGGTGCAGTACCTTTTGGAGCCATAGGGGCAGTGTGGAGCCCTCAGAGATCGAACCTCGGTCAAAAAACAGAGGAGAACTATTTATGCAGCTCCCCTAGTGGACACAGTGTGTTTGGCAAGACGTCGTCGTCCAAATCGGCTTTGTCGTCGCTGCAGAAATGAGACGCATGAACTTCCTGCTGACGCCTCTCACTGCCTTCATTTGCGTTCTGTCGAAGGCAAACAAGCTGCGGAGAATATTCCTCCTCAGACCTCTAGGTGGCGGCAGACTGGAGGGAGGGAGGGAGGGGAAGAAGGTGTGGAGAATATTCCTCTTCAGACCTCTAGGTGGCGGCAGACTGGAGGGAGGGAGGGAGGGGAAGAAGGTGTGGAGAATATTCCTCCTCAGACCTCTAGGTGGCGGCAGACTGGAGGGGGAGGGAGGGAGGGAAGGCGAGAATATTCCTCTTCAGACCTCTAGGTGGCGGCAGACTGGAGGGAGGAGGGAGGGAAGAAGGTGTGGAGAATATTCCTCCTCAGACCTCTAGGTGGCGGCAGACTGGAGGAGGGAGGAGGGAAGAAGGTGTGGAGAATATTCCTCTTCAGACCTCTAGGTGGCGGCAGACTGGAGGGAGGGAGGGAGGGGAAGAAGGTGTGGAGAACGGATTTGGCCTCTGCTCCTGCAGACTCTGGGCTCTTCGCTGTGCCTTTGTGCCAGCGTTGGTCTCCAGCCACCAGGTGGACAGGTTGGCGGCGGCGGCGGCTGGTGGCCCTGGAGGGGGCGGGGCCGGGGCGGGGCGGAGCCGGGGGGAGACCTGTCAGCCCCGAGCAGGAAGCCGCTGGGAGGTTGACCCACAGCGGAGGAGCCTGGTGTCCGAGTGGCAGCCAGCGAGCCGCCGACCCCCCGCTCCCCCTCTCCCTCGGCAGGCGTGGCCGAGCGATTGGTCTCGGTCCAGCATAATGGGCCGGCTATGAATGCTGAGTGTGGCTGCGGGGGACCATTAGTGCCACAATGGCTGACAAGGAACTAAGCGCTCCCCAGAGGTCGGAGCAGCCCTTTCATGCCTGTTCCTCCGGCCGGGTGGGGTGGGGGTGGGGGGTGGGGGGGGCCCTAGGGGGTGTCCGAGGATGGGGGGGGGGTCGCTGGGAGCTGGTGGCCAGCTGGTTCCTGGGCCTTCTGCCGCCAGCGCCACTCACCACCGTATGGACGCAAATGTGCGCATGGTGTGTATGAGTGTGTGAGTGACATGTGGACATGTGCTCTCTCTCTCTCTCTCTCACACACACACACACACACACACACACACACACACACACACACACACACTCGGCAGCAGACAGGATGACAGACGTCCGGGGAAGTCAGAGTTGCATTAAAACAATGAGAGGAGTTGTTTACGTTTTTTTTTTCGTCAGAAAAAACAAAAATGAGAAAAAGTTCAAGACGGCGTTGCGACGAAAACTGAGGCCGATGTCAAGAGGAATCTTTTGATTCCAGCCCCTGGTAGCAGGTAAACGACCCTCTTTGTCAGTAGGTGGCGGTAGAGGCGATGCACTATGACGTGCGATAAAGAGTAGAGGAAGTCACGCACTAGTCGCCCTCGAAACGCACAGCAGGCATTGAGGTTTGATTGGTGTTGATGTTTGAGTTTTGAGTCGTCTTTATTCCAATCTTCTTCTTCTTCTTCTTCTTCTTCTTCTTCTTCTTCTTCTTCTTCTTCTTCTTCTTCTTCTTCTTCTTCCTCTTCTTCTTCTTCTTCTTCTTCTTCCTCTTGTTCTCCTTCTTCTTCTTCTCCTTCTTCTTCTTCTTCTTCTTCTTCTTCTTCTTGTGTGTTTGCAGCTGCAGGTCTCACATTCAGTAAACAACCACAGTCCTTCAAACTACAGCTGCTTACATTCATCATTAATCTCGTAATGGTGAAGACAGTTAATTCTCTCCGCTCCCAGTCCCCCCGTCAGATCCGGATCCGTCCGTCCTTCCTTTCGGGCTCCACGCAGCTCCACCGCTGCTACTACTACTGCAGACAGACGGGAAGAAATGGAAAAAAAAAAAAAAAAAAAAGAAAGAAAGAAAGAAAAAAAAACTTTTTCGTTTTGTCGACGGCCGCTTTGAAAGGCAAAGCGTAATAAAAGGCTTTTCTCTTTGTGCCAGGCGGTGGCAATTTCAGAGCCTTTTCAGGGCTGAATGAGCGGCGGGGAGACAGAAGAAAGGTTTTACTAATTGATGTGGTGGCAGAAATGCAAGCCTGCGACTCGCTGCGACTCACTTGGCGGCGATGAAAAGCCTATTAAGGAAGCCCTTTGTCAATTACTCCTGAGGCTGCCACCCGCTTGATGCTTACCTGATAAATATATGTTAAAATTAGTCAGCGGCATTACGTTAAAAAAAAGAAAAAAAAGAAGTGGAAATAACGCATGGATATTACTAAAGAACGTGCACGTCGCGCAAGTCTGAAATCAATTTTTTTTTTTTAACTCCAAGAGTAACAAAACGGAAAGTCGGCAGATTTTTCTGGAATGCAAAAATGCAGAGTGTTGAATTTTTTTTGGTGTTGCAGCACCTGAGACGCACGTGAGAGGCGACACAATGACTCTGCGGCAGCGCGGGGTTTCCCTTCACCTTGTTTTGTTGCTGTTGGTGCTGCAGGTATGTTTGGGTTTTTCAGTGTGTGGTTATTTCCTGCTGCAACAGAATTGTCCCAGTAATTTTCCGGGAGTTTTCTCTTGCCAAAAATGCCAAATTTCTACATTCAACGGCCTCAGTTCAGTTGCTAACCGCTCTGAAAAAGACAAAGAAGGGCAGGAAGTGGCAGGGAGCGTAGCTAATGCTAAAGGGATTAGCATGGGTGTTGCAGTGAAGACATTTTGGAT